>CAWUFW010018925.1:0-204252 GCA_963921515.1 Calotriton arnoldi | reverse complement strand
CCTATCACTTTGGACACAAGGGACAGTATCTGCCTCTCCAGCACATATATATTGCTGGCTGTTCCCCTGAGAGCCCACTTGCCTGCACTACATGCTCCAGGACGACATCTGCCACTGCACTGCTGCTGTCTCTGCCCCTCTGGACCCTGCAATGGCACGTACTGTGGAGAGAGCCCCAGCCTTCAGCCTTGAAGAGAACCAGGCCCTGCTGGACAGCCTACTTCCACAGTACAGCAAGCTGTATGGGACACCAGGGGAGCAGGTGAGTGTTCTGTGCACTGCCTTTCTGAATGTGCATTTTGTCTGACTAGCAAGGCTGAGAGTCTGCACGCCACTGGCTAGCAGGCTCACTGAGTAGTTGTCACCCCCATAGTGTGTAGTGACTTGCACTGGACAGGTATGGTGCAGTGACAGTGCATTTGAACATGGTTTTACTTCCCATGCAATGATACCATGTAGTGACGTCTGGCAAACTGTCCATGGTCAGCTTTGGACTGCCTGTGTACATCATGTGCCCCTGTGATTGAGACATGTATATACAACTGTGTCATGCACGGATATGTTGCATGTGTGGTAATGGCCTTTTCACTTTGTCATCCTGACAGGTTAATGCCCATCGGAAGCAGGAAATCTGGAAGGACATCGTCCGGGCTGTCCGGTCCGTGAGGGTCTACAAGCGCCGGATCCGCAACTGCCAGAAGAGGTGGCAGGACCTTCGGGGCTGGACCCGGAGGATTGCACGGGTCCAGCTGAAGCTGTCGCCTCTTCGCAGGAGGGGCGGAACACGGACCCTGACCCCCACATGCTCCAGATCCTGGCGGTGGTCTTTCCAGACCTGGATGGGCAGCTGAAGGCCAGACAGCAGCAAGGAGGGGTGAGTCAAAGACTGCACTGTGAACTCTGTATTACATGCTTTGTGCCCTCCTCTGGCCTGGTTCAACTGCCACAGTGCAGCAGTCATGTTGTCCAGGAGCCATGTCCTCTATTGTGCACTGCCCACTGCTCATCTGATACCCAGGTGTGGCCCTTACAGTCAGGGAATTGTGTCACTTGGGACTGTGTCCTTGCAGTTTGCTTCACTAAAGGTGGGAGACAGCATCTGTTTCCCTAACTCTGTTGTGGGCATCATGGGTGGGTCCATTGTTCACACAGCGCCTGTGTTTGGACATGTGATCTGCGTGTTGCTTTGATATGCGGTCCACTTGCTGAGCTGAGCCACCACATGTGCCTGGGGTATGTGGCACACGCCCATGCAGCGGGTGGGAACAATGTTTGTGCCCCAGGAGTGTGCAGATTACGTGTGTCACACATACATAGCCAGCTATCCACTGTCCAGGGCACATCCCTCATTCATGTGGAGCAGGACAGTCATGCCTACTCCAGGCCATGCAATGCACTCTGTACTCCCACTCCCGTGTATCAGCTGACACATTGTGCACAGTGATTTGACCCCTCCGGTGTCTGCCTCTGTGTCAGTGTGCTGTGGATTAGTTGCCAGGACTGCTGGGGTGTTTCTTGGTAGGGGCTCAGAATGCCCCTGGAGATGTGACCATAGGAGACGATACTTGTGTGTCACATAGGTGTTTGATCAGCTGCCCGTGCAGACTGGGGTATGCGAATGTGATGTTCAGGCAGCTGTTCCTCATTCACAGCAAATTGTGAGGGGCTCAGGTTCAGAGGGTAGTGTCACAGGTCTCCCATATGTCCAATAGGTGTGACCTGGACAGATGAGGGTTGAGATGATGTGTTGTGTGGGGATGTACATGTGCACTTGTGCAGCTCCAGGACTTGCATTCCCCATGACCTACTATTGTGACACAGTGCATAGTGTTGTTGTCTGGCTGCCAAGTCATACATCACTGAGACAGTGATGTATGACTTAGCAGTCATGCCTCTGCCATGGCATGTGTCAACTTATTTGTGGTCCTGCAGGGGAGTGACATGTGCTACATGCACACCATAGTGGCGCTGGCTATCAGGACATGGGAACATCATGGTGTCTGTCGCTGGTATGCATCACATGCATTTCCTATTTGACTCTGGGCATCCCTTTCATCTGGAAACCTGTACTCAATCAGTGGCAAGAGCTGTGATGTGTCCACACCGTGTCCTCTGCACTGTCCAACTACTGTGTACTTGGTGCATGTGTCCACACTGGGGTGTTGCAATCCAACAGACACCAGACAGATGGGTGCAAGGCCATGTGGGATGTGAGTGCCATGCTTGGCATCAGACTGACAATTGGCTTCTCCTGTTCAGTTAGGGCACTTTTAGCAATGTACAACTAATGATGCCAGGGCTTGCTCTGTGATGTGCTGTGCTCACAGTGGTGTGTGCGTTTGGTGCAGGTGACTGATGTCTGTCTGTTTCCCCATTGTTTGCAGATACATCCACAGCCACGGAAGGGGACAGCTCCACGGACCAGGAGGAGCCAGAGAGCCAGACTGGGTCAGCAGCCGAGGAGTGGTCGGAGGGACCCAGTGGCACGGAGGGCGAGGGGAGCCACACCGAGGAATCCTCAGCACCATCCACCTCAGCTGAGGACCAGAGCAACTCGGAGGATGACTCCCTTGTGGAGGCGGGTGTCAGCAGCCACCACACCCCAGCTAGTGTTGCTGTCCCCGCCACCACCAGCACCACCACCGCCCTCCCATCGGCTCCCATTCCCAAGGTCCGTGGAGGCTCCCATGTTCGGGAGCGTGTCTCCTTTGGCCCAGGCACCGCACCCCCTGCCCCTGTGTCCCCTGCAGCCCTGAGTGAGGAGTCTGTGTACCTCCTTCGCCAGCTCCATGTAGGGCAGACAGCCATGCTGAGTGTCCTCCATGCGCACACCGCACTGTTGACTCAGCTGGTGTCGTTCATGGAGGGCATCTCATCGGGCATGTCTGACCTACAGAGGGGCAACAGGTCCATGGACTCCTCCCTGACGGCAGCAGTGTCCCTCCTCAGACAGTCCCTAACCCCTCCTGCCTCTGCTCCATCCACACTCCCCAGCACCTTGCCCGTCCCAAGCACACACACACCGGCACAGGCACACACCAGCACACACACATCCAGCACACAGACACACACGCCACAAACTAAACGCACACGCACGCACAGTCAGGGGACTGAAACCAGACTCACAGGGGATGGGGCCCTGGTACACACACACGCATCCACGGGCACTGCACAGTCCTCAGTTGCCTCTCCCTCCAAAGCACCCTCCCTTGCCTCACCTGCAACCCCAAAGACCCAGCGCCTCTTCCTCAGTGACCTCGGCCTCTTCCCCTCCGATCCAGCTGCCCCAGCATCCAGGGTGAAGAGGAAGCCCCCCACACGGAGCAGAGTGCCCCTCGCCCCGGACACCCTCCCCCAGGCGCAGACAGACTGAGGCCCCCACCCGCAAGTCCCCCGGAGTGGTAAGAGCAAGACCCCGCCGCCGCCCTGCAGCTCAAGCACCAGGTCACCTTCCTCCATCCCTCAGGCCCCCACTCCACAGGTGCCCCCGCCACACCCTGCCCCAGGTTCCCCCACCCACAGATATACCATCCCCAAGAGGCTCCGGCCTTCTCCCCTGCCACTTGCTCTCCCGGCACCACACCCCCGCTGCGCTTGTCTGTGCCACTGATGTGGTGAGGGTGTCCTCCCCTCTGTCCAGCCCACCTTGCCTGTTCCCCATTCTCCTCCCCTGGTGGTAGGCACTGCAGTGGAGTCCACTACCACCCTGTCTGACTTGGGCACTGCAGTGGCGGACCTGTCCACTCCATCTGCAGGGTCCACTGCAGTCGTGCCGGCACCCACAACATCTGAGCCATGCCCCCAGTTGTGCCGGCACACACCATGTCAGACACCTCCACTGCAGTTGTCAGTGGCTCTCCAGCACCCACCACCCCTTCCCTGCTTCCTCCTGGTGAGCCCTGATCCTGTCCCTGCGGTGCCTGGCCTACCCCCCGGTTGCCCCTCCTAGTGGATTGTCCCTGGTTTTGTGCAGGCATGTGTAGGGTGGCATCTGCCACTGTCACCCACTTGTGACTTTGTTGATGGACTGGCCATTGGCCTTTGTTTATGTTCTACCGGACTTCTACTTTTAATGCCACATATGCTGAATAAAGCAACTTTCTGTTCTCTAGTGCTTTTGCTTCTGATGTACATGATGTTGATGATGCTAACAATGCCCTTGCTGCAGTGATGGTGATATTTGGTCTCATGATTATGAAGTGTTACTGTGCAGGAACCCATGTGGTCCAGGGGTTATGTGTCCTATCCTGTGGTGTATCCATGTTATCCATAGCAGCATCTGAGGGTGTCATGTGTTCAGTATTTGGCAATGAGATTTCCTACTTAGATTGGCAAATTCACATCTGTGGCTTCCACCCCTGCACATCTGTTGTGCCTGCCATTGTTCTATTCGTCTACTTCCCTGACCGTGTGGCCATCTCCAGTGAACATGCAGGTTTGGGCATCAATGGGGAAGGACTCATCTGTGTTGTCAGTGCAACATTGCTATACAAGTGTGTTGGATCTGTGCTGATGATTCCGTTGGCACTTCCATGACCAGGCTGATGGGACGGGAGCCCTCATTTGTTGCTAATTGTTGATTGTGTGTCCCATTGCTGCCATGGTATGGTATCTGTTCGCCTCACATCTGCAGTCTCCACAGGGTATCTGCATGTGTGTGCCCATTGGTGCAAATATGTGGGTCTGCATTCGGATGGTCACTTCTGTCATTGTGTCATTGATGATTGTTGACGGTGTCAGCCCCCATAGGTGTTGTTTGTCTGCACATGGCCAAAGTTATGTCTTATTTGCACTGCAGGATTTGGCTCCCCAATTTATGTTGCAATGGGACACATACACTACTTTGCCACTGATGTGTTTGTTGTTCTGTGACCAGGAATCATCCATGCAGTTTGGCAGTTGCACCTCTTACTTTGTCAACACTTGCCTTTTGGTCACTGTGATGATGGGGGTTTGGACCCCATTGCCACAATGTTCAAAATGTGCTGCAGCTATGGACCCCACACTTGCCTTTTGGTCACTATGATGATGGGGGTTTGGACCCCATTGCCACAATGTTCAAGATGTGCTGCAGCTATGGACCCCACACTTGCCTTTTGGTCACTGTGATGATGGGGGTTTGGACCCCATTGCCACAATGTTCAAAATGTGCTGCAGCTATGGACCCCACACTTGCCTTTTGGTCACTGTGATGATGGGGGTTTGGACCCCATTGCCACAATGGTCATGGCCTGCTTGCGTTGTGTGTGCCACACACATATTTGTGTGGCACATATGCTAGGGGGTCACATTGTATGTTAGAAGTCATGTTCGGTGTTGTAGGCATTTGACACAGTCTACACACACTTGTCATGGTGTTGGGGGATGTCTTCTTCTTGCATTCCCTAGGTTGTGGTGTGCTGGTTGTGTCATGCATTGTCCATCCTATGGGTGGGGGTGGTAGTGGTGGTAGGCATCCTGCCCCCTGGGTGAGGGTGATAGTAGTGGTGGGCATCCTGCCCCCTGGCTGAGGGTGGTAGTAGTGGTGGGCATCCTGCCCCCTGGGTGAGGGTGGTAGTAGTGGTAGGCATCCTGCCCCCTGGCTAAGGGTGGTAGTAGTGGTAGGCATCCTGCCCCCCTGGGTGAGGGTGGTACTAGTGGTAGACATCCAGCCCCCCTGGCTAAGGGTGGTAGTAGTGGTAAGCATCCTGCCCCCTGGCTAAGGGTGGTAGTAGTGGTAGGCATCCTGCCCCCCTGGGTGAGGGTGGTAGTAGTGGTAAGCATCCTGCCCCCTGGCTAAGGGTGGTAGCAGTGGTAGGCATCCTGCCCCCTGGCTAAGGGTGGTAGTAGTGGTAGGCATCCTGCCCCCTGGGTGAGGGTGGTAGTAGTGGTGGGCATCCTGCCCCCTGGGTGAGGGTGGTAGTAGTGGTGGGCATCCTGCCCCCTGGCTGAGGGTGGTAGTAGTGGTAAGCATCCTGCCCCCTGGCTAAGGGTGGTAGTAGTGGTAGGCATCCTGCCCCCTGGGTGAGGGTGGTAGTAGTGGTAAGCATCCTGCCCCCTGGCTAAGGGTGGTAGTAGTGGTAGGCATCCTGCCCCCTGGCTAAGGGTGGTAGTAGTGGTAGGCATCCTGCCCCCTGGGTGAGGGTGGTAGTAGTGGTAGGCATCCTGCCCCCTGGGTGAGGGTGGTAGTAGTGGTGGGCATCCTGCCCCCCTGGCTGAGGGTGGTAGTAGTGGTAAGCATCCTGCCCCCTGGCTAAGGGTGGTAGTAGTGGTAGGCATCCTGCCCCCTGGGTGAGGGTGGTAGTAGTGGTGGGCATCCTGCCCCCTGGGTGAGGGTGGTAGTAGTGGTAGGCATCCTGCCCCCTGGCTAAGGGTGGTAGTAGTGGTAGGCATCTTGCCCCCTGGGTGAGGGTGGTACTAGTGGTAGGCATCCTGCCCCCTGGGTGAGGGTGGTACTAGTGGTAGGCATCCTGCCCCCTGGGTGAGGGTGGTAGTAGTGGTGGGCATCCTGCCCCCTGGGTGAGGGTGGTGGTAGTGGTAGGCATCCTGCCCCCTGGCTAAGGGTGGTAGTAGTGGTAGGCATCCTGCCCCCTGGGTGAGGGTGGTACTAGTGGTAGGCATCCAGCCCCCTGGCTAAGGGTGGTAGTAGTGGTAATCATCCTGCCCCCTGGCTAAGGGTGGTAGTAGTGGTAGGCATTCTGCCCCCTGGGTGAGGGTGGTACTAGTGGTAGGCATCCTGCCCCCTGGGTGAGGGTGGTACTAGTGGTAGGCATCCTGCCCCCTGGGTGAGGGTGGTAGTAGTGGTGGGCATCCTGCCCCCTGGGTGAGGGTGGTAGTAGTGGTAGGCATCCTGCCCCCTGGCTAAGGGTGGTAGTAGTGGTAGGCATCCTGCCCCCCTGGGTGAGGGTGGTAGTAGTGGTGGGCATCCTGCCCCTCTGGGTGAGGGTGGTAGTAGTGGTAGGCATCCTGCCCCCCTGGCTAAGGGTGGTAGTAGTGGTAGGCATCCTGCCCCCTGGGTGAGGGTGGTACTAGTGGTAGGCATCCTGCCCCCTGGGTGAGGGTGGTACTAGTGGTAGGCATCCTGCCCCCCTGGGTGAGGGTGGTAGTAGTGGTAGGCATCCTGCCCCCTGGGTGAGGGTGGTAGTAGTGGTGGGCATCCTGCCCCCTGGGTGAGGGTGGTAGTAGTGGTGGGCATCCTGCCCCCCTGGCTGAGGGTGGTAGTAGTGGTAAGCATCCTGCCCCCTGGCTAAGGGTGGTAGTAGTGGTAGGCATCCTGCCCCCTGGGTGAGGGTGGTAGTAGTGGTGGGCATCCTGCCCCCTGGGTGAGGGTGGTAGTAGTGGTAGGCATCCTGCCCCCCTGGCTAAGGGTGGTAGTAGTGGTAGGCATCCTGCCCCCCTGGGTGAGGGTGGTACTAGTGGTAGGCATCCTGCCCCCTGGGTGAGGGTGGTACTAGTGGTAGGCATCCTGCCCCCGGGTGAGGGTGGTAGTAGTGGTGGGCATCCTGCCCCCTGGGTGAGGGTGGTAGTAGTGGTAGGCATCCTGCCCCCTGGCTAAGGGTGGTAGTAGTGGTAGGCATCCTGCCCCCTGGGTGAGGGTGGTACTAGTGGTAGGCATCCAGCCCCCTGGCTAAGGGTGGTAGTAGTGGTAAGCATCCTGCCCCCTGGCTAAGGGTGGTAGTAGTGGTAGGCATCCTGCCCCCTGGGTGAGGGTGGTACTAGTGGTAGGCATCCTGCCCCCTGGGTGAGGGTGGTACTAGTGGTAGGCATCCTGCCCCCTGGGTGAGGGTGGTAGTAGTGGTGGGCATCCTGCCCCTGGGTGAGGGTGGTAGTAGTGGTAGGCATCCTGCCCCCTGGCTAAGGGTGGTAGTAGTGGTGAGGCATCCTGCCCCCTGGGTGAGGGTGGTACTAGTGGTAGGCATCCTGCCCCCTGGGTGAGGGTGGTAGTAGTGGTAGGCATCCTGCCCCCTGGGTGAGGGTGGTAGTAGTGGTGGGCATCCTGCCCCCTGGGTGAGGGTGGTAGTAGTGGTGGGCATCCTGCCCCCTGGGTGAGGGTGGTAGTAGTGGTGGGCATCCTGCCCCCTGGCTGAGGGTGGTAGTAGTGGTAGGCATCCTGCCCCCTGGCTAAGGGTGGTAGTAGTGGTAGGCATCCTGCCCCCTGGGTGAAGGTGGTACTAGTGGTAGGCATCCTGCCCCCCTGGGTGAGGGTGGTACTAGTGGTAGGCATCCTGCCCCCTGGGTGAGGGTGGTAGTAGTGGTGGGCATCCTGCCCCCTGGGTGAGGGTGGTAGTAGTGGTAGGCATCCTGCCCCCTGGCTAAGGGTGGTAGTAGTGGTAGGCATCCTGCCCCCTGGGTGAGGGTGGTACTAGTGGTAGGCATCCAGCCCCCTGGCTAAGGGTGGTAGTAGTGGTAAGCATCCTGCCCCCTGGCTAAGGGTGGTAGTAGTGGTAGGCATCCTGCCCCCTGGGTGAGGGTGGTAGTAGTGGTGGGCATCCTGCCCCCTGGATGAGGGTGGTAGTTGTGGTGGGCATCCTGCCCCCTGGGTGAGGGTGGTAGTAGTGGTAAGCATCCTGCCCCCTGGCTAAGGGTGGTAGTAGTGGTAGGCATCCTGCCCCCCTGGGTGAGGGTGGTAGTGGTGGTAGGCATCATGCCACCCCTGGGTAGGGGTGGTGGTGCGCATTCAGGCCCCTGTGTGCATATGTGGCATTGGTGATGGGCATCCCGCCCCTATGGTGCTGCTGTTGCTGGTGTAAGTATATTCTGCATCCCTGTGTGTGTGTGTGATGTGTCGTGTACGTGTTGTATGTGTTTTGTGGTTGGTGTCTGGCTTACCTTCTGCGCCGTACGCGTCCGTGCCTGTTCCGGTAGTAAATGTAGAATATTGGTATGATCGGGACGAAGGGATTCATGGTTGGTTCGTGTCGTTCGTCCTTCTCGTTGCTTCGCGTCGTCCTCGTCGCTTCACGTCGTCCTCGTCGCTTCGCCTCGTCCTCGTCGCTTCGCGTCGTCCTCGTCGCTGCCGTGTTCGTCTCGGAGCCGTGGATCGTGTTGTGGCGCGAATCGGAGCTTATGTGCGCCTCTCCCGGATGCTTTGACGTGCCGTGCGTAACGACGGGTTTGGCGTGTACGGAAAGCGCATCGTACTTGTCCGGCCGGACGGGGCTGCATTTTTCCTTCCGTGCTACTAGATTCGGCGTTTCCGGATTCGCCTCGGTCGGAGAACAGGACCTGGTTTGGGTGAGTTCGGCTCGGCCGGATTCTTTGCTGTTGTGCGCATCGTACTTGCTCGTTCGGTGTGCTGTACGGATCGGTCGGGAAACAGGCTTTCGCATGGCTTTTTTCCCGACCGAATGGTATTGGGTGCGCCTCCGACCGAGATCGGAATCGGCCCCTCAGTGTTTCCCACATCTTTTTGCTAGTGGAGTAGGTGACAGGTATGACGAGCGGCCTGTGCAAATACCTGCAGCTGAGTATAGATGAAGTAGACTTTATTCAGAAGACCCTAGATTTCATCAGTGCATTCCGTATATATTTCACCTATTATTTGAGAGTGACTTGTCTGGCCTCTCATATGTTGTGAATCATATTCTAAAAACAGGAGTAATTTGCATAATATATCAGCAAGAGAACCTTTGGAAAAAGTTCAAGGAAAAGATGAGCACTTGGAATACAATTTAATAAACCTAATGGCATGTCAGCGTGGGACTAATGAATATTGGTATCGGTGTTATGGTGAACTCAAGTGCATGTTGAGGAACCTTGGATCACCTACTTGGTTCCTACCGCTGAGTTGTGCTGAATATGCTTGGGATGACCTGCTAGAATTCTTGCAGGAGGCAAATTCAAATGTAAAAGACATTCATCTGAAGACACCAGAAGAATTGTGCTCACTAGACCCTGCAAATTCTTGCAGATATTTTAATCACAGATTTAGAGCAATGATGGCTTTCATCTTGAACAAAATAAAACCTCCTGTTGGTGAAGCGATTGATTTCTTTTGGCGTAAAGAGTACCAAGCCAGAGGTGTTCACCATATTCACATGCTGTTGTGGGTAAAAGATGCCCCAAAGTTTGGAACAGACAGTGATGAGTCTGTGTTGTCTTTTATTGAGCAGTATGTAACTTGCTCCATCCCAAAGGAGAGTAGTGACATTTTAGGACAACAAGTTCTACGATTCCAAAATCATAGATGCTGAAAATACTGTCAGCGAAGATACTGAGCAAAAGGGAAATTTTATGCAAGATGTCATTTTGGATTCCCATAACCTGTCATCTCACAAGGAAGAGTCAGCAGCTTTTTGTCTGCAGTCAGACATACACTTACAAGGAAATGACCGAAAAATAAATACAACCTAAAAAGAACAGAGGCCTCCAAGTACATTAATGACTGCAACCCTGTGATTCTGAAGATGTGGAATGCAAACATGGATGTGTAGTTTGTTGCAGACAATTCCATTGCTGTTGCTTGGTATGTTACATCTTATATAACAAAGCCAGATAAAACTGAGATAAAAGAGATGTGGGAGGAGATTTCAGCAGAAAAGAGTCTTACAAAGAAATTGTACAGTTTTAGTTCTCACAGAGAGATAGGCTTCTATGAATGTGTAGACCAGTTAAGCTCAGCTAGTTTGTTTTCTAAATCTAGAGGAGTTCTATGGGTGAGTTTAGTGCTTGCTAATACTCATACCAGAGTACTGAAGCCGTTTCCTGAAATTCAATATCTTGCAGAAATGGAGCCACACAGTACAGATATTCTGAAGAGTAATATGCTGGATACGTAGTATCCAAGAAGAAGTCATCATCTGGAAAGGATGCGTCTTTATGAAATACTTCAACATTATACTTTCAAAAGTAATGTCAGTGAAAACATAGATGAAGGTAAATTTTCTGTGGCTGGATGTGAAGGATGTTTGGTGAGACATAACAAAGGAAATTTAATCAACCATCGAAAGCTAACTTGCCAAACTCCAGACAAAGGAGAGTTTTTCTATTTAGTCTTGTTACAGTTGTTTAAGCCATGGCGAACTGAAAGTGAGCTACTTGGAGAATTTGACTGTTGTGAAGACTCTTTCAACGCTGTGAAAGAGAGCATTGAGTGCTCTGTGTTTCCAGTGTATCTTCAAATGTTGAAAGATGAGATTGAACAAGAAGAAACAATTGCTGTTGAGATAGCAAGAGAGAGTTCTCAGAGCAGTCAAAGTTCAACGCCTGGAACTCAAGATCCTCTTGGACAGTCAATCATTGAAAATGAAGCTGCAATAGCTATGAATGAGGTTGAGAATGCAATGCAGCAAGTACGACAGGAAACTGTGGATCTAGAACTAATAATACAGCAATTGAATGAAGATCAGAAAGACATTTTTTAAGAGGTAAAAGGTGAAGTAGAACATGGGTTTCTTCATGAAAATAAAAAATGTGCATGTTCTACATATAAACCAGTTCTATTGTACATAAGTGATCAAGCTAGAACTGGAAAAAGCTTTGTGATTAAAGTACTGACAAGTTACCTACATTAGAGAACAGAGTCCAATTTGTCGTGTGTAGTCACTGCTCCAACAGGCTTAGCTGCTCATAATGTAAAAGGAGTTACCCTTCATCGATTAATAATGCTGCCTGTTGAACATGACAACAAATTACAATACAACAAATTATCTGGTGATGCTTGTCATGAAGAGGGAAGAGCATTAAAGAAATTAAAGCTACTAATTAATGATGAAGTCAATATGGTGTCTAACCTAATGCTAGCTTTTATACAATCAAGAATACAGCAAATATTAAAAACTGACTACCAGGTACTTTTTGGAGGAAAACACGTAATAGTCTTTGGAGACCTGCTACAACTAACTCTTGTAAAAGGACAACCTGTATTCAAGAAACTACTACATAATAAAACAAGGAATTCACTAAGAAGTATTGGAAATGTGATCATTTGTGAAAACTTTCAATACAAAGAGTTAATCCAAAATATGGGCCAAGCATCAGATATCCATAAAGTAGATATACTAAAGGATATAAGAGTGGGAGTCCTCACAAAAGAGGGTAAGACAGTATTAAAAACCTGACTCATCAAAAATGTGTTTCCAACTAATGTTTCAGCTGCTGAAGTAATGTACAATTTTGTTAAGGAAGAGAAGTCTATTGTTTGTTTGATGCCAACTCTATAGGAGTGTAGTAAATTCAATGAACAATTATTGCAACTGGAAAAAGAAGAGATTGTCGAAATTAGAGCAAATGATAAAATGGAACATCAAGGAGTTACAGTGCTACCAACAGAAAAACTGCAAATTGGAAAGTTGGATAGTTTAGAAAAGGCTGTGTCGAAAACTGCAGGATTAGAAAAACTTACGTCGTAATTTAAATGTTGAAGAAGGGCTAGTGAATGGTGCAGTGGGTAAAGTTATGAAATTTGTTAATTATCCAAACAGAAATGATGTGGAATACTTAGCCATAAAATATGATGATATTGCTGAAGTTAAGCAGATTGGTAGATGTGTTGTACGTTTCCTACTTGTGAAAGACTTGTATGTCCAGCAAAAGCAGTTCCCAATGTCTTTAGCATATGCAGTAACTATTCATAAATCGCAAGGTTTAAGTGTAGATACAGGCCTTATTAATATTGGTAGTAGTGTATTCAAAGAAGGAATGTCATATGTTGCTTTGTCGGGAATTAGAAAATTGTCTGGTTTATTTCTGATTGATTTTGATGAGAAGGAAGTAAGTGCTAATGTGAGCTGTGTAACGGAGTATAATCAGTTAAGAGCTCAATATGCACCTCATTTAGGCCAGTACCCTGTGGTTCAAAAAGCAATACTGTGTCCAAAGTGGAAAATATTTAAACAGTGTATCACAGCTGAACAGCTCATCCTCTCCCTCACGAAGAACCCTGAAGACACTAGACTCAGCTTCCAAGAAGGAATGAGAGGCGTTGCAACCTGGATGAACGACAGCTGCCTAAAACTGAACTCGGAGAAGACAGAGGTTCTTGTCCTCGGACCCTCCCGTACCACGTGGGACAGCTCCTCGTGGCCCGCTGCCCTCGGAACCCCACCCACCCTGACAGACCATGCCCGGAGCCTCGGTATCATTCTGGACTCCTCCCTCAACATGACTCATCAGGTCAACGCCGTCACCTCCACCTGCTTCAACTCCCTCCGCATCCTCCGCAAGACCTTCAGGTAGATCCCACCCAAAGTCAGAAAAACCGTCACCCATGCACTCATCACCAGCAGATTGGACTACGGAAACCCGCTCTACACGGAATCAACAAATCCCTGCTACAGAAACTCCAGGTCATCCAGAAGACCGCAGCCAGACTCGTACTCGACACCCCACGACAAGAGCACATGACCCAACACCTGCGAGACCTATACTGGCTCCCCATCGAAAAGAGAGTAACCTTCAAACTACTGACCCATGCCTACAAATCCCTCCATGACTTCGGACCCAAATACCTCAACAAAAGAATCTCTTTCCACGCACCCAAAAGACACCTCTGCTCCGCCGACCTTGCCCTAGCAACTACCCCGCGCACCCGCAGAACCAGAGCGGGGGGAAAAGCCTTCTCCTACGTCACACCCAAAGCCTGGAACGAACTCCCTGTCAACATCAGATGATCCCCCACCCTGTACACCTTCAGGAAGAGCCTCAAGCCCTGGCTCTTCGGCCGACCCTGAGCTGCACCCCCCCAGCGCCTTGAGACCCTCACGGGTGAGTAGCATGCTTACCAACCCCTGATTTATTGATTGATTGAGTGAACAGAAAGATGAACAAAAAGAAAATCAACAAGGAGGAAATAAAATAAAACTAGAGCACAATAAGGAAATACAAGGCTATCACTTTGATAATAAATCTTGAGTGAACTGTTATGCAAATGTAGTGTTAAATGGACTATATCATTTGCCTCATTTTACAAATTCTATTAAAGAAAAGGTAGCTAAAACAATGTCTTCACAACTTTGTAGTTTACTTGAAGAATTAAGAAGTGATAGAAGTATTATACATTCTGCTACTCAAATAAGAAAACTCACTGATGTCTGTACTGGATCCGTAGTGTTCTCTCAAAATCTTCAGCAGGATGCTCAAGAATTTCTAATGGTAATGCTAGTACTATTAGATGAAGAAGATATGAATATCAATGAATTGTTTGGTTTAAATTATAAATGGACCCATAACTGTGAAAATTGTGAATTTACGTCTAGCACTGAAATCAATTCAGAACGATTCCTCTACTTGAAATTACCAGATTGTGAAGCTGTGCCATTTGAAAATTTAACTACAAACGCCCATCAAGATATGACCTGTCCAAACTGCAGATCAGAAGTTAGGTTAACATTGTTTCTACAGAGGTATGGAAAATATATCATAGTCATGCGACAACGATGCAGAGTGGATGGTACTAAAAGTACAAACTTTAAAGCTGCACAAATTTCCATCTCAAAAAGAACTTTCACAACTATAGCAATCATATTTCATGAAGGAGTTAATATAAACTCTGGACACTACACAATATATTTAAGATGCCAAACAGGATGGACACAGTGCAATGACATACAAGTGACATTCAAATCGACATTACCCAAAAAGTTACCAAACTCATAACTGCTGCTTCTAGAACCAAAGCTCTAAGGAGAATCTAAGATAAGAAAATGAGGTATTGTGTTGATATATATGTGTGGATTATGTGTTTCTGAGACATTATTCGACCTATTGGGGGTATTGTCTACAGCAAGCTGTTAGAAATGAAGGACTCTTTTTAACTGTGGGAAAGGATTTATAAATATTTGAGGAATACATTGCGTTACTACAGATAAAAAGCAAATGGAGGTACTATAATACCAGTGGCCTTAAGTTGCATGTGAAAAGTCTCTTTACCACTAAAAAAAGTCCCTTTTTGTTTCTGATACAGCAACTTCTACGTTGTACTATGAGTTCTGTTTTTCATACATGGACTAAGAACATTTTAGACATCATTTGGCCTAACATGGAAGATGTTTACATAAGGATATGCAAAAATGAAGACTGCTTCATAATTGTTGGACATTTTGTACCAGATTTAATATTATCAGAAACAATTTTACCATGTAGTTGTTTTCATTAAGGTATTAAGCTATCAGCAAGCCTGTATTAAAAAACTTGTAGTGAGTGCAGTGAACAGTATAACATAGTTATAATGATTTACTGGCACGTTTGTTTGTTTTTTTACAGTCCATTGATTGTTTTTTCCCACTGTTTCATGATGAGTCTTCATACAAAGCACTGCTGAAAGTGAACAAGTATGAAAGCTGAAAACAGTAAAAAAGAGAAAACATTTTCCATGTTGAATTAAAGTTTTGGTAAAAAAAATATTGTATGTTGTTTGGCTGCCTAATGTTCGAAATAAAATTCTTATACATTTTTTGCCTTTTTTATTTCTTCACAGTGGTTGGAGGTCGAGATATATTACATGTGTCAAATCATTAATCTAGTAATGGATTCATTGAGTTACTACCCATGTACTCATCCCATCTCCCATGCACAACAGTTGCACTAGTCCAATGATCCAGCCACTACTTAAGCAGTCATCCAATCACTCAGATACTGCACTTGAATTCATCTAATCTCCTTGCCACTACTCAGGCACTCATCCGATCACCCAGGCGCTACCCATGCACTATGCAAACACCCAGACACTATGTATGCACTCATCCATTCACTGAGGCACTGCCCATGCACTCATCCACTAACCCAGGCACTACTAATGGACTCATCCAATAACCCAGGCAGTACCCATGCACTCAGTCAATCACCCAGGCACTATCCATGTACTCACCTAATCACGCAGGCATTATCCATTCATTAACCCATTCACCCAGACTCTGTGTACTCACCCAATCACCAAGCCACTAACCTTACACTCATCTAATGACCCTGGGTCTACCCTTGCACTCATCCAATCACCCAGGCGCTACTCTTGCAGACATCTAGTCACCTATGCGCTACTCATGCACTCATACAATTAACCAGGCACTACCCATGCGCTTATAAAATTACCCAGTTATATACCAATGGGGTGACCCGTGAGAACACTGGACCCGGGTATTTAATATGGTACAACAAAGAAATGGTCACAGTGGCAGTCAATTGCACTTCGACATAGCAAAAGCAGACTTAAGCATGCATGTGAAAACAATTTAAACATCACCATAGAAGATCAATAAATGAATGTGATTTAATTTCATCACAAAAATTGAAAAATAGTAAGAATAAATCAAACGAGTATGACAATTAATGTACGAATTGAACCATAAAATTGGTGCTCAGAGAGGGAGGGGTGAGTGTTCGGGAAGGGTTGAGTGATGGTGTAAAGGGAGGGTAAGGTAATGTGCTTTACATACATCCAAAGATTGTTAAACCTATCCCGCCAAACTATTGGCCAAAACATATAAAAAACAAATCATAACACAATAGGTACAGATACAGGATCTCTGTTCCCTATGTTTGACAAAAAATAACACAATCTGTCGACGTTTCGACCCCGGAGAGCATAAAGGTAATTTCCACCTTATTGGGGGGTCTTCATCAGGACCATAGGGGGCTCGTGAAGTGGGGGACGCAAGCACCAATGTAAAACAGCACGATGAATCCGGCTGTGAAGTAAATGGAGGGCCCGTAAGCTCTGTGAGAGAGATGAAATGACCAGGTCCCGCAATTGGAGGTGGTCGGTGTCAAAAGTACACGGTGGAATCCGACAAAGGTTGATAAGTAACCTGACGGTAGCTCTGGTCAAAACTACTTGGAATTGCGTCCCCCACTTCACAAGCCCCCTATGGTCCTGATGAAGACCCCCCAATAAGGCAGAAATTGCCTTTATGCTTTCAGGGGTCGAAACGTCGACAGATTGTGTTATTTTTTGTGAAACATAGGCAACAGAGATCCTGTATCTGTACCTATTGTGTTATGATTTGTTTTTATATGTTTTTGCCAATAGTTTGGCGGGATAGGTTTAACAATCTTTGGATGTATGTAAAGCACATTACCTTCCCCTCCCTTTATATCATCTCTCAACCCTTCCCGAACACTCACCCCTCCCTCTCTGAGCACCAATTTTATGGTTCAATTCGTACATTAATTGTCATACTAGTTTGATTTATTCTTACTATTTTTCAATTTTTGTGATGAAATTAAATCACATTCATTTATTGATCTTCTATGGTGATGTTTAAATTGTTTTCACATGCATGCTTAATCTACTTTTGCTATGTCGAAGTGCAATTGACTGCCACTGTCACCATTTCTTTGTTGTACCATATCAAATTACCCAAGCAGTGCCCATGCACTCATCCATTCACTCAGGCACTATCTATGCACTCACACAATCCCCAATGCACTATCCATGCACTCATCTAATCACCCAGACACTACCATTGCACTCATCCATTCACTGAGGCACAACCCATGCACTCATCCATTCACATGCGCACTACCCATGCACTCATCTATTCACCCAGGTACTAACCATGCACATATCAAATCACCCAGGCACTACCCTTCTAATAATCCATTCACCCAGGCACTATCCATGCACTCATCCAATCACCCAGGCACTACCCATACACTCATTCATTCACCCAGACATTATCCATCCACTCATCCATTCACTCAGGCAGTACTGATGCACTCATCCAATCAACCAGGCACTACTCATACATTCTTCCAGTCACCCAAGCACTACCCTTGTACTCATCCATTTACTCAGGCAGTATACATGCGCTCATCTATTCACACAGGCACTACCCATACAGTCATCAAATGATCCAGGCACTACCCATGCACTCATTCATTCACTCTGGCATTATCCATGCACTCATCTATTCACACAGGCACTAGGCATGCACACTTCCAATAGCCCAGGCCTTACCCTTCCACTCATCTATTCACTCAGGCACTATGCATGTGTTCATCCATTCACTCAGGCACTATCCAAGCACTCATCTAATGACCCATGCACCACACTTGCACTCATTCATTCACTCATGCCCTCATGCATTCACCCAGGCACTGGCCATGCACATATCAAATCACTCAGCCAGTACCCATGCACTCATCTATTCACTCAGGCACTACCCATGCACTCATCCATTCACCCAGGCACTACCCATGGACACATCCAATCACTCAGGAACTACCCTTGCACTCATCTCTTCACTCAGATACTAAGCATGCGCTCATCCATTCACTCAGGCACTACCCATGCACTCATCTAATCACCCAGGCACTAACTATGCACTCATTCATTCACCCAGCTATTATCCATGCACTCATCCATTCACTCAGGCACTACCGTTCCACTCTTCCATTCACTCAGGCACTACATATGCACTCATCCATTCATTCACGCACTACCCAGGCAATCACCACGTTTGCACTCATCCAATTACTCAGGTACTACTTATGCACTCATAGATTTACTCAGGTACCACTGCTGCGCTCACTGTAACATCCATGCACCGGTTGTGCACTCATTCAATTATCCACACCCCAGTCATAGTTATTCCAACATATATACATACTTTATCTTTTTTTAAATGTAATAGGCGGTTCCAATAGGAACCTTTTTTTTTTTAAGGCTTTTGTAAGTTTTTACATTTTTTTGGTTCTTTTTTATAATAACAAAAATGGCAACTGGAACATCAGGAATTGAAGAAACTTGCACAGAAAAATGTGCAAAACATATAAAAGAAGAAAATAATTAACATGTATGCTGTTTTGCAGCATTGTGAATAGCTGTAAGAGACTGCTCACCAGCACTTATGACAACACTACAGTCCATTCAGTACATGGCCATTCTTGACATCTCTGGAGCCATATATGTTGCCGTATGCTGCACCTCAGAAGGGAGTTTTTGACCAGGAATTGTTGCTGCTGCCACTGAAGTAGATGGTCCTCCAGCTTCCCTCTGCTTGATTGCCAGTTGGAGAGTTTTTTAATGATAGGTTGTTAGATGGTATAACATGGACGTTGTCCCACATGAATATTTCGTCCCTCTAGAGAGGGTCTTCTTGCAGATTGTGCATTTCACAAGTTTGGCAGCTGTTTTTGATTCCCATGATGTGATTGTAAAAAATAATCCCAGGCCACACTGGCTATTTTTTGTGGAGGTTCCTCTCCTTCCAAATCTTCAGTCTCCACCTCCTCCACATCCTGGTCCAGCTGTTGTTTCTGCTGACCCCCATCTCCTTGCTGTGTTGCCATTTCTGCTAGAAATAAAAGACCAAAAGGTTTGCAGAGCAAAATGAATCCACCTGCTCAGAATGAAGTTGTATGAAAGAAGATTCAAGAAGGAGGAGTGAGTGTGTACTTCCTATTGATTTTGCTGCAAGGTATATTATCCAATGATATTCCTTGCTTTACTGGTCATGTGATATTCGCGGTGACCGAAATAGTCGTGGTTACCGCGGTGAAGCGGAAATGCAAAATACAAGTTTAAAGTAGTTTTCTTTAAAAATGGAAAGAAAAGCAGAACTTTCAATACTATAATAGTAAACAGCTACACTAAACTTGGTGACAACACCTCTACATATATGTTTTAGAGTTGTTGAAAAACATGCTCTATCCGCGACTACCGACGTGATTGCAACTATCGCTGTCTTCGCAGAAATGGGAAAAAGTGCTTGGAGGCGAATATTCTGGAAACTCACTAGAAAAATTTGAGTCTAAGGAGTACACTAATAAACCTCTACTGTTGAATATACTGTTGAATATGTCTATATATATGTTTTACACTTTGTATAAACCACACGTTCTTCGCGACTACCAACGTCATCGCAATGACGATGGTAGTCGTGAATACATTTTTTTTGTGAGAAGGTGTCTTTCTTCTAAATTGATCATAGAAAGAAAAGTTAAAAGAATATTCTACTACATATTTAGAGTTAAACTTTATCTAAAAAATGTCTTTAAGTGTATTTTTCAGTAGGTTAAATACATTTACTAATGAAAGGATCTACACTGTAAAAGCATCCATGTTGTGCCAACTTACAAAATTGTTAAAAACAAAACCAGTTATTAATGTCTTTTCTGATAAAGACATATGAAATCATAAAATCAGTGGTGCATTATATTAATATACTACACAATATCCAATTATAGAAAGAAAGTACGAAAATCTTACAGGTTCACTTATAAAAAATGGATATTACAATTAAGAAATAGAATTTAAAAAAACCTTAGAAATTAAAAAAACAAACGGATACAGTAACATTATAGTTAACAATTAGCATTTAGAAAATCTTAGAAATTCACTGAAAAAAACAAAAGGATACAGGATCTTTATAGTTAGGAAATAGAATTTAAAAAAACTTAGAAATTCACTGAAAAAACCATAGGTTACAGGGACGTTATAGTTAGGAAATAGAATTTCTTTTAAACTTAGAAATTAACTGAAAAAAATAATGTTACAAGGACCTTATAGTTAGGTTGCCATTTCACTCGAACAAAATCAGAGAAATTCAGCAGTTATAGTTAGCTGAGCTATGCACTGCTTATGACCTCACATATTACATTATACATGACATGGCCAGTGACATCACTAATGACATCACTGATGGCCAGTAGCGGCTCGTGGAGGGAGTGCCGCGGGCAGTGGGGCGGGGCGGGGGAGGAGCAGCGTGGGGGTAGTAAGCTACGGCATAAGGCAGAACAGAGGTAAGTAAACAAATAAATAAATAAAATGAATTTCGTTGCGCGCGCTGCATCGCATTTGACAATGCAGCGCGCACAATGAAATTCGTCTAATTTTATTTATTTGTTTACTTACCTCCGTTCGGCCGTATGCCATAGTTTACTACCCCCACCCTGCTCCTCCCCTGCCCCGCCCCGCCCCACTGCCCCGCGGCACTTCCTCCACGAGCCGCTACTGCTGATGGCATCATCCACAGAACCACTCATGCATCCACTCACAGACCCACACAGCCACTCATATGCTCACTCACATACTGATATAACTGTTCACACACACCCTCACTCACCCATAGAGCCACTAACACACCCACTCACTCACACATGCACCCACTCACAGAGCCACTTACTTACCCATACATATATTTGTACACCCACTCATATATCCGTACACTCATTCATACAGGTACTCATACATGCACTTACTGACCCATAGAGGCACTAACTTACCCACAAACTCATCTGTACAAGAACTCAGACACCCACTCACTCACCTACGCGGATACTCACATGCCCTGTCTCATACTCATAAAACCACTCACACACCCATACAGCCACTCAGACACCTACTCACACACTTATACAGCCACTCACTGACTGACCCATATAGCCACTCCTACACCCACTAACAGACCTACAAAACCACTCACACGCAAACCCCTACAGCCACTCACACATCCATATAGCTATTCACACACCAACTGACAGATCCACACAGCTACTTACTCACATACCCACTCACAAACCCCTAAAATCACTCACTCACAAACCCCTAAAACCACTCACTCACAAACCCATACAGCCACTCACAAATTACCTTGGAAGCCCACACAATCACTCACATGGCCATTCACACATTTACACACCCACTCATTGATCTATACAGCCACTCACACACCCATACAGCTACTCACACACCTATACAACCACTCACATACCCACTCACACACCCATACAGATACTCACACACTCATCATACAGATACTCAAACACCCACCCACTCATAGGCCCATACAGCCACTCACAATCACACACCCTCAAAACTACTCACACACCCACGTATAGACCCATACAGCTAGTCACAGACCTATACAGCCACTCATACACCCACTCACATACTCAAGTGTCTACATGCACACCCACTCACAGACCCATACAGATACTCACACACCCACTCACAGACCCATACAGCCACTTCCACTCACACACCCTCAAAACCACTCACACATCCACTCATAGACCCATACAGCCACTCACACACCCATACAGCCACTCATACACTCACTCACTGACCCATACTGTCACTCACACTCCTACTCACTGACCCATACAGCCACTCACGTATCTACTTGCATATCCATACAACCACTCATACAATTATTCACAGACTCATACTGCCACTCACACACCTATTGATAAACCCATACAGCCACTCCCATTCCCACCCACACACCTTCAAAACCACTCACCCATAGACCCATAGAGCCACTCACACACCCACTCACAGACCTACACAGCTACTCACACCCCCACTTACACACTCATAGAGCCACTCACTCACTGGCCCATACAGCCACTCACATACCCACTAACAGACCTACAAAACCTCTAACTCTCAAACCCATACAGCCACTCACATGCCCATACAGCTACTTACATACCAACTGACAGACACACACAACCATTTACTCACACACCCACTCACAGACCCCCAAAAACACTCAATCATCCACTCACAAACCCATACAGCCAATCACACAGCCATACAGCCACTTACACCCCCTCTGACAGACCCACACACTCGTACATCCACTGAAAGACCCAACAAACCACTCACTCACTCACAAACCAATACAGCCACTCACACAGCCACACACACATCCAGACAGCTACTCACACACCAACTGAAAGACCCAAACAGCCGCTCACACATCCACTCACAGAATCACAAAGCCACTCACTTACCCACTCACAAACCCATACAGCTACTCACAGTCACTCATCCACCTATACAGCCACTCACACACCCACTCGCAGACCCACTCACAGACCCACAAAACCACTTACTCACCCACAATCCCCTCCAGCCTCTGACAGACACACACAGCCACTAACTCACACACCCACTCACAGACCCATGAAACCACTCACTCACAGATGCACACAGTCTCATCCACTGTATTAAATGTGTTGTTGTTTTGAATGAGTACTTTTGGTTGGGACCGGATCCGTGGATCTGTCGCCTATCCTCAATGTGCTGTTTTGTATTGAATTGAACTGACTGAAATTTTATTATGGCAATTGTGACGATGCTGTATTGGGTGTATACAGGTCTCCCTGGGACAAATAGAGTTATGTACACTAGTTTTTTCCTTTTTAATCTCTGTGAATTGATTGTTGTGCTTTTTTGCTTTTATATGTTTGTGTGTACTTTGATGGTTACTTAACCGAATAAAGTTTATCACTCTCTATTGAATGTGTGCTTTTGGTTTGGGGATCCATGACGGATCGGCAGGGTTCCGAGTGAGATATTTTAAAAAGTACCTGGAAAAAAACTGTGTTTGGGAAAAGGGTTGGCCCTGAAAAGAGCCTTTGTGTTTATGATGGGCCCGATTCACAGAACTAACTTAAGACAAAAGCCTCAACTTACTACCATTTTGGTGAAGGCACTTACTCATTTTGGTATTCACAGAGCAGCACTTACCATTTTAGTATTCACAGAAGGCACTTACTTACTCATTTTGGTATTCACAGAAGGCACTTACTCATTGATGAGTAAGTGCCTTCTGTGAATACAAAATGAGTAACTTACTATTTTGAGTAACTTACTCATTTTGAGTAACTTACTATTTTGGTATTCACAGAAGGCACTTACTCATCAATGAGTAAGTGCCTTCTGTGAATACCAAAATGAGTAAGTTACTAAAAATGAGTAAGTTACTCAAAATTAGTAAGTATGTGCCTTCTGTGAATACCAAAATGAGTAAGTGCCTTCTGTGAATACCAAAATGAGTAAGTTACTCAAAATGAGTAAGTTACTCAAAATGAGTAAGTCGGTGCCTTCTGTGAATACCAAAATGAGTAAGTGCCTTCTGTGAATACCAAAATGGTAGTAAGTTTAGTATTTTGTCATAAGTTAGTTCTGTGACTCGGGCCCGATGTGTAGATATTAATTACACATAGAACAGGGTACAGTCCTTTAAGTTGTTGAGGAACACCCTGTTGCCTTTGTCTGTGAAATTAACTCTGTATTTTCAATATATTCTGTCCATTAAGAAGCGTAAGTTGTTGTGGTACATAGACCCCATGTTGTGGTCTCGGAGGAACAGAGAAATAGTTTTACTGACATGTTTACTCGATTTCTCTTTCTGTGGACAAAATTCGGTTGGCCACTGCCATTTCTATCTTTGTCAAATGTTGGAGAACACAAGGCACCTTAGAAATTGTGCCTAGGTCATTGCAACCACAGTGCCCAGTTATGAAGTCTGGATGTTGGCAATCTGCAATGCTTTCAATCAAAGGCAGCAATTGCTGCCATTTTAACCCTTCTGGCCAATCAAAGAAATTTATACACGAGGTAAACCTAGGTTCCTGTCAATGCCACTCTTTAAGGCACTCCCTCTGGCCCAAAAAGCAAAACTATAGCCCACAATCCACACTCTGACCATTTTGGAGACAGGTATGATTAGCACATAGGAAAAAGCTGCAGCAGAATGAGGCAGTTTTGAAGATGAAAGGCAGTTAAAATGGAGGACAGCACCTAAAATATAAATAAACATATTTGATTGGATGGGGAAAATGTGCAGGGAAGTAAAATTAGGTAGTGACTTTAAGAAAAATGGTAGCTAACTGTGTGATTGGCTTTTAAAAAATAAAAAATAAATTGTTTGGGATATGCTTAAAATTGCAAACAGTCAACCTCACTTTGCTACAATTTAATTTGAAGCTAGCATGCTGCTCTTAAAAAAAGTCTTGTGAATGTATGACATAGTGTTTGCAGAGAGTGCTCTAAACATGGTTACTATGGAAACAGAGCAAAAAGAGTGTGGGGGTAGGGAACAAATGAGACTTCACTGTGAAATTTAAAAGCCCAGTGATCTACAAACATTGCTCATTTGGGAGTGTTTGGCTTCTAATTGAGCTTTTGTTTGCAAAGTAAACGATAAATACAAAGCATTAACAGCAGATTGTTAAATGCTTATAAGGGATTCCATGTGGATCCACCATGAATTTACATGGGGGAAATGCTGAGGACCATTGCGGATCCATGGATTTGCCCCAAAACACTACCAAATTGGGCTTTTTTACAGGAGCCTTAGAAAGCGTTAAAAAATACTGACCATTTAGAAGTGGTATAGCAAAATGAATACATGAAAGGAAGCCTGTGATTTGCTAAGTACTGCAGTATCAATGAAAGAAGAATGGGAATGGTAGCCATTATTGGTACTTTTGTACTGAGAGTTGACGAGCAGTGCTATATTTCTGATTTGAGATTTGCACTAAAAAGAGATATTAACTGATATTAAGAGAGGAGTTGGAGAACAGCTTTTGGGGAACAGCAAAGAGGTTTTACTGGTATGTGAATTAGGGTATATTGTAAAAAGCTATATGTAAAAGAATTATAACTGCATATAAGCTGAGAGGAATTGTAAACTTTACAGCAAAAGGGAAAATAGAAGGGAAGTTAGATGAGGACATTAAGTAAATACATAGTCACCAGGAAAGGAGAAAGAGGAATTGGTAAAATTAAAATATAGGTATTTTAGAAAGCGTGTATGAATTAATGTGGTTGAAATTAGACATGGGTGGCTGGTTATAGTATGCAATTAAACAGTATGTAATTTGCACTCACTGATACAGTGAGGCAGCCACTCATATACCCAGTTACACTTCTACAAAGCACTTATGTACCCACCACTCAGATAGCTAGATAGTACCTGATACACTCGGAAAGACACCAATAAAAGCATCCACACATGAATTTACTTACCTATAGAACCACTTGATTAGTCATTCACAGACCCATACAGGCAATATCACACCCAATAGCAAACCTATAGAGCCATTCTTATACCCAGCACTCAGACAGTTATGTAAACAGACACTTGCACACACATTTACCCAGGCATTATCCCAGTCACCTACACATATAAGCATTCATATACCTATTTATAAAACCATCCAGTCACTTACACACCCAGTCGCACAGCGGCAGAGGCAATTCCACATCCACTCACACACCCACATAGTATTATGTATGCACCACTAACAGAATCAGTAGTACGCACAGTTACACACACAAACACTATCAGCAGAGCCACTTATGTGCAGATTTATACACTTATAGTTAGACACTTGGAGAGTACAAACTGAGATAAACATTTATATAGCTAGTGATTTGCCTGTAGTATGTAATGAAGTAGTATATAATAAAACGTTACATGCATTATGTATTTAATTTTCAGATATTAACTTATGTTTAAAGAGGAGGATTTATAATGCCAAGAAAGATAGAAAGGAGAAAAAACAGAGGTAACAGTACTATCTGCTTGAATATGGGAGTAAAAAAGCACATGTTGTGGAGAACGCACTGGAAAAAAAAGAGCTGCTGGTAAGAGAACTAAAGAGTTTCTTACAACAGGATGTGCAAAATGCAAAATGTGGAAAAAGTTTCAATAAAAAATTGAGTTTTAAAATAAACTTAGAAAGCAGAGGGAATAACTCACATTAAAAGTGAAAAATCTTAGAAGAAAACACCTACTTTGACAAGGAGGCAAAAAGAATTTTAAAAAATACGACTGAGAATGTTTAGAAATAGGGTAATGCAGAATTTGGGAGGAAACATGAAGCACTTTAAGAGGAGAAGGGCAGCAGTGAACCAAAACCATATATTGAGAGTGTAGTTGATAAAGCGTTTGCAGTGAAGCGTAAGTTATTTACTTTGACACAAAACAGAATGAGAACATTGGATAAAACAGTGTTGTCTATGAAGAGAAAAAAATGAAAAAAAGGCTTATTAATAAAAGTAATTTTTGCAAATTTTTCACAGGAGAATGGAAGCATCTGTCTGGTACTCAGGCTTTCTGTAATGAAGAAAGCTACTTACAAGAGAACACTTTAGTGCATGCAGTTGAACCAACTGGCTGATGCTATGAGGTAAAAGATGGTACTCCCATTGCAAAAGAGGACATAGTTTCTAGAAATGTAGACGAAGAGATAGCTTAAGAGGTACAAATAATGTGTAGACATGCCCCTGTGTATAAATGGGACTGCAGTAGTATTTGTAGTATTCGTCAGAAATCAGTTGAAACATGAAGAACGTTTCTATGTGAACTTCCATGTAAACGTATTAACCAGAAACTTGGAATGATGCAAGCATTAGATCCATGCAAAGGCAGGAAATATTCTAATTTACAAGGACTCTCATGTGTGTTTATCCAGGAAAGTGTGCTGAAGCACTTTTCATGATTTTTTAATATTGCTGTTCATCATTCAAAGTTCTGAAATTTACTTTTGTATGGTACAGTATCAGAGGTTGAAAAAGTTTGGGAAGATAGACATTTTTGTTTCTTTGGTCCTGAAGTGCTGTCTGGCCAAAATGAGGAGTTGGTATGTTCAAGTGTAGAGGAACAAAACGCAGATATTAGTGCTGATAAGTTTAAACAAGAAATAGGAAAGTTTAATGCAGTTTCGACAGAGAAACCAAACTATGTTTGTATTTGTTGCTGGCGCACCCACTACAAAGGCCAACTTCGAAATGTTGATGTATCTTTGAAAACTGAATAAAAAAACAGAGACAAGTGGCTAGAATTTGCAGTGTATTTATTTGTGGAAGAATGTTTTGATTTGACAACACGCTAGATCATGTGCAAGTATTGCTATGACAAATTAGAGGAAAACAAAATGTCTGCCAGAGCAATACACTATAAGATAGAGGTGGTTAAAATTCCAGAGGAACTTCAACATCTGAATATTTATGAAACAATACTGATACAATCTATAGGCCCTTTTTAAGAAATATTTTGCTTGGACCACATGATGGGGAAACTACCACTCACTGAGCTTCAGAAAAGCCTTAAAGGTAGAATCGTGTATTTACCTTTAGATTTTAAACACAATACTGAAACTGTTGGTGTAGAGAGAGATTTGGAAGAACCGCTTGTTATTCTGGTATATGGTGTGCCGATAAAAAACAAAAAAATCTGGCATGAACTAGTGGATGTGAATAAGGTGAAAAAAGTTACTTTCTACCTTAAAGAGAATAATGTGTACTATAATGATATTGATGTTGTTGCAGATCCACTGCTTTCAAAAGAGGTTACGGGGATGCTATTGAACTGTATCTAATTAAACAAGCAAAAGTAGCTGCAATGAGTGTGTGGGAGAAAAGTTTAGAAGCCTGAAGTTTTCCTCAACTATTTCCAACTGAAGTAGGTGGACGGTAATGATGACTGCCCTGTGCAAGTACCTGCAGCTGAGTATAGATCAACAAGATTCCATATGTGTTCCATCTGTTATTTGAAAGTGATTTGTCTGGACTGTCATATGCTGTTAACCATATTCTGAAGACAGGAGTAAATTTACAAAATAAGTCTGCAAAAGACTTTTGGGCATATTCTCAAGAACGTGTGATAACCACCGCAAGTTTAGCTTAACGCAACTTTGCATATCGAAGTCTATCGCGGGAAAACAACGCCGTGTTAACGTAGTATTCCCAACCTGGCGGCACCATGCGATAGTCCCACGATAACGTGTCAAATGACCGCGTTAAAATTAATGCGACGCCGCTAAAATGCGAAACACGAACGCGAATAAAGTTGCAATGAGGCCAACCGCGATACAAAAATCAGCGATAACCAGCGACAGGCCCGCAATTCCCACGCCTCATGCGGGAAAATGCACTATAAAAGCTGAACAAGAAAAACACACCATAAACAAAATAAACTGCGTAGCAACATGGATGCACCCGGAACGACTGCCCAGGTCAACGCGAACCCCACAAGCCCCACAGACCACCAGCAAGGAACCTCGGGGTCGGGGAAGGCCAAGGAGACGAGGAAGAAGAAGACGGGGTACAGTCCGCATGACAACCGGATCGTCGTCACGGAGGTGACAGAACACCAACAACAACTGTCCGTCACCTCCACCGTGTCATTGGCAACACAGACGGAAAAATGGCACTCCATCGTGAATGCAGCCGGAGTGTCGAGGAGGCCAAGATGCGCTGGTATGATGTGAAAAGCCAAACCAAGCAGAAACCCGCTGCCAACAGGAAGGCAGCAATGGCGAATGGAGGTGGGAGTCCTGCGCCACAGGAGGAGCTGGAGCAAATGGTGGCCACAGTCATCAGTGTGGAGACGGTGCAAGGAGTCGGGAGTTCGGACACTGCTCGACATGACCTGACACAACATCAACAGGGTGAGTAACGAACAGGGACTGTGGGGACGGGGGGGACGGGCACAATGGCACACATGCACAACGACGTGTAGCACACCGCACACCCACAATGACCCTGGGTCATGTCCCTGATCCCCGTGGCGCACTGTAGCACACATACAAACATCAAGTAGGCCCCCGTCCACCATGTGCCCAAACGGGTCCACCCCACACATCACCAATTACACACCACACACATGCACCCGTGCGAAACACAGCAAAGATGCGTATGTGAGAGCCACACTGACAATGCAAGTGACACCACATGACGAGCAGCATGGCTGGAGTACAATCACCATGACATTGTACATGCCACGAGACTGAGGTGGCTGAGTGTGGACCACATCCGGAAAGGAGCAGGTCACACTCTGACACATCCACATGCACAAACAACCACTGACGTCAACAATACATCTGCAGACAAACAATGCACAAGAGTACAAAAACCGTCCAAGAGCACAAATGACCCAAGTCGCCAACATCACGTCACCTTAAAAGCACAAAAGCCAAAGGCACACCACCTCCAAGGGATAAGGGGCAGCAAAATCACAGCTGCAGGTGCGACTCTCACACAATGCAGCACACACACATAGCAATGACAGCACATCCACATGGACGACAATGTGGTACACAGTGCAACACTTACACTGCAGAACAGAGGACACAACTGGGTCCGCCTGTGCGTAGAAAATGGCCAATAACATCTGACATAGCAGGATACTGTGAGATGCAAATGTATGTGTGCAACCTCACCTACGTCATGTAGTCCAAATGTCCACTGTCCCGCATCAAATAGTCCACCCCTCCCAAACAGTCACAATGTACATTGTCATGCAGTCTGTATGTAAACTTGAACAATGTGGCAATATACATGCCAACACAATGTCAACAAGCATCTCCCCTTCACATTGCAGAAGGACAAACAACACCTCCAGCAGAGCAGACCAGACAACTCTACAGTGATGCTGAAGAGGACCTCCACACTTCCGACACCGACACCCTACAACAGTCCATGGACATCTTAGGCAATCGACCTCCAGGAGCAGGGCAGCACCGCTGCATTGAGGATACCCCACCCCCTGCACAGACAACACAGCTGGACGCACCCACCACCCCGGCTGGCTCCCAGCAGCCCACCGAAGCACACATCACATTCCAAGGCCAGGTGTCAGACTGCCAGAAGGGGGTGGCCGAACATGTGCAGGTGGGGTACTACCTCATGGAAGCCGAACTAGATCACATACGTGGGTGTCTAAGTCCCATTAGGGACCACCTACACTCCCCAACGGAGACCCACACTGTGACAGAGACACATGCCTTTGCACATTTCCAGTACTGAACCACACCCAGAGCCACGGGATAATCATCCACACCCCCACGCTGGACTGGCGTACGCCGGCCCAGTTCACTCCTCTTACGTATTGAGTGGGGGACGACAAGGCTACATGTGCAATGTCTCACCCGCTGCCTGGGGTGACATGGCTGTGTCCTCTGTACACGGCACAATGTAATGTTGTAGGGCCCGGGGCCCTAATGCATACATCATGAGCACATGGACACACTCAGATAGTTCATTGAACTGGCTACGGGCATGTGCGCTCGACACCTTTATTGGCATGGTCACATGCAGCGGCGTCACTAGGAGTGCGGGGTGCGGACCGCACCGGGTGACACCATCACATGGGTGACACCGTGAGCCTCTGCTTTAAATCGCTTAAAGCAGAGGCTCACGGTGTCACCCCATGTGATGGTGTCACCCGCCCCGGTGCAGTCCGCACCCCCGCTCTCCCGGACCCGCACTGGGTGACACCAACCCTTGTGACGCCACTGGTCACATGTACAGTGACGCATGTGCTGGATGTGTGTGGGATGAGTGTAAGCCAGCCCTCATGGAGTCGTTGGTGCTGGCAACAACTTAAACAGTGATCACAATTAAAGCAGAAACAGAAAACACCAGCATAACAGGAACAACTGTGAAGCATCATGGTGGTAGCCGGAGAAAGTACAGTGTTCACCCAACATGCAAGCAGAATGGTCCATGATTTGTGGTGCACTGAGTTAGTGGCACCTGAAGAGCTGAGCAGGGTATCAAGCTGATGATGGCACCCACGACAGGTGTGAGCAACTCTGATAGTCTGGCAGTAAGACACGTCCGACTCTGGCACCTGTTGTTTGGAGTTGGTCCTGGCGGTGGTGGCGTGTGCATCCTGCAGTGATGCGACGTCCGAGCAGGTCAGGACTCGATTTGATGTGTGAGCCCAGGTGGACCGCAGTTGAGGCCGGAGGCAGCGGACAGCGCAGGGCCACAGACACATGGCCTTGATGACCCCCAGTTCATCGACCCAGAGGCCATCCAATATGCTATCAGACAGGGCCCATGACTTGAGCTGCACAGAGTTAGTGGCCCCGGATGCACTGCGGCCGGCACAGGCACACCGCCACGGGACGGTGAATTGCGGTGCAGTGAGATAGGGCCACGCGAGGTGAGCGGGTCCTCGTCGATGTCGAAGATGAATGTAGCGGAGGTTTGCGGGGGACAGTGGAAGGTGTCCTCCAGGGCATGATGCAGAGGGCAGAAGCCGGCCGGAAGCGGCAAATGGAGGAGTGGAATGCTACAGCCTCGTTTTTGCCACAAAGTCAGTATCACCGACATGATGATGAAGACAACCCCCAGTCCATAGACTCAGTCGCCACCAAAGTCCAGCCAGAAAGTGTCCAAGGATGTCAGGGAACAGACTTAGTGGCACCAGTGCTGAAAGGGGATGCAGTCTGCGATGAGGCCAGTACAATGATATCAAGTCTGCCATTAATGAATCATGACTGAATTCCCAATGTGTGACCTACTCGACCGCAGTGTAGGCCGAAGGCGTAGTCATCAAGGGCCCACAGACAGGTGTGGTTGAGATGCCATGCACATACTTTGTGTCACCACATCGAAGGGAGTATAGTGATTTGAACTCTGCATTGATATGTGTACTCGCCCATTGTATAATCAAGACTCAGTTCCAAATGTGTGACCTACTTGACCGCAGTGTAGGCCCGAGGCAGCGGTCAGCAGGGGCCCACAGCCACGTGTCGTTGGCCCGCGATGCACAGAGTTAGTGTCACCAGAGCAGTTGTCAGCAGTGTCCGATCACCTCCGTAACGATGATCCTTTTCTCCTCCGGACTGAACCGCGTCTTCCTCTTACTCGTCTCCTTGCGTACAATGACATGAACTCTGCCATGCAGAAATCAAGACTCAGTTCCACATGTGTGACCTACTCGACCGCAGTGTAGGCCGAAGGCAGTAGTCAGCAAGGGACCACAGACAGGTGTAGTTCGAATGCTATGCACAGAGTTGGTGGCACCACATCGAAGGGAGTACCGTGATATAAACTCAGCCATGAAGTGGGTACTCTGCCATTGCATAATCAAGACTCAGTTCCAAATGTGTGACCTACTTGACCGTAGTGTAGGCCGGAGGCAGTGGTAGAGTACGTCAACGAGAAAGGAGTAAAGCGGACCTGTGTCGCGGAGGCCGTGATGGTCTGAGGAGGCTGCCAAGGGCGCGGGCTTCGGGCTTGGAGCTTGCGCCGGCACGTGGTGGGCCCTCTTTGAAACACGCCGGTGTCGGCAGGTGAGCAGTGAGGCCTGGCTGCGCAGGGGCGGGCATGACGGGTTCGGGGACCAGCGGCCCGGGGTGCAGCAGGCACACAGGATCGCAGGCCTCACCGCTCACGGCGACGGTGTCGGCCTCGTGGCGGGGTGGGAGGCGCCGCCCTGGCAGACACGTTGGGCATTCCGGAAGAGAACCAAGCCCAGAGCTATGTGCTTTTTATTCACACCCCTACGCTGGCCTGGCGTACGCTGGGCCAGCCCACTACGCACACGCTTCCAGGGGGGACATCACAAGCTACATTTCCACGATCTTCCCCACTGGCTGGGGTGACATGGTTGCGTCCACTGTCCACTACACTCCAAACACCAACAGTGCTTGTAGACATGGATATGTCTGTGGTCTGCATACTGCAGTCTGTCCAGCATATCTCTGCCACACTTGGCATTGTGTACATTCTCATTCATGGGTCACTTGCCTCCTTCGCACATGCCTGGTTCCCACCTCTCCCCACATTCCGCTATTGTGTGGCTGAGGTGTCATGCCGTTGATAGCTCATGTACATGGCTAACGAAGGTTGCCACAGTAAGTTGTGCTGTCGTGTCTGGTGGTTGGGCATGTTGTTTGGCATGTTGTATGTGATTTTGTGGCATGTGCAGTGCCAGAGTTGTGGGTTGCATGATTGTGGAGTTGAAGTGTGTGGTGTGTTCATTTGGTACTTGCCAACGAGCAGTGCATTCCCATAGGTGCCATCCTGGAAGCGCTGGTTGATGTTGGACTGTCGGAAGATGAAGGAATCATGCACACTGCCTGGGTAGTTGGCTACGACATTGGTGAAGAGTCCCCTGTGGTCCACTATTGCCTGCACATTGATGGAATGCGTGTGCTTTCTGTTGCTACACAAAACAATGTATTCCTATATTGTCAAACAGATCTTGTGTCAACTTTGCGCGTAGCAAGAAGTGGCATGTATGTTATTTTAATGCTACAGCTAGGCAGAGCAGAAAGTACTAAATTAGAAACTTAGATTACTAACTTTAAATCAGGACAAACATCTATTTCTGGTAAAACATATAGTGATATTGCTATCCTTTTTCATGAAGGAGCTAGTGTTAGATCTGGCCATTACACTGTCTACCTAAAAAGTAGAGGTGGCTTGACAGAATGTAATGATAGGAACTTGAAATTCAAGCAAAGAATGCCTTGGAACTTATCAAACTCCTATCTTTTGTTCCTGGAACCAAAGTTCTAAGGACAATTACAGTTGTAAAAATGGAATAGTCTTGTTATTGTAGATGTATTATCAGGATTTATGACATCATGCAGCCAACAAAGGGTAATGTCTTTATAAGGTTTTGCCTATGCTCATGAGCCTTCTATATGTTTTAGCACTTCTGAAGATGGTGTTCTCATTTTCAGACTATCTTTCTTTGAATTAGTAGAGCAAGTATAGGTAAAATTATCAGTAAAAAATGTATAGTGAGTGTAATGCGCAGTGTTGCTTATTGGCACTGACATACTGAACCCTTTTTTTTTATACAGTCTAAATGATTGTTTTTTCCATTCTGTTCAAGGAGGATTGTTTATACAGTATGTTAGAAACTAGGGTTTCTAATTGGAAGAGGTCTGTACCCTGTCCAAGCAAGAACCACAGCCCTAGTCAGGGTAGGTCACAACACAACCTAAATTATCCTGTGCTCATCCTCTGGTAGCTTGGCACAGAGCAGTGAGGCTTAACTTAAGAGGCAATGTGTAAAGTATTTGTGCAACACTTTATACAAAAAACAGGGAAAACTCCAAAAAAAGAATCCACAGCAGCTTGGAAAAATAGTTCATGATTTTATAAATAGAACAAGACTAAAATGATAAAAATCAAAAGTGTAGAAGTCAAGATAGTAATTTTTAAAGAATAAATGTCAAAATAGTGCTTAGAAGCAATAAGCGTTTAAATGAGCTATCTGGTCGGGCTAGACTGGTGCAAAGTCAAAAGCTCAAACCGACCGCGATGGAGCGTGGGCCGGATACAGGGACCCACTTGGGCCCGCTCAAACAAAGTACCTTGATCTAGGATGCAGCGTTGTCGAAGAGGATGAGCAGTGCAGCCGAAGCGATGCATCAGTGTCGAGCCATGCAGTGGAAGAGATCCATCCATTTTCTCCACGCAACTGCGGCGATGCGTTGGTTCCGAGTGCGAGCGCTGGTTCAGGATCTGATGCGCGACTGCTGCTCCCACAGTAGGTGCTGCTTCGATGCTAAAGGTGGTGTGCTGGTTCTGAGGACGATGAACTGGGTCCGCTCCACTCAACAAGGAAACACTGGTTCTGGGAGCAATGCGCCAGGTCCACTACATGCAATGACGAGGATGCGCTGGTTCTGATTCACGCAATGGAAAAGTTGCACCGGTTCCGAGGAGGATGCGTGTGTTCTGGAAGAAGAAGAAGCACCTTAGGCCTCGCTTCCAAGAGTCCAGGACTGGGGTGGCACCAATTGGCAGGGCCAGATTCACAGCTTGCAGAGCCCAGGAGCAGATACAGGTGGTTCAAGTCTTTGATATCCCTGATACTTGGGAACAGGAGGCAAGCCAACAAGCCCTTGAAGTCACTCTGGGTTCAAGTGATGCAGGCCCAGCGCTTCTCACCCTGGCAGGAGAACAGCAGACAGCAGGGCAGCTCAGCAAGGCAAGAGAACAGCAAGGCAGAGTTCAGCAAAGCAGCAGTATAGCAGAGTAGCAGCACTTTCAGCAGCACAGCATTTCTTCTTCCTGGTAGAGTAGTCACAGGTCCAGTACTTATACCCAGTGGTGTAGCGTCAGAGGTCCAGATCTTATATCTAGTGGTCCCTTTGAAGTGGGGGAGACTTTAAAGAAAGCTTTGAAGTCCACAGAGGTTCTCCCTTCCTGCCCTGGCTCTAGACACACTATGGGGGTAATCAATCTTTTGTGTGGGGATAAGACACAGCCCTTTCAGGTGTGTCACTTCCTCTCTCTCATCCTGCTCAGAATGACCCATCTGCATGCAGATGACCACTCAGGCAGACCTACCCTTCCTTTTTGTGTGACTTTCTAGAGGGAATGCGGGAAGCCAGTTTTCACCCACCCCAGACGTGTATTCCAGAGACAGGCAGAGGGCACCAATGGCCACATGTATGAAGCTTTTTTGCATTTGCAAATGGCCCAATTCACAGAATTGGGCCATTTGTGACCGAAAAAAGCCTTTTCAGATGTATGAAACCCATTTTGCGATTCAGTTACCTATTACCGAATCACAAAATTGCCTCAGTTTGCGATTGATATTAGGAAGGGGTGTGTTTAGGGCATCCTTTCCTAATACCGAATCGCAGTGGTATGTACGAATATTTTGCCACCCAAATGTGGTCGAAAAACATTCGCAATTTACCATCGATTTCAAATCTGTGTTAACCTATTCGCAAATGGGAAGGGGTCCCTAAGAGACCCCTTCCCCTTTGTGAATGTATACAGAAAATCTTTTTTAAGGGCAGGCAGTAGTCCAACGGACCACGACCTGCTCTTAAAAAATTTAAAGAAAACTTTACATTTTTTTTTTTGTAACGCATCCCAATTTCCTTTAAGGAAAACAGACTGCTTTGCCAAAAAAAGATTGCTTTATTTAAAAGCAAAAAGAACAATTGATGGACAGAATGCAGAACAATGTCATACATTCAGCCCAGTACAGAGATCTGGGCCTAAATCCATCATTTTTTTGCTCACCATGCCATTGCAGGTTGGACCAAGCCATATGCAAATCAGTCTTGACCCTGCGCCCAATGGGAACAGTCCAGCTTGAACTGCCAGGCCAGGTCCTCTCTGGACTGGAAGCAAGCATCCTAGGACCGGTTTTGGGGTTTCACCCCTAATCAGCCAGGATAGCTTGACTCCAGTGGCATGGAGAGCACGGGACCCACGATACCCGTCCCACTCAGGGTGACAAATGCAAAAAGAACAATTGATGGACAGAATGCAGAACAATGTCATACATTCACCCCAGTACAGAGATCTGGGCCTAAATCCATCGTTTTTTTGCTCACCATGCCATTCCAGTTTGGACCCAGCCATATGCACATCAGTCTTGACCCTGCGCCCAATGGGAACAGTCCAGCCTGAACTGCCCGGCCAGGTCCTCCCTGGACTGGAAGCAAGCATCCTAGAACCGGTTTCGAGGTTTCACTCCTTATCAGCCAGGATGGCTTGACTCCAGTGGCATGGAGAGCACGGGACCCACGTCTGGGCATACCCGTCCCACTCGGGGTGACAAATGCAAAAAGAACAATTGATGGACAGAATGCAGAACAATGTCATACATTCACCCCAGTACAGAGATCTGGGCCTAAATCCATTGTTTTTTTGCTCAACATGCCATTCCAGTACGGACCCAGCCATATGCAAGTCAGTCTTGACCCAGCGCCAAATGGGAACAGTCCAGCCCCAACTGCCAGGCCAGGTCCTCCCTGGACTGGAAGCAAGCATCCTAGGACCTGTTTCGGGGTTTCACCCCTCATCAGCCAGGATAGCTTGAATCAAGTGGCATGGAGAGCACGGGACCCACGTCTGGGCATACCCGTCCCACTCGGGGTGACAAATGCAAAAAGAACAATTGATGGACAGAATGCAGAGCAATGTCATACAGTCACCTCAGTACAGAGATCTGTGCCTAAATCCATCGTTTTTTTGCTCACCATGCCATTCCAGTTTAGACCCAGCCATATGCAAATCAGTCTTGACCCTGTGCCCAATGGAAACAGTCCAGCCCGAACTGCCAGGCCAGGTCCTCCCTGGACTGCAAGCAAGCATCCTAGGACTGGTTTTGGGTTTCACCCCTCATCAGCCAGGGTAGCTTGACTCCAGTGGCATGGAGTGCACAGGACCCACGTCTGGGCATACCCGTCCCACTCGGAGTGACAAATGCAAAAAGAATAATTGATGGACAGAATGCAGAACAATGACAATCATTCACCCCGGTACAGAGATCTGGGCCTAAATCCATCAGTTTTTTTCTCACCATGCAATTCCAGTTTGGACCCATCCATATGCAAATGAGTCTTGACCCTGCGCCCAATGGGAACAGTCCAGCCCCAACTGCCAGGCCAGGTCCTCTCTGGACTGGAAGCAAGCATCCTAGGACCGGTTTCGGGATTTCTATCTAAGTGGGAAGGGTATGCCCAGATGTGGGTCCAGTGCTCACTACACCACTGGATTCAAGCTAGCCTGGCTGATGAAGGGTGATGCCCTGAAACCGGTCCCAGGATGCTTGTTTCCGGTCCAGGGAGGAACTGGCTTGGCAGTTCGGGCTGGACTGTTCCCACAAGGAACAGGGTCAAGACTGATTTGCATATGGCTGGTTCCAAACTGGGGTGGTGTGGTGAGCAAAAGAATGATGGATTTAACCTAGATCTTTGTGACTTGGGGTGAATGTTTGCATTGTCCAGCATTCCGTCCATCAATTGTTTCTTTTGCATATGTCGCCCTAAGTGGGAAGGGTATGCCCAGACGTGGGTTCTGTGCTCACTACACCACTGGATTCAAGCTAGCCTGGCTGATGAAGGGTGATGCCCTGAAACCGGTCCCAGGATGCTTGTTTCCGGTCCAGGGAGGACCTGGCTTGGCAGTTCGGGCTGGACTGTTCCCACAAGGAACAGGGTCAAGACTGATTTGCATATGGCTGGGTCCAAACTGGGGTAGTGTTGTGAGCAAAAGAATGATGGATTAAACCCAGATCCGTGTGACTGGGGGTGAATGTTTGCATTGTCCAGCATTCCGTCCATCAATTGTTTCTTTTGCTTATTTAAAAGCAAGCACAGACATGGTGGTCTGCTGACCTCAGCAGGCCACAATCCCTGTGATTTTTGCGATTCCTAATGGGTCTCAAATTGCCACCTACCTCATTAATATTCATGAAGTAGGTCATTTGCGACCCAGTGGGATTCGCAGAAAGTGTTCAACATACTTTTTTACATGCCGTTTTGCGATTTCCTTATTGCTTGTAATTCGCAATTAGGGTATCCAAATCGGTTTCTTAGTACATCTAGCCCCAAATGGCTAAAGTAAGTAAATGCCAACTTTGTAAAAATGCCATTTTCTAAACTTGAATTTAAAATCGAACTTCACAATAAGTTGTGATTTTAAATTCTGGGTTCAGTGACACTAAACCTGAAAAGGCTTCTCTTCACAATTGGGAGTTACACTTAAAAGATGTAATAAGGTGATCCCAATGTTATCCCATGGGAGAGATAGGCATTGCAGTAGTGAAAATGAAACTGGAGGTATTTCACTACCAAGACATGTAAAATTTAAAAGTACATGTCTTCCCTTTAAAACACACTGCACCCTGCCCTGTGGGGTATACAGGGCCTAACTTAGGGGTGACTCATGTATAAAAAGGAAAGGTTTAGGCCTGGCAAGAGGGTTTACTTGCCAGGTCCACATGGCAGTGTGAAACTGCACATACAGGCTCTGCAGTAGCAGGCATCAGACATGGTTAAAGGACTACTTATGTGGGTTGCACAATCAGTACTTCAGGCTTACCAGGAGCATTTAATTTATAGGCTCTGGGCACATGTAGTGCACTTTACTAGGGACTCATAAGTAAATTAAATATGCCAAATGTGGATGAACCAAGATTACTATGTTTAGGGGAGAGACCACAAGCACCTTAGCACTGGTTAGCAGTGCTAAAGTGTGCAGAGTCCTAAATACAGCAAAAACACAGTCAGACAAATGGAGGGAGGCAGGCAAAAATTTGGCAGAAGACCACCCTTAAGCTGTCAGGACTAACACAGTACTTAATTTATTTTGTACAAAGATAAAATCTGAAAACAGTGAAAAAGGGAAAATTAATTTTTGATTCGTATTGAAACATTGCATTATTTCATTGGAAATGTGTACTGAATTGTTGCTATTATTATTGTTGCATTGTTAAAAATTCTTAGTTTATTTTAAAATTTTATAAATTCTAATACTAATTCATTTTTGTGTTTTTCTATTTTATGAAGATAAATATCAACACTTATTGGAGTAATGAGGTTTACAAATTAGTTCTTCCAGTGTTGTTGCATTACTTTACATTGTAAGGGTGTTCCAGAGTACAATTAAAAAAACACATACACCCAGACACTTACACTCCCATACAGCCACTTATACACCCAGTTACACACTTGGACAGACATTCACATACCCGGTCAAACAGGCATACACACAATTACACACCCATACAGTTATTTACATTTGCACTAACACATCCATACATTACTGACACAGGTACTGACACACCCACACAGCCCTGAAACACTCACGCATACTCCAATATAGTCAGTCACACAGCTATTTACAGATGGAGATGCTTAATCCCTCAGACTCATACAGCCATACAGATACTCCCTCACAAACTCTCTCATACAGGCACTCACATACCCAGTCACACACTGATATAGCCACTAACACACCCACTCTCACACCTACATAGATACGCACAAACCTACTCACACACCCATACAGCCACTCAGACATCCACTCAGACACCCACACAGCCACTCACATACCCACAGAGACACTTAGAAACCCACTTACACATCTATACAGTGACTAACACACCCACTCATGTACCCACACCGACACTCACACACCCACTCACACATCAATACAGTCACTCACACACCTACTCACACACTGATACAGCCACTCATACACCCATTCAAATACTGATACAGTCACTCACATACCCATTTATGTACTGATACAGACACTTACACACCCACTCACACATTGATATAGCCACTCACACACCCACACAGCCACTCAGAAACACTTAAACACACAATTGCACAAAAGCATAAAACATATAGTTAGCTCTTTCTTTGACCAGATGAGGTGGTACTATCAAGAACCTGTTTTGTTTTGGTAGTTTTTTTGAACAATTTCATATTTTTTCTTTTTTTTTCTTGGGGAACAAAAATAACCAGGGTTGTAAAATTCATAAGGGAAGGGAACTTGTTGGGCTCAGTGTTTCAAAAAAATGAAACACCAAATGGGGAGAGGAAAACAAAATGATCACCTGTGGATGTTGATTGCATCCATAAATGCATCCACAGAAGAAATGTTTAACCCAATAGGCATTTGGCATTTGCCACAGTGAGTAACCATGGATTTCTGAATAACCAGGAATGGTTATCATTTGTTGAGCTGCCGAACCTTCACAAAATGTTTTGGCCAATGTCGATGGGCCACCAGCTGCTTTGTCTCTCATCATACATATACGTATGTTCGTGGATGGTTCGCAAGTGCTTCCACGTGGAAGAAGTTCCATGTGATTATATATTTTTTCCAGTTCCATGGAATAACGTCTTAGCACAGATGTTACATTGAACAATCTTGGCGACCACCTTCTTCTCTCCCGATGGTATTCAGAACTACTTCCACACGTCAGATTCTTTTCTGGGTGGTGGCATATCCTCTTCCTCTTGTTCCACAGATTGTGGATCTTTTTGTTGCTCAGCAGAAGGCATAGCAGAAGATATAGCTTGAGTCAAAATAACACAATCCAGCACTGGGTACCAGTTTTCTCTCTAGAGAGCTGGGAAACAAATGAGTTAGTTAGGGTGTGGTTTGCAAGTTGCATAGGTGGAGACTTACTGTAACCAATCAGAAGTTGAGGTGTGGGTGTGTTAATGGCATCATGGCAGATCCATGGATCCAGCCCATGGATTTACAGATTCGCTGAACTTGTAAAGTAAATATCTATGTTTTAAAACACACAGGCTTCCAAATATTTATGTATGAATATGTTTCCTCAAAAGTCATTATTAAAATTGGAGGGGCGTATATATCTAATTTACATTTTTACACAATTTGACAAATCCACAGATCTGAATCTGTGGATCCACCACAATTTTGTTGTAGGAACTAGTAACCATAGAGTACCAGTATTGTGCTTTTTTTTCAAATTCATGGCAGATCTGTAGATCCATAAAATTATTTTTTTTAAAGAAAAATTTGTTTTATTGCATTTACAAAAACATTACATACATTAGATTACCAGTAATTGTGATTTGCTACTTTTAAAATGTATATTGATAATAATTGTGAGAATTAAATGTATGTATATACTTGTAAAAAATAGTATTACTAAATTAAACTTATAGGTGAAATTGTAGTACAATCTATATTAAGAAAAACTGTGAAAATCACAGAAAAACCCAAAGGTTACTGGGACGTTATAGTTAGGAAATAGAATTTAAAAAACACCTTAGAAATTCACTGAAAAAACAAAGGTTACAGGGATGTTATAGTTAGGCTCAGATTTTACATGCACAAAACCATAGAAATTCATCAGTTATAGTTACCTGACCTAGTTATAACTTACACATCCATAAAACACTGCTTATGACCTCAAATTACATCACTCATGGCATGGTCAGTGACACAAATGATGACATCACTGATGACATCTCAAATTACATCACTGATTACATCATCCAGTTATGTAATTTGAGATGTCATCAGTGATGTCACTGATCCTATCATGAGTGATGTAATATGTGATGTCATAAGCAGTGCATTGCAGTGGGCATAAGTTATAGTTAGCTCAGATAACTATAACTGCTGAAAATCAATGGTTTTGTACGAGTGAAATGTACGCCTAACTATAATGTCTCTGTAACCTTTAGTTTTTTTCAGCGAATTTCAAAGGTTTTTCAAATTACATTTCTAAAATATTATGTCCCTCTAATGTTTCATTTTTATAGTTAATTTGTAGGGTTTATTTTTAACACTAAGGACCCGATTCCGATGCGGTTAGGAATGGGTCCGATCCTCGGTCAGAGCCATCCTAACCATATCAGACCTGCCCATGTGAATTCCTTTCCGAATGAGCCATTCCGATGGGCTTGGTCGGAAAGGAATCAGACTCGGTTTTCTGGATGGCTTCCGACTGCTCAGAGAGCCCGTCCACCATCCGGAAAACTTCAGTACTCCCCCGGCCGGCTCTTTCCGGCCGAGGGAGTACGATGGCAGTTTACCACTGACTTTCTGTGCCGGCCTTTATGACACGGAAAGGCAGTGGGAAACTGTCTTTGTGGGCCCACAGCAGGGCCACCATGGGTGCGAGGCCGCCGAATGGCAGCCTAGAGGGCACCAATGGTGCCCCCCTGTGGATCCCTGCACCCGGTGGCAGGCCCCTTGGGGTGCAGGGATGAACTGCACCTCTGCACTTAACGATGCGAGCATGCATTTCGTTCAGAATGCATGCTTCCATTGTTAAGTATAGGATTTCGACCGAACAGGGTTCGGTCGCATCCTACTTGCAGGTCTGGAACCGACTACAAGAGGTCATTCGGTTCCAGTTCCTGACCCATGTCGGACAGACTCCAGTCCGTCCGACATCGGAATCAGCCCCTAAGTGTTATTCAATGTACTTTTATTATTAATTCATGTTTTTTTACACTGTAGATATTCTTTCATTTTAAATAAACTTTTTATACATTTTAAAATATAAAAATCACATATATAAAGTAAAGTAAATAAAGTTTTTTTAATTCAAGCAATTTACCAAGCCCCACAGCGAAGCCACAGATGTCACTCCCTCTCAAGACCTCTGCAACAAGCTTGGATCCTACTTCCACCTGAAAATCAAAGCCCTCTATGACAACTTCAGCGAGCATACTCCAGAAACCACCCTCCCCTCCAATGATGACAGCCGGCCCACCATCACCGCCTGGACCCAGGTCACCACCGAAGATACCACCACGACCATGAAGAACACCCACTCGGGACCCCCCATAGAACCCTGCCCTCCACACATCTTCCACAGAACCGCCGCCGCCATAGCGCCCCAGCTACGATGCACCATCAACGCCACCTTCGAATCCGGCACCTTCCCAGATGACTGGAAATGCGCAGAAGTCAAGCCCCTCCTCAAGAAGCCCTTTGCAGACCCGACAGACCTGAAGAACTACCGACCCATCTCGCTCCTTCCCTTCGCAGCCAAAGTCACCGAGAAGATTGTCAAATCCCAGCTGACAAACTTCATCAAAGAGAACTCCATCCTCGACCCCTCCCAATCCAGATTCCGCAGCAACCACAGCACCGAGACTGCCCTCCTTGCCGCCACAGACGACATCCGCACGCTCCTCGACCAAGGCCACACCGCAGCCCTCATCCTACTCGACCTCTCTGCAGCCTTCGACACTGTCTCCCACCGCACCCTCGCAGCCAGACTCCAAGACGCAGGAATACAGGGAACTGCCCTCGACTGGCTCCACTCCTTCCTCGCCGTCAGAACCCAAAGGATCAGACTCCCGCCCTTCCTCTCCAAACCCATAGAGATCAACTGCGGAGTACCACAAGGATCATCGCTCAGTCCCATGCTCTTCAACATCTACATGGCCCCCCTCGCCACCATCGTCAGACAGTATGGACTCAGCATTGTATACTACGCCAATGACACCCAGCTCATCCTCTCCTCACGAAGGACCCCGAAACCACCAGACTCAGCTTCCAAGAAGGAATGAAAGACGTCACAGCCTGGATGAGCAGCAGCTGTCTCAAACTCAACTCGGAAAAGACAGAAGTCCTAGTCCTCAGATCCTCCCCCACAGTGTGGGACAACTCTTGGTGGCCCCCCCGCCCTCGGCACCCCCCCACCCCCATGGACCACGCCCAGAACCATGGCATCATACTTTACTCCTCCCTCACCATGACCCAACAGATCAATGCTATCGCCTCCACCTGCTTCAACACCCTCCGCATTCTCCACATGACCTTCAAGTGGATCCCCCCGAAGCCAGAAAGACCATCACCCATGCACTCATAGCAAGCAGACCGGACTACAGAAACGCCCTCTATGCTGGAATCAACAAATCCCTGCTACATAAGCACCAGACCATCCAGAACAACGCTGCCAAACTCGTCCTCGGCATCCCACGACACAAGCACATCACCCAACACCTGTGAGACCTCCTGTGGCTCCCCGTCGAGAAGAGAGTAACCTTCAAGCTACTCATCCATGCCTACAAATCCCTCCACAACACCGGACCAAAATACCGCAACGAAAGAGTCTTCTTCCACGTACCCAAAAGGAACCTCCGCTCCGCCGACCTTGCCCTGGCAGAAACCCCGCACATCTGCAGAACCAGAACGGGCGGAAGAGCCTTCTCTACATCACGGCCAAAGCCTGGAACGAGCTCCCAGTCAACCTCAGACTCTCCCCTACTCTGCAGTCTGCACACCTTCAGAAAGAGCCTCAAGACCTGGCTCTTCGGTGATCGGATCTGCACCCCCTCCCCCTCCCCAGTGCCTTGAGACCCTCAAGGGTGAGTAGTGCCCTTTAAACCCCTGATTGATTGATTGATTTAATGTAATTAAACATATGTATTTAAAAAATATATATTTTTATGTTACTGTGGTACCTTCGCGGGTCAGGAAATATAGACGTCTACTACTCTATGGGTTTTACTCTTGATCACGTGATCGGAACGAATCTGTGAGTCCAAATCTGTGAATTCGCCAAACATTTGAGCAATTACTGTGCATATGTTCACCCCTCCATTGTCATTAATAACACCAGTGTGAACATATTTGCAAGTATATATAATCCACCTTATATCTGTTTTTGAAAAAAATACCCATTTTACCAGTTTTGCTGAACTACAAATTTACGGGCTGGATTCGTGAATATACTCGAAACATAAACAAACCTTGCTTTCTGGTTGGATATCTAAAAACCCCACCCTAGCACATGGAAAACCACACCCAAAAGCAGTTACTTCTCCAGTGAAGTCGCTAGAAGGAGAATTAAGAGCCATCAGGGCTGTCCTTCTACACAATGGCTGAAGATACATCGTCCGTCTAAGATGGGCAACCACAACATGTTGAGGATGAAGAGAAAGACACACCACCTCACAGAAAAGAAAGCAATGTGTGAAAGCACTTTACTATACCTTCTGGGCAAGAGAAGATAACAGCAAAATATGTCAAGTGCACAATTTGCGGCAAGCAGTTATGTAGAGGCGCTGCAAAGAAGTATTCGCATGGGACAAATTCTATGTGGAAGCACCTAAGAACAATTCATGAGAGGGTCTACAAACAGATGTTATGAGAGAAAGAAGGTGCAACAGGACAGTCGACCTCTACGGAAGCCTTGGGAGAACCATCCTCGCCTGCAGTCATTACAATACCAGTTGCCTGTGTGGAATTGAGTGACATAGTTATTCACTGCGTGAAATGCCACATGCTTGTTGCTGTAAAAATGTCTTCTGTGGGTGCATTCCTGGATACAGTGACTACATAATGTTTGTTGAAGAGTGAAGCAAGTTGCTTCTTTGCATTTCCTCACCCTTACCCTTTTTACTACCCTGTTCACTTTTTGTTTGAAAAAAAGAAGAAAAAAAAAAAAATCTGCTAAAAACCCTTCTAGAAAAAAATGGTTCTTGTTAGAACCACCATCTACTCAAACAAAGAGCTAACTGTGTTTTAATGCATCAGTGACTGTATCGGTGTGGGACTGGCTATGTCAGTGTGTGCAAGAGTGTATGCCTGGGAGTGTTAGTGTATGCATTAGTGAGTGACTGGGTGTATTAATGTATGCATCAGTATGCGCTTGGGTGTTACTGGATGCATTAGTGTTTGGATGGGTGTGTAAGTGCCTGCGCTGCATTATGCCTGGGTGTTTCCGTGTCTGCATTGGTGAGTCTACCGGTGTGTCAGGGTTTGCATAAGTGTGAGCCTAGGTGTCTTACTGGATGCATTAGTGTTTGGATGGGTGTGTCAATCTCTGCATTGCTGTATGCCTGGGCGTGTCAGTGTCTGCATTGATATGTCCCTGTGTGTGTGTCAGTATGTGTATCAGTCTATGCCTGGGTATGTTATTGGATGCATTAGTGTTTAGCTGGCTGTGCCAGTGTCTGCATTACTGTTTGACTGTTTGTGTGTGTTGAAATTGGTAAGTCCCTGGGTGTGTCAGTGTGTGCCCAAGGTGGTTTAATGGTGCATGCTCAAAGGCACATAGACAATTAAAGCTCACCCTAAAGGCTCCAACTAAAGATAGAGAAGCTATAATTTCCGCCAGTTCTTTGCATGCGAATACAATTAAAGCTAGAGCTAAGAAGTGAAGCATGGGAGGATCAACTGGCAGCAGATAGCTTAAGAGATTCGAGAAAATTCTGGGAGGTTATAAACAGGCCATTGTTCTCAGAGGCCTCTTCCTCTAATATAGACTGTCTAATTTCGGATGCTACAAAAAACAGGATTAGGGAGTGAAGAGGTAGTGTCCTTCGTGGGCACTGGAGGTGGATGCGTCCTCCTCTAGAGATTCAAACAAAACATAAGGATCCACCTCAAAGGAGGTTCACAAGAGTGTGTTTCCTATCTTGATAGGATGCACACAGTGTTTGCTTAAATAACCCTCACACACCAAAAGGGCCCTTGGTGTCATGCTTCATCATAGGGGTCTTCCCGCCCCGCTGCGGGACGGGGCGTGCTACGACCAGCGACTACGCGGGAGCACTGATTTTACAGTACTAAGTGTGGTGTAGGGGTAGTGAGAGGAAGGGTCAGGAGTGAATGCGAAAAGTGAATTAAAAAGGACCTGGCCTCGTGGACTTAAGAAACTTTAATAGGTCGTGGAGGCTGGTGCTGTTAAAAAAGTGGTTCGGAGATGTCCTGCGTGTAATGTGCGGATACTCCTGATCAAGTCAACATGTTTCGAAGCGTCAAGGCTTCTTCATCAGGACTAGGAATGATCCCTTCAGTACTCACTATGTTGCTATCAATGTGTGATAAAAGGTGTGCTATATACAGAACGGTGAAAAAGATGCAAAATATCATGCACTTTATATTACCCAGTCAGTATTTCTAAAATGTAAGTCTGAAAAAGAGAGAGCACAGTTAGTTATACAATTGCGCCTCCCAATGCGCAAACACGTTAAGCCTGTAAATACAAAAGTGACTGTAGTGTCATTAGCCTTAGTTGTAACTTGAAACCAAGTGCCGTGACCTATTAGGATAAAAGGGACAAAACAAGACACACATACAAAAAACAGAAAACACACTCTCTATGCTAGAGATCAGAGTAACCGCAAATAAAGGTGGATAGTATGTAAAACAAACATCCATAGGTAGATACATACTGGGATATGTAGGAGACAATGCTCCATGAGCCTTTTGAACGGGTGGGAAGGGTGTTGCCACTGTATTCTGTTTGGTAAAGAAAGGGTGGGAGAAAAAAAAGGTTGTAGTCCAAAGCTAGTGATTCAAGGGAATCCTTGGAGACACTGTATACCGCTGGTTCCTTACACACTACCTCGCTCAAGATATCGCCAACCCGCGGCTCCGTGGTGTGAGTGAGTCCGCGAGGGAGGCTCTATTTATGTGGCAGTTAGTTGGCACTTAGTAAACACAAATGAATGCACCTGTGCAGGTTCGTAGGCACCCGGAAGTGGATGTCCGATCACTTCCGGTGGCCGCGATGCAATGCAGACTAGAGCGGTAGTGTCCAGGACGAAGTCTAAACGGAAGTAACTGCACCTACCGGGATCTCAAAACGCTAGAGCGATGACCCATATTTTCTGTGGAGCAGGAAGTGATTATTATTTCGAAAGTACCGATAAAACAGACGCCTATCTCAAAGACACCAAGGCCGTGTTACAACTTATCGAGGACCTCCCTTTTGACTCAGAGCAACACCTCCTACTCGGACTTGATGTCGAAAGCTTGTATACTAGCTTACCTCACGACGAATCCCTGGACATCATAGAGGAAATACTATTTACCACAACATGGGACTACCATACACCTCGCAACATGGTGATGGAATGCATCTCCCCGGCCCTGAAAAGTAACTTCTTTTATGCGAGGGTACACTACCTACAAAAGCACGGGACCAGCATGGGGAGCACTTTTGCCCCCAGTCTGGCTGGTCTCTATGTACACCACCTAGAAACCAACAAGATACTACATCAACACAACCCGCTCCATGATAATATTATTGTCTGGAAACGTTACATCGACGATGTGCTGGTGATATGGAAAGGTGATGCCGAATCCATTGGAGCTTTCATGGTATGGCTCAACCAACAAAACACATTTTTGAAATTCACTCATACATTCTCCAACACAAGTCTGGTGTTCCTTGACCTGAATATCTATCCGGACAGTGGTAAGCTCAAAACTACCACACATTTCAAACCGACGGCAAAAAATTGCCTATTACTATACAACAGTTTCCATCCCAGACACCTTCGGGACAACCTCCCCTACGGACAGTTCCTCCGCCTCCGAAGAAACTGTTCCGAGCTCACAGATTTCAAGAAACAAGCCTCTGGTTTGGAAAGCAAGCTACTGAAACGCAACTATCCAGAACGAATTGTGAAGAGAGGGTTGAAATGGGCAAGAAACAACAACAGAGACGCTCTCTTGGAAAACCACATTCCCAAAGAACAGGAAACAAGACCCATTTGCGTAACCACTTTCAACACCCACTCCAATCAAGTGTCAAAAATAGTGAATAGATACTGGAGAATTCTCAATTGCGGAAGTCTCAATTTTCCAAAACCCATGTTCTCCCACAAGAGAGGCAGGAATCTGAAGGACATCTTGGTCCATACCAGACCACGCGTGACACCTGTAAGGAATTTGGCCACCACCACCCTCCCACCTGTACAGGGTCATTACCCATGTGGTAACTAGCACATGCAATCTCACAAAAAGAAGTAAAAACATCACGTTCACGAACGGCTCAGTCTGGGAACAAAGAGGATTCACAAACTGCAACAGCAGAAACGTGATATATATGATCACGTGTCCATGCAGACAAGAACACATCGGCATGACATAAAGACCAATAAGGATCCGTATTGGCGAGCACAAGAGTAATGTTCGCTGTAAGAAGAGCACCACGAAGATGGCAAGTCACTACCTAACTATGTCGCACAGGGTGGATGACTTAAAGTGGACCGTGATTGAGCAACTCCACAACGAGAATGGCTTGCTGGAAAAGGAACAACGTTGGGTGTTCCATCTGGGCACCCACCTAACCGGTCTTAACGACGACATACCTTGGGCTCAACTGTCCTAAACCCCTAAGTCCCTATACTTCAGAGAACCCCAATGTAGACGACCATATCATTGAGGCACTCTGTTCCTGGTTTTGGGAGACTCTACGAATCCATGCCACAGTGAGCCCCCGTGGAGGATAGCCTACCACTTATTCATCCCCCTTCTTAAACCCCTTTTAAAAATCTTTATAAGTTTCTTTATCTCCAAGAAATCATCACCTCAGAGGGAAAGCCACCAGGAGCACCCACACGCCTGGAACCATACGTACTCCTGAGTTAACCCTCCCATTCTGTGGACATTAGTAACAAGAACCTATTAGGTTCTGGGACGTGTCACTTTTCTCTCACAAAAAACACCCCATGCAATGGGCCAAACATCAATAATTGCGACCAGACCACGAGCCCTTGCGCTCGTAACAGAACGTTGTTAGACCATGGCCTCACTAAAGAGATCACATCCTCCCCGCATGTGTGTGGTAGCAGGATTCTCTATGCATACCCCCCTTGGGTATTGCGCCCAACAACTGTCACTCAAAACCTAATTTAATTAAATGTTTTGATTGAATGAGTATTCAGACTCACTACGCTCAATTTTACAACATTTAATATTGCAGCCATAAGAGATCATGAACACCGTTGCGATGTACACATTCAGTATATCGGTACTTTCGAAATAATAATCACTCCCTGCTCCACAGAAAATACGGGTCATCGCTCTAGCGTTTTGAGATCCCGGTAGGTGCAGTTACTTCCGTTTAGACTTCGTCCTGGACACTACCGCTCTAGTCTGCATTGCATCGCGGCCACCGGAAGTGATCGGACATCCACTTCCGGGTGCCTACGAACTTCGGCACAGGTGCATTCATTTGTGTTTACTAAGTGCCAATTAACTGCCACATAAATAGAGCCTCCCTCGCGGACTCACTCACACCACGGAGCCGCGGGTTGGCGATATCTTGAGCGAGGCAGTGTTGACTACTACGTAAGTACGGCATAGCCGTGTAAGGAACCAGCGATATACAGTGTCTCCAAGGATTCCCTTGAATCACTAGCATTGGACTACAACCTTTTTTTCTCCCACCCTTTCTTTACCAAACAGAATACAGTGGCAACACCCTTCCCACCCGTTCAAAAGGCTCATGGAGCATTGTCTCCTACATATCCCAGTATGTATCTACCTATGGATGTTTGTTTTACATACTATCCACCTTTATTTGTGGTTACTCTGATCTCTAGCATAGAGAGTGTGTTTTCTGTTTTTTGTATGTGTGTCTTGTTTTGTCCCTTTTATCCTAACAGGTCACGGCACTTGGTTTCAAGTTACAACTAAGGCTAATGACACTACAGTCACTTTTGTATTTACAGGCTTAACATGTTTGCGCATTGGGAGGCGCAATTGTATAACTAACTGTGCTCTCTCTTTTTCAGACTTACATTTTAGAAATACTGACTGGGTAATATAAAGTGCATGATATTTTGCATCTTTTTCACCGTTCTGTATATAGCACACTTTTTTATCACACATTGATAGCAACATAGTGAGTACTGAAGGGATCATTCCTAGTCCTGATGAAGAAGCATTGACGCTTCGAAACATGTTGACTTGATCAGGAGTATCCGCACATTACACGCAGGACATCTCCGAACCACTTTTTTAACAACACCAGCCTCCACGACCTATTAAAGTTTCTTAAGTCCACGAGGCCAGGTCCTTTTTAATTCACTTTTCGCATTCACTCCTGACCCTTCCTCTCACTACCCCTACACCACACATAGTAGTGTAAAATCAGTGCTCCCGCGTAGTCGCTGGTCGTAGCACGCCCCATCCCGCAGCGGGGCGGGAAGACCCCTATGATGAAGCATGACACCAAGGGCCCTTTTGGTGTGTGAGGGGTATTTAAGCAAACACTGTGTGCATCCTATCAAGATAGGAAACACACTCTTGTGAACCTCCTTTGAGGTGGATCCTTATGTTTTGTTTGTCTAATTTCGGAACCATCTTGGTTTATGCATTCCTCCTGCATTTTTAATCCTCTCAATAGCGAGTTAGTATCCTGTGAAGAGGAAATAAGTGTAGGGATTGGATACTAACTATCTCTGCAGTTAAAACAGTCTATTTCAGTTAAGGAAGTTAAGGAAACCATTGGGCAAGGTAAATGTGGAAAAGCCTCGGGTCCCAGTTGATTTGTTCAAAAGTAACCATGATTTTTGGGCCCCCTTACTTACAAATTTCTTCAGAGCTGCTATCATTGACCCACTCCACCTATCATGGAAAGGAGCTACTGTGGTCACAATTTTTAAGAAGGGGGATAGAGCCGACCCAGTTTGTTATAGGCCTATCTCCCTAATGGATACTACAGTTAAGATTCTGGAGAGGGTCCTTTTATCCCGCCTAGAAGGATGGGCTACCTCAAATAACATCCTATCAGAGGTTTAATACAGCTCTAGACAGGGTATGGGCATGGTTGAGCAGTGTCCAAATTTGTCACTTATTGTGATCAAATATACCAAGTCCATGAAGAGCTCTTTACATCTAGCATTCATGGATTTGTCAAGGGCATTCAACACTGTCAATTGTGCCAAACTCTGGGATATGATGAGGGACATGTGGGTGGAAGAACCTCTCGTTATTCTCCTCTGGAGGCTGCATTCTAACACTACAGTTAAGACTATGTATGGCCTGGGAGGTGAGTGTACCCCCTCTATAGTTTCAACTGAGGGCATCCGGCAAGGATGTATCTTGGCTCCCTTTTTCTTCCTGATCTACAAAATGGCTTGGCGCCCGCTTACTGCAAGCGAAGTTGGATTTTCCGAGAATGGGCACTAGGCTTATCCCCCTTCTTCTTTACGCAGATGATGCGGTCATCTTAGCTAGAACAGCAAACAGTCTGCAAAAAGCTCTGGAAGCCTTTGAAATTTATGTCCTCTTTGGATTTGAAAATAAATCATCATAAATCTTACGTAATGATATGCGAGCCAAAAAGACCTAAGTGCAAGGCTTTCTACATCCACGGGAATCTGGCAGTTAAGTTATCTAACTTTTGTTATGGGCATGCCAGTGTCTCCATTGCTGTGTGCCTGGGTGTGTCAGTCTCTGCATTGCTAAGTCTCTGATTCTCTCAGCATGTACGTCAGTGTGTGCCTGGGTGTGTTATTGGATGCATTAATCTTTGACTGGCTGTGTCATTGTCTGCATTGATGTATCCCTGGGTGTGTGAGCATCTGCATAAGTAAGTCCCTGGGTGTGTCACTTTGTACCTTGGTGTGTTATTTGATGCATTAGTGTTTGGCTGGATATGTCATGCAGCTGTATAGGTGTGTAGTTGGCTGTCAGATGCAAAAGAAACAATTGATGGACGGAATGCTGGACAATGCAAACATTCACCCCCAGTCACAAGGATCTGGGTTAAATCCATCATTCTTTTGCTCACCACACCACCCCAGTTTGGACCCAGCCATATGCAAATCAGTCTTGACCCTGTTCCTTGTGGGAACAGTCAAGCCCGAACTGCCAAGTCAGGTCCTCACTGGACCGGAAACAAGCATCCTAGGACCGGTTTCAGGGCATCACCCTTCTTCAGCCAGGCTAGCTTGAATCCAGTGGTGTAGTGAGCACGGGACCCACGTCTGGGCATACCCTTCCCACTTAGGGCAACAAATGCAAAAGAAACAATTGATGGAAGGAATGCTGGACAATGCAAACATTCACCCCCAGTCACAAGGATCTGGGTTAAATCCATCATTCTTTTGCTCACCACACCACCCCAGTTTAGCCCCAGCCATATGCAAATCAGTCTTGACCCTGTTCCTTGTGGGAACAGTCCAGCCCGAACTGCCAAGTCAGGTCCTCCCTGGACCGGAAACAAGCATCCTAGGACCGGTTTCAGGGCATCACCCTTCTTCAGCCAGGCTAGCTTGAATCCAGTGGTGTAGTGAGCACGGGACCCACGTCTGGTCATACCCTTCACACTTAGGGCGAAAAATGCAAAACAAACAATTGATGGACGGAATGCTGGACAATGCAAACATTCACCCCCAGTCACAAGGATCTGGGTTAAATCCATCATTCTTTTGCTCACCACACCACCCCAGTTTGGACCCAGCCATATGCAAATCAGTCTTGACCCTGTTCCTTGTGGGAACACTCCAGCCCGAACTGCCAAGCCAGGTCCTCCCTGGACCGGAAACAAGCATCCTAGGACCGGTTTCAGGGCATCACCCTTCTTCAGCCAGGCTAGCTTGAATCCAGTGGTGTAGTGAGCACGGGACCCACGTCTGGGCATACCCTTCCCACTTAGGGCGACAAATGCAAAAGAAACAATTGATGGATGGAATGCTGGACAATGCAAACATTCACCCCCAGTCACAAGGATCTGGGTTAAATCCATCATTCTTTTGCTCACCACACCACCCCAGTTTGGACCCAGCCATATGCAAATCAGTCTTGACCCTGTTCCTTGTGGGAACAGTCCAGCCCGAACTGCCAAGCCAGGTCCTCCCTGGACCGGAAATAAGCATCCTAGGACCGGTTTCAGGGCATCACCCTTCTTCAGCCAGGCTAGCTTGAATCCAGTGGTGTAGTGAGCATGGGACCCATGTCTGGGCATACCCTTCCCACTTAGGGCAACAAATGCAAAAGAAACAATTGATGGACGGAATGCTGGACAATGCAAACATTCACCCTCAGTCACAAGGATCTGGGTTAAATCCATCATTCTTTTGCTCACCACACCACCCCAGTTTGGACCCAGCCATATGCAAATCAGTCTTGACCCTGTTCCTTGTGGGAACAGTCCAGCCCGAACTGCCAAGCCAGGTCCTCCCTGGACCGGAAACAAGCATCCTAGGACCGGTTTCAGGGCATCACCCTTCTTCAGCCAGGCTAGCTTGAATCCAGTGGTGTAGTGAGCACGGGACCCACGTCTGGGCATACCCTTCCCACTTAGGGCGACAAATGCAAAAGAAACAATTGATGGACGGAATGCTGGACAATGCAAACATTCACCCCCAGTCACAAGGATCTGGGTTAAATCCATCATTCTTTTGCTCACCACACCACCCCAGTTTGGACCCAGCCATATGCAAATCAGTCTTGACCCTGTTCCTTGTGGGAACAGTCCAGCCCGAACTGCCAAGCCAGGTCCTCCCTGGACCGGAAACAATCATCCTAGGACCGGTTTCAGGGCATCACCCTTCATCAGCCAGGCTAGCTTGAATCCAGTGGTGTAGTGAGCACGGGACCCACTTCTGGGCATACCCTTCCCACTTAGGGTGACAAATGCAAAAGAAACAATTGATGGACGGAATGCTGGACAATGCAAACATTCACCCCCAGTCAAAAGGATCTGGGCTAAATCCATCATTCTTTTGCTCACCACACCACTGGAATCAAGCTATCCTGGCTGAAGAGGGGTGAAACCCCGAAACCGGTCCTAGGATGCTTGTTTCCAGTCCAGGGAGGACCTGGCTTGGCAGTTCGGGCTGGACTGTTCCCATGAGGCACAGGGTCAAGACTAATTTCCATATGGCTGGGATCAAACTCGAATGGCATGGTGAGCAAAAAAACGATGGATTTAGGCCCAGATCTCTGCACTGGGGTGAATGTATGACATTGTTCTGCATTCTGTCCATCAACTGTTGTTTTTGCATTTGTCACCCCGAGTGGGACGGGTATGCCCAGACGTGGGTCCCGTGCTCTCCATGCCACTGGAATCAAGCTATCCTGGCTGAAGAGGGGTGAAACCCTGAAACCGGTCCTAGGATGCTTGTTTCCAGTCCAGGGAGGACCTGGCTTGGCAGTTCGGGCTGGACTGTTCCCATGAGGCACAGGGTCAAGACTGATTTGCATATGGCTGGGATCAAACTGGAATGGCATGGTGAGCAAAAACGATGGATTTAGGCCCAGATCTCTGCACTGGGGTGAATGTATGACATTGTTCTGCATTCTGTCCATCAACTGTTGTTTTGCATGTGTCACCCCGAGTGGGACGGGTATGCCCAGACGTGGGTCCCGTGCTCTCCATGCCACTGGAATCAAGCTATCCTGGCTGAAGAGGGGTGAAACCCGAAACCGGTCCTAGGATGCTTGTTTCCAGTCCAGGGAGGACCTGGCTTGGCAGTTCGGGCTGGACTGTTCCCATGAGGCACAGGGTCAAGACTGATTTGCATATGGCTGGGATCAAACTGGAATTGCATGGTGAGCAAAAAAACGATGGATTTAGGCCCAGATCTCTGCACTGGGGTGAATGTATGACATTGTTCTGCATTCTGTCCATCAACTGTTGTTTTTGCATTTGTCACCCCGAGTGGGACGTGTATGCCCATACGTGGGTCCCGTGCTCTCCATGCCACTGGAATCAAGCTATCCTGGCTGAAGAGGGGTGAAACCCCAAACCGGTCCTAGGATGCTTGTTTCCAGTCCAGGGAGGACCTGGCTTGGCAGTTCGGGCTGGACTGTTCCCATGAGGCACAGGGTCAAGACTGATTTGCATATGGCTGGGATCAAACTGGAATGGCATGGTGAGCAAAAACGATGGATTTAGGCCCAGATCTCTGCACTGGGGTGAATGTATGACATTGTTCTGCATTCTGTCCATCAACTGTTGTTTTGCATTTGTCACCCCGAGTGGGACGGGTATGCCCAGACGTGGGTCCCGTGCTCTCCATGCCACTGGAATCAAGCTATCCTGGCTGAAGAGGGGTGAAACCCGAAACCGGTCCTAGGATGCTTGTTTCCAGTCCAGGGAGGACCTGGCTTGGCAGTTCGGGCTGGACTGTTCCCATGAGGCACAGGGTCAAGACTGATTTGCATATGGCTGGGATCAAACTGGAATGGCATGGTGAGCAAAAAGAACGATGGATTTAGGCCCAGATCTCTGCACTGGGGTGAATGTATGACATTGTTCTGCATTCTGTCCATCAACTGTTGTTTTTGCATTTGTCACCCCGAGTGGGACGGGTATGCCCAGACGTGGGTCCCGTGCTCTTCATGCCACTGGAATCAAGCTATCCTGGCTGAAGTGGGGTGAAACCCCGAAACCGGTCCTAGGATGCTTGTTTCCAGTCCAGGGAGGACCTGGCTTGGCAGTTCGAGCTGGACTGTTCCCATGAGGCACAGGGTCAAGACTGATTTGCATATGGCTGGGATCAAACTGGAATTGCATGGTGAGCAAAAAACGATGGATTTAGGCCCAGATCTCTGCACTGGGGTGAATGTATGACATTGTTCTGCATTCTGTCCATCAACTGTTGTTTTTGTATTTGTCACCCCGAGTGGGACGGGTATGCCCAGACGTGGGTCCCGTCCTCTCCATGCCACTGGAATCAAGCTATCCTGGCTGAAGAGGGGTGAAACCGCGAAACTGGTCCTAGGATGCTTGTTTCCAGTCCAGGGAAGACCTGGCTTGGCAGTTCAGGCTGGACTGTTCCCATGAAGCACAGGGTCAAGATTGATTTGCATATGGCTGGGATCAAACTGGAATGGCATGGTGAGCAAAAAAAACGATGGATTTAGGCCCAGATCTCTGCACTGGGGTGAATGTATGACATTGTTCTGCATTCTGTCCATCAACTGTTGTTTTTGTAGTTGGCTGTACCAGTGACTATATCAATATGTTTCTAGGTGTGTCAGTGGCTGTATTAGTGTGAGTCTGTGTGTATAAGTACCTCTATCTGGGTGTAGCTGGGTGTGTGAGTTGCTGTTCTGATGTGTGCATAGGTGTGTTAGTAACTGTAGCAATCTGTCCATGGGTGTGCATCCTCATAATCTAAAGTTATGCAACAACACTGCAAGAACTAATTAGTATAGTACATTACCTCAATAGATGGTGCCATTGATCTGCGTAAAAAGAAAAAACTGAAATAATTATTAGTTTTACAGTTAATAGAATTACAAAAGTAACTTACAATTTCAACAATGCATAAAGACATAATTCTAAGAAATAATTACGCATTTCTCATACTGTAAAGGCATGTATTAATATAGATAAGCATTTCATTTTCCCTTTTTTACTGTTCTCAGCTTCTTTACTCATACACCATAAACAATGTACTTTTTGAGCATTTATCATTGAACAGAGGGGAAAAACAATCAAAAAGATTGTAGAAACAACCTAAAACTGCACATTATCTCATTGCAATAAAGAAATACTGTGCATTGCACTCAGTACAAATAAACATAACACAACTTATTTAACTATTTACACATACAGTTTTGTACACAACCACTTTAAACACATGCACAAAAGAAAGTGCTGTCTGGAAACATTTTAGAATCCCTTCAGGGGAAAAGAATACAGCAAAATATGTGCAGTATAATATTTGCAGCCTACATTTACCCAGCAGCACTGCCAAGAAGTATTCAGATGGGACAAGTTCAAATTGGAAGCACTTAAAAACAATATATGAAAGGGTGTACAACTGAATGATGCACAAAAACTAGATGCAGCAGAATATTCAATCTCTAGAGCATCCTTGGGAGAAAATTACTCAGCTTTAATCATCACAATACCAATAGCCTGTGAAGATTTGGATGAGATAGTTACTCACTGTGAAAAATGCCACATATTTGCCACTGTAAAAATGTGTTATGTGGGTTCATTTTCACTCCTACTGTGTGAGTGCATGTATGAATACCTGTATTGGTGTGTTTGCGACCCTTAACTTTACTTAATAATAAATACATTCATAACTTTACAAGTATTCTTTTTAACATATTAGAATACGATTTAAACCAAACTGTAGGAAAATGCCTCTTTTTGCATGGTTATCCCCCACTTGATGACTGATGTGATTTCAAACTGTAAGTGCACAGAGTCCCTGAGAACCAGGTTCCCAGTGCCAGATCTCTTTCCCAAAACACTGTACCACAATTGGCACAACTTCAGCTACTCCTGTAAATCCACAGTAAGTGGTACCCCTGGTACCTAGGGCATGCGTACTGAAGAGGGTCCTCTGGGGCTACAGCATTGGTTATGCCACCCCAGGGCCCCCTCATCAAGGCTATCCACTCTGCTATTGCAGGGTGCATGTCTTGGTGCAGGAAAATCCAAAGAGTCGACATGGCACACAGTCCTGTGTCATGCCAACCATACACTGCATAAGATACAGGTAAGTCACCTCTACTGCAGGCCTTTAGCCCTAGTGCAGGGTGCACTATATCCTATATGAGGGCATATCAGCATGAGCAGATATGCCCCTACAGTGTCTGGTGAATTTTGAGATATTATAAGTGAATAGGGAAGCCATAAAGAGTACATGGGCTGGGCTCCATGATGGCTTCACTGATTTCTAAGATGTTTGGTACCAAACATCTGGTCTCAATAAATCCTCACTGATGCTAGTTTTGGATTTATGAATAAATTCACAGAAGAGACCCTTTTAGAAGGTCCCCTACAACCTAACCAAACACTAGTGGGGTCTCCTGATGGTGTTCACCCAGCCTGCCACTACCAGACACATTTCTGACCTCATGGGGTAAGAGCCAGTGCTCTCAGAGGACAGAAACAATACCTGTTCTGGGCTTGGGTGTTTCACACATCCTCCAATGCAGGAAAAGTCCTTCCTGGGTGGGAAGCTTCAAAGCCAATGTCGTCTTTGAAATCCAACCCAGGAACCCACAAATATTGGGAGGGGCAAGCCCCCTTTCCTGCTCTATTTTGGTGGTAGGAAGGGGAAAATAGTTAGATGAAAAGGAAGGCCCCCCCCCTCAGCCTGCACCACCCCTAGGGTGGGGCAGGCGAGGTGAACCCCTCTCCTGAAATTCCACCATCTTGAGATGGTGGGAATACCTCCAATCAGTTCTAGGGTAGTGCCTCTTCTCCCAGGAGGTGGTCACTAGAGGGTCTAGCACCCTAAAAGTAAGTAGCCCATTAGCTACTACCTGTCTCCCCTTGTAACACCCCTAATTTCTGCATTTAGGAGGCACCCCATCGGACCGAAGAAGACCAGCTGCACGAGGACGTAAGCCCTGCTCCAGAAGAAAAAGGAGCCAAAACCTGCCAGCTGCTTTAAAGACTCAACAATTGCTGCCTGCTGTGTTGTCCTGAACTTGTATGGACTCCAAGAACCCCGGAGCCCCTACAACCTTCGAGAAATCACCAAGAAGCTCCCTTGGAGTGAAGGTATCACTCCCCTGCACCCCCAGGCACCAATCCCATGAAGTCCAGTTTGTTGATTTGCTGCTCCCTGACAACCTTGACGCAGCACCAAAGAAAGAAGAGGTATGACAGCTCTGGAGGGTCAGATGTGCCTCTCCCCCAAGTTTGGAGGCACCAGGACCTACCAGAGCAGTTGAATACCAATACACGGTGTACCGGACTACAAACGGTAAAAACCAAGTAGAAGAGTCCACTCAGGACTCCCATAGCACCAGAAGCAAGCACCCATCGAGGGACGTCGAGATACCTGAGACCCACTATCTGATTGGCCCAACTGTCCTGAGACCGCCTCTCCAAGTTGCTTGCTCCAGTCTGTGAGGACTGTGAAGACGTACGATGCCTGGCTGACCTGTTCGCTCTACACCCCCGGCCCTACCGGCTCCATCACTGACCAACCAGCACTGCTCCCATGGTCCCCAAGGCCCTTGCGGCCTCCTCCTTCTAAGAAGCCCCACTGAACATACCTGCAAGTCCACCTGAGCAGTGCATTTTCAAGTGCCGCCTTCGTCTTTGTGCACTAGTTTCCAAGACACTCAGCACTCTGCTCCCACCTGATCCAGGACGCTCCCAAACTTCTCCTGCTGGAACTTTGGATCTGGTCCTGACATCGACCTAAAATAAGAAAGCGAACTTCATGAAAGCATTGCCTGATTTTATATATATTTTTCCTCTTTTTCCCAATTGATTCCTATGGTGTGTAATTGTGCACAAAAGTGATATATTTTCCGAACTTTGAAAAATCATAACTCCGAAAGTACGTACCTTAGAACTATTAGCAAGACCCACGTGCAGGACATCTAACCTGGGCTTCTATTGGAATTCTATAACGCATATTAGCAAGCCCATTATCTCCGTTTTAGCGACAGTTTCCTGCCGCTAAAACGGCGATAATTTTAACGTGGGTCTTGCTAATATGCCCCCATGTTCTTGGTCTTACAAAATACATAAAACATTACTTTCTTTTTGGAAATTGGTCACAGATTTATTTTTGAGTGTGTGTCTCATTTATTGCCTTTGTGAGTACAACAAATGCTTAGCACTACCCTCTGATAAGCCTAACTGCTCTCCCACACTACCAAAAAAAGAGCATTAGAATTATCTGATTTTTCCTCTGTGTACCATTTGGGGATTCTCTGGACTGTCTGCACAGTGTACTTCTTTTTAGTACACTATATAGAGAGCCAGCTGTCGTGTAGTTCCTAGGAATCCCCAGGACCTGCGCATTTTGGATGACATAAACTGAGGGATTGGTGTCCAAACCGATTCATGACACCCCCACAGGATACGTCAGCCGTTAGACCAGCTAGCTCTACAGTGCCACTGCCACCCCCTGTATCTTACAGTGGTGTAGGTAGTTTCTGGCAATCACCGAACATGACAACCACGATTCCTCAGGGATCATGGAAACCAGTACAGTACTTTTCGCTCAGTCACTCATGCTTACCTATTCTCAGAAAATACACAGGATGGCGGTTAGGACGTTTCAATAAGTATTTATTGGTCCAGCGTCAGTCTTGTGTAAAACATATTTGCTGCGACAATCAGGAGACAGAAGCATACGAAAGAAATCGCATGTCCTAATATAGTAAACAGTAGATACATTTCTGCCATAGTGCTAAGGATATGAACATATATAGTTCAGATAAGACAGTAGCACTTGCATACTCCTATAATGCGTGCCCTACATAATTTGCCTAAATGTGCCTAGCGTAGATATGTAGGTGCAGCATGTATATAGATAGATAGCCAAGAATCCCCTAGGGAAGAACCAATACCTCACCTGATGGTAGAGAATGAAGGACCCCGTCTCTGCTCCGAGGATGACACCCCGCAAGGGATGTCTGACCACTGCGTGTCAAAGATTCAGCATGCAGCACCCCGTGTCAGCATGGAAGGAATTCTCCTCTAATTTGCAGGGGAGAATAAGGGTCTTATATACTAGAGTGGTCACTCCAGGGTTTCTTCTAGAATCGATATGTTTTGAAAACAATCATAAACGTTTTGAAAACAATCATAAATGTTTTTCTAAAACAATGCGATCATGCACAGCAGGCCTGTTGGCCAAGGATGAAAAAAGTGGTGACCCTTATACAGAATAATTATGCAGTACCTGAGGACATGTTTATGTACGTCAGGTTTATGATAAAATACTAAGAGCCTGGTGTTGAAGAGACAGGGGCAAACTACTAGGTAAAAGGTCACCTGTTCAGAACCGTTATTGTCGTGTGGATGGGACAATGTATGTAAAAGGGGGCATAAAACACGACTAGCCTAAAGGACATGACACCCACTCCTCATCAAAAAGTCAACAGGGTCAGCTAGGTAATAATAAAGATAAGGCCATTAAAAGCATAAAATCATTTATAATTAAAATACTAAAGGCACTAAAAAAGCCTGTAAAAAGTGTCCATAAAAGAAAAGCCTTTTCCCTAAAAGCGTTCAAAATGTCCTCTAAACTTGTATATGTGGTTATTATTAAACTGAGCACCTTGAAAGCCATTATGCTTAGTTAGAGCAGAGAAGGAGAAAAAAAAAACAAAGTCAGTTTTGTCCTTCAATTTGGTAAATGTTTACAAATTGCCGAATTGTTCACAGCACAGGAAAGGCCAGATTGTTTATGAATCCCATGCTGAAGACTCAACATCGCTGAACATTGCATCCGCAGGTGGCAATCCCTCCAGCACTTCCAATATCATGTAGGGTGAGCAAAGATTGTCATCTCTGGTTCCCACAGCAGCCGCCGGGGAAGAATTAGATGCCTGCACACCTGGAACCGATGCCTGTACCTCTGGAGCATAGCCGATTTCCCTTCCAACAGGAGCGGAAGCATCCCTTGGAGGCTCTAAAAATGCTGTCATCAACATGGGAATATGCTGTGAACAACTGTACACGTGGGCCTGCAAGGGCTCCAGGAGCACGTCTATGTCCGGCGGCTCAACCGATGGAAGTGTCAGACACAGGTCCCACACGCATCCAAATCCACAGAAGAGGCAGCGGAACACAGGCAGGACACAGTCTAGCCAGACTGGTCTAAAAGACAGGAACCAATGCTCACTCAGCTCTCGAAGCCAAGGCATACCCAGGAAGAACACCATACGCTCACGAAAACGTCGTTCCAGCACTGTTCTCTCCTTGTCTTGAGGGATTGAGACGTCCATTGCGAATCAATAGGATTAAAATCAGGATGCCCGCCACTGATAGCAAGACCAGAGGAAGCCCTCCAAAAACGCTTCCAAGTATGGAATGTATGAAAGCTGGGATTACTCTGAGGATGGTCTTAAAGGTGTTTAACAGACCTGATCCAATACGCTTAAATAAGTGTACGATCCCCCTCGTATCAGACATGTTAAAGATACAATGAACCATTTCTACGAAATGGAGCGGGAAGTTCGTACGGACCAGGGCCTGTATCTCTGCTGAAGACCTTGCAACCTGGAGATCAAAAGTCTCTCGGGTTGAAGTTAAGGCCACATTTTGTTGAAACAACATGGCTTTCAGTCTGCTCAGAGAATCAAACCTTATACTGGAAACATTCAATGAAGGCCACATTGGTGCCTCCCTAACTAAGCGAGCTGGGGGAAACAATACTTGTTTACAACAAACAACCCTGGAGTTTACTGTGGCTAGATACACAATGCCTGGCGCCATTCCGCAACAGCCTTGATCATTCAGCATTAAATAACTCCCATTCAAGAGTAACTCGAAAACCGGATGAATCACGGCAGCTGGGGAGCCTTTCAAGTAGCAAGATAAGTTCGCTATTGATGCGTTACACGCTCCGTGAAGCGGGACCTCCCTTCACACTAAAGACCCACTTAAAGCCTTCTCACAGACTGTACCACTTAAGAAAACTTCAGTGTTTTTATTTCTACACCTATATCTGTATGGCAACTCCCATGTTTCCTGTATGTACCCTTCACCCAACGCTTCATACCTGCCTACCTGGTGGTATCTAAGGCAGTATTGGAACTGGAATGTCGTGATTGGCAGTGTGATATAGCCATGAATTAACCATTACATAGATGTTGACTCTCTACTGTAAAAGGTAACTTCTCTAATTTTTCAATGAGCAGCATGGTGTACTTCACATTTCTGCATGCCATGGTCTTTTGTCTGTCGGTCAGATTATAAGCCAAAAACAGATTTTTGCCATTAATGTACCACCATGGCACGTGGCCAGAACGCAATGATTGTAGCGTCCAGCTTAAAAGCATAATGGAGCGCAATTGAGATTGCCCATGTTGTAGAATAGACAAATCTTGTTCCATTATGTCAATTGCTGAGGACACAATGTTGCCCAGTGAATAAATACCTGAAGAAAGTGTGGTCATTCCATTGTCTACCACTGCCAAGGCCTTTTCTAGCTTAATTCTATCAATCTCATGTAATCTCTCAGCAGCTTCCTGTTGGGAGACTTTCCACAGTTCATTGTAGATGGCATATAAGAAGCGTGTTTTACGCGATTTCTTGGAACCTAGCAAGAAATCCCTATTTCCATGTTATCAGACAGAAGGGACAAGTGTTGTTTCACCTGTAATAGTGTTGAGGTTTTTGCCATTCTAGGCATAACTTCCCCACACTATAAGAAGTCCCTACCCCTGGGCCGTCTGTATGTGTACATACCGTGGATCAGGCTTATGGATACTAAACTCTCCTGTGGTACCCTTGAATCTTGATTGACACCTATTTGTGTCAATCGGCCAAACCAACCATCCCTTCCAATTGGGAGCTGATGAATTGTTCGCACCATTTTGTATCATTGTACCCAGTACCTCCTCACTTATCAGTGTATTATTCGATATACCTTCAATAGGTGAGGGCGAGGGGATACGTGGTGTTTTCAGGTCTTTTATTTTTGCAAACCTGTAGCAGGTAGTCTGTTGCACTGTTCTGTTCAGGAAGCTTATCTGTAATGGTATGAGGCACGCTCTAAATAAAGCCTCTGTTCCTTGAACCTGCCATTCTTTTGTCCCCCAGATGGATTTTGTGTCTATTGTGTCCCTCCAATAGTCGAAACCTGGTATAGACAGTTGGGAGATAAAGGGTGCTGAATATATCAGCTTGGTGTTTGTCAGCATAATTTTCTTCGTCGTTGCATTTGTTTGTGCAAGCTTATAGTAGTATGACGCTGGGTCTGATGTATTGAACCCTGAAAAGTATGCAAATTTCTGTGTGAATGTGGCAGAACTACCTTTCGGTGGTGTTGGGCACTGTTCCCATTGGTGGTAAGTGTTAACAGTTTGTGGGACACTTGCTTTGTGCACAAAGTGATGACTAGAATGTTGGTAACAATACATGGTATCAAAATCAGGTGGATCTTGATACAATTCTCTGTAAGAAAATGCAGCAGATTGTTCTAAATCGGAGAGCATAGTATTTACGGTTTCAATGTCCCAATCATCAGAGAGTGTACTCGGGGTAATGAAATCATTCAATGAAATTTTAAATACATGTGGAATTTTCAACTGTTCAGTAGGACCAAATACATCATATGAAACCCTATCCCAAACTATACCATCAGGTACTGGAACTGCTGCAATGTTCACTAGGGACAGATCTCTCTGTTCGCAGTGTGATGATGCATGTGGTTTCAGGACCAAGTTCACAGATTATACTGCAGAGCGGTGTGGGAGGTAATGTCCATTCAGTAGTAGGAAAAAGACAGTTACTATACCAATCCAAATTAACAGGAACAGGATACCTTATGCAAACCAAAGATGTAAACAAGGGGACACAAAGTAAGTCTTTTTCAGCCAGAGATAGAATTGTCAAAATTTCTCTCTTTTGGAAATGGGTGGCGTTTGCTCAGGTTCACTTGGATATGAAGAAAAGTCATTGAAGTTGATGAAGTAGAAAGATGCAGTTCGATCTATCTTTAGTAGCTCTGCAGGGTTTGTAGAACTGGCAGGTGAAGGCACATTGATGTAGATATCATTATTGGGCTGAATTGCAATTTGCTTTTCAGTTGTATTTGGATGTTGTTCAATTTCAACTGGTGTAATTTGTACTCCATTATTTGGTACTCCTGCATTTTGTGAAGGGGAGTCTTGAAATGTTATTAGTCTTTCCATCTGAACTTCCTGTATAGTAGCAAGAGGAGATCTGTGGCTACTCAGGATTCCATGCGGCCTACTGTTGAGAATAGGCCACATAGTGTGGTTTGATCAGATCAATGGAGATGAATGGAGAGGAATTTTCTTTCTTTTTTGCCGGAAAGAGGCGGAAGAAGTACTGTTCTTGTTCCTTCAACTGCCAGGACAGGTACGGGCGCTCTGTAAGATGGCCCAAACTCGTTCTTGTCCACGATATTTTCTCTGACCATGTCCCCAATCTTCGGGACCCAGGCAGGCCTTGCCGGAATCTGTTTCACTTCCCCAGTGGCGGTGTGTTTTACTTGGACGATGCTTTGCAATGCCCGGAATTCATTGAGTTCCTGTAAAACAGCCAAACAATCATTTAATTAAAATGCTTTTACATCCGCCACTGTGCTGGCACAATCGAGGCCAGGCACCCACGTTCTCGTCCCAAACAGGATCTCATAGGGGGTACGTCCTCCCTAGGATTTTCTTGGCATGTTGTTAAGTGCCCTCTGGACTCCATACAGGTGATTGACCCAACTGCCGCCCGCACCTAATACCCTTGCTGTTAAGTATTGCTTTAGGTCCCGGTTTTTAATCTCCGTTACCGAATTTCCCTCGGAATGTTAGGAGGAGGAGTACTGCAAGGCCACGCCCATACTTCCCATGGCTTCCTTGTAAGCCCATGAGCTAAACACAGGGCCACGGTCGGAGTGAAACATGTCAATTGCATATGTCCCGATGAAGACTTGCAAATCCTTTATAACGGTTCAGGCATCAGCCGAGCGCTGGGGCCAAACCCGTAGGAATCTAGAGCATGAATCCACTACCACCAAGATGTACTTGTAGGCCCCATCTGAATTTAGGGGGCCACAGTGGTCCAAATAGACACATAAGAGAGGTCTGTCTGAAATGAGTAGTGGTGTTTGTGGTGGCCGTGTGAGGTGGAAACTTTCATCTGCTGACAGATGTCGCACCTTAGGACATAACCCGTAGTTTTGTTAGACAAACCTGGCCACCAGTATCGCTGCCTCAACAATGAAAATTACAGCAGTGACTCCTGCGTGTGATGAGCACAGACCCTTGTGTGCAGCTAGAATCAAACCTAATCTGTGATCCATGTTTGGTACAACTATATCCCCCACTCCTGGAATTTGAGCATACAGTGTATTTTGCGCATCTAATTTATAGGAGTACTTGAGTGGAAAGCCCTTTGGCACGGCAGAGCCGTTTTTCGAGGCGTTGACAGCTATCAGTATGTCTATCCTCGTGATAGAACGAGTGATTGCAGCAACGCCAGCAGTTTGCACTATCGCCTTGGCGGCTTCATCAGCCAGTGAATTCCCTTCAACGTGTATGCCAACACGCTTATGACTCAAGGTGTGAATAACTTGAGCCTGTGGCAGGCATTCCTTCAGCTTTGCCACTTTTTCCCATAACAATTTATGCTTAATTGTGCAACCCGTGGAATCTCTAAATCCATTCTGGCCCCAGTAATGAAGATATTCATTATAAGACTGTACACAGTAGAACAAATCGCACACTATCAGTGTGGGGAATTCCCGATCCGTATATTGTAGTGCTAGTATCAGGGCTTTCAGTTCTGCCAGCTGTGCTGTAGAATCTCCTAGAAATTGTGTAGTTGTTTTGCTGGAATGGAACTTACCGTCGCACATACGTCCATTCACTATAGCACATGCTGCGCTATACTGTGGTTTACTTCCAATGGCAGGCTGAGCAGAGCCATCATTGTAAATGATGCACTCATATTTTTCTAGAGGCAAGATTTCATTTGGGAGAGGGTATTCTTGTTCGTACTGCAGGAATGCCTGTGTTTTCAGTGTAGGATCATATTTGTTATCTACTTCTGTTGTAGTGAGAGAATTAACCCATTGTATCCATCGTGGATGCAGTGCTTTTGCAGTTGGAATGCTCGCTTTGGTCACAGCTTCTAAAGTTGGTACCGGGGTTACAGCGATTATGCGTTTCCCCTGTGCTAGTGCTCTTTCTCTCACTACAGCAGTCTGTACTGCTTTCAGCATGGCAATAGGGATGGCCCCATTAGAAAGCAAATGGTTAGCATTCTATGTTTTTCCTGCAGACCCGTATGGGGAAAAACTGCTTCCAGATGTGCAATTTTTTATGCTATAACATGTAAAGACACACCTGGGCATGGTGAATTACAGTTAAAGCAGGCGAAGAAATTCTAGACTTCCACCGTTTTAGCATTAATGATAAGGACAGATATTTAGCCGGTATATATTTATATCATTTATTTTTATCTTTTCTTTTTTTGGGGGTATCAAAATTATTCCATAATACTTGTTTATATCAATAAATATACATAATTGTTACATATTTATAAAATATTATCAAAAAATCATTGATGATGTGTCAAACCATGCGTTTCGGCAAGGCCTTCGTTAGGACTCCGTCACAGTAATCACTATTCCTTAATCAATGGTCGAGGTTTAGCACAGACATATGTAAATGCTGATTCTTATAGATGAGGATTCCGGCTGGGTCACCTGTTCCCTTTCACTTCTAAATCTGGGTATGGAGTGGGTGAACCCCTGTGGTTTATTTCATGCCAAGGGGTGAGATGAAATAAGGTGATCGGTATAGTATTTATCTGTCTTTTATTGATCTGATCACACAATGAAAAGTGTTCGTTTTAAGGGACAGATGATTTGTTCTAGTCCTGAGGAATATAGTAAGCGGCAATGCCGGTGTTTCCTGAGAGGGGCGTTGTCATTGACACGGACGCCATATAGTGGACTTGGACTGCATTCAGATACCACCATAGCAATATATACTTTATGCCATAAATATACTCATTGATGACCACGACCATAAGAAAAGCATCAAAACAAATGGGCATTGCCGCTTACTATATTCCTTGACAACATGCCGCCAGATCAGTTGACTGGGGGTGAGTGTTTGATTGGCTCAAGCGTTCCGTCCATCATCCCCTTTTGTATCGCTTTGTTCGCCCTAAGTTGGCGGGGGTATGCCCAGACGTGGGTCCCTTGCTCACTTTGCCACTGGATTCAAGCAAGCCTGGCTGATGACGGCTGGAATGCCAGAAACCGGTCCTAGGATGCTTGTTTCCGGTCCAGGGAAGACATGGCTTGGCAGTTCGGGCTGGACTGTTCCCATGAGGCACAGGGTCAGACTGATTTGCATATGGCCATGTCTGAACTGGGGTGGTGGAGTGAGCTAAAGAATGATGATGGATTAAACCCAGATCAGTTGACTGGGGGTGAGTGTTTGATTGGCTCAAGCGTTCCGTCCATCATCCCCTTTTGTATCGCTTTGTTCGCCCTAAGTTGGCGGGGGTATGCCCAGACGTGGGTCCCTTGCTCACTTTGCCACTGGATTCAAGCAAGCCTGGCTGATGACGGCTGGAATGCCAGAAACCGGTCCTAGGATGCTTGTTTCCGGTCCAGGGAAGACATGGCTTGGCAGTTCGGGCTGGACTGTTCCCATGAGGCACAGGGTCAGACTGATTTGCATATGGCCATGTCTGAACTGGGGTGGTGGAGTGAGCTAAAGAATGATGATGGATTAAACCCAGATCAGTTGACTGGGGGTGAGTGTTTGATTGGCTCAAGCGTTCCGTCCATCATCCCCTTTTGTATCGCTTTGTTCGCCCTAAGTTGGCGGGGGTATGCCCAGACGTGGGTCCCTTGCTCACTTTGCCACTGGATTCAAGCAAGCCTGGCTGATGACGGCTGGAATGCCAGAAACCGGTCCTAGGATGCTTGTTTCCGGTCCAGGGAAGACATGGCTTGGCAGTTCGGGCTGGACTGTTCCCATGAGGCACAGGGTCAGACTGATTTGCATATGGCCATGTCTGAACTGGGGTGGTGGAGTGAGCTAAAGAATGATGATGGATTAAACCCAGATCAGTTGACTGGGGGTGAGTGTTTGATTGGCTCAAGCGTTCCGTCCATCATCCCCTTTTGTATCGCTTTGTTCGCCCTAAGTTGGCGGGGGTATGCCCAGACGTGGGTCCCTTGCTCACTTTGCCACTGGATTCAAGCAAGCCTGGCTGATGACGGCTGGAATGCCAGAAACCGGTCCTAGGATGCTTGTTTCCGGTCCAGGGAAGACATGGCTTGGCAGTTCGGGCTGGACTGTTCCCATGAGGCACAGGGTCAGACTGATTTGCATATGGCCATGTCTGAACTGGGGTGGTGGAGTGAGCTAAATAATGATGATGGATTAAACCCAGATCAGTTGACTGGGGGTGAGTGTTTGATTGGCTCAAGCGTTCCGTCCATCATCCCCTTTTGTATCGCTTTGTTCGCCCTAAGTTGGCGGGGGTATGCCCAGACGTGGGTCCCTTGCTCACTTTGCCACTGGATTCAAGCAAGCCTGGCTGATGACGGCTGGAATGCCAGAAACCGGTCCTAGGATGCTTGTTTCCGGTCCAGGGAAGACATGGCTTGGCAGTTCGGGCTGGACTGTTCCCATGAGGCACAGGGTCAGACTGATTTGCATATGGCCATGTCTGAACTGGGGTGGTGGAGTGAGCTAAAGAATGATGATGGATTAAACCCAGATCAGTTGACTGGGGGTGAGTGTTTGATTGGCTCAAGCGTTCCGTCCATCATCCCCTTTTGTATCGCCAGTCTCTGCACATCATCACAAAATTGTTCTCTTTTGACTATTGACTTAAAAATAAAAATTCGAAACTAAGGATCACCAATTTCGCATACATGTTTACATTGCTGGTTTTGTAACAATGATATGATGTATGACAACTGGAAATGATTTTTTGATAATATTTTATAAATATGTAACAATTATGTATATTTATTGATATAAACAAGTATTATGGAATAATTTTGATACCCCCAAAAAAAGAAAAGATAAAAATAAATGATATAAATATCTGTCCTTATCATTAATGCTAAAATGGTGGAAGTCTAGAATTTCTTCGCCTGCTTTAACTGTAATTCACCGTGCCCAGGTGTGTCTTTACATGTTATTGAATACTCTCTGTCAGGGCTTGTTTATCCTTCATACAGGGGCCCCGGCTCTTTCCAAGATACAATTTTTTATGCTATCCAGAACTGAATTTGCTCCCATTTTGAGGTGATTGTCCCCATTACTGATTTTAGTGTCTGTGGGCTAATTGTAGATGTGGTCTGATGTGGACCGACTGAAGCATTTCTCGCAGGTTAGACTGTTAATGTTTGCATGACACACTCAATAATTTTGTCTGTGTTACCGTACTATGTCTTTGTATATTGTACGGACTTCATCCACTGGTGGTGTATCTATCTCAGGATGTGGAGTGTATGTCGCTAAGACTGGCCAGGTCGCTCCTTCTATGCTGAGGGGACCGAGACTTACAACAGATGTGTGTGGGGGGGTGCCTTTAAACCAGTTTCTGTGTTGCTGGTAAGTTAACGGGACTTCAAGGTTTTCGTATGGAAGGTATTCTTCCAGTGGTCCAACTACAATGTATGTGTGAAACAATTTAGTCTGTGGATCTTCAGGTGAGAACTGAACCCAAGAATAGAATACCTCTGATCCGAACACCTCGTGTGCCTCAATCACGAAGGTAACACAGCCACCTGTTGTGGGTACGCCGTGTTCTAACAATTTTATAGTTACTGCATGTCTGCAGTTTTCTGTAATGTTGAGAGCATTTGCAAATTCATCTTCCCCCGAACCCAAACCACCACTCGCATTGTCAGACATTCTCAAAAGGAAAAGAATAAAAGTTTTATTAATTAGGGGTTTTGCACAATGTTGGAACCTTTTATCCTTACAAGCCTGTTTAAAACTTCAGCCAATACACAGGGTATATCTGCTCAGCTGAGGCGGATCTCCCTTCCCACTTCAGACATCTCTGAAAAGTGTGAGCAGGGCTTTCTGAAAAAGCACGACTGAACTACTCAGATTTTAATGGTTAATATAAGAACCAAACCAAAGTTGGCGGCAACATGTCGTGTAGTTCCTAGGAATCCCCAGGACCTGCGCGTTTTGGATGACCTAAACTGAGGGCTTGGTATCCAAACCGATTCACGACACGCCCACAGGCTACATCAGCCGTTAGACCGGCTAGCTCTACAGTGCCCCTACCACCCCCTGTATCTTACAGTGGTGTAGGTAGTTTCTGGCAACCACTGAACATGACAACCCTGATTCCTCAGGAATCGTGGAAAATAGTACAGTACTTTTTGCTCAGTCACTCGTGCTTACTTATTCTCAGAAAATATACAGCATGGCTGTTAGGACGTTTCAATAAGTATTTATTGGTCCAGAGTCAGTCTTGTGTAAAACATATTGCTGCAGCAATCAGGAGACAGAAGCATACGAAAGAAATCGCAGGTACTAATATAGTAAACAGTAGATACATTTCTACCATAGTGCAAAGGAGATGAACATATACAGTTCAGATAAGACAGTAGCACTTGCATTTTCATATAATGCGCGCCCTACATAATTTGCCTAAATGTACCTAGCCTAGAAATGTAGGTGTAGCATGTATATGTGTATAGATATATATGTATATAGCCAAGAATCCCCAAGGGAAGAACCAACCCCCTCACATGATGGTAGAGAATAAAGGACCCCGTCTTTGCTCCGAGGATGACACCCCACAAGGGATGTCAGACCGCTGTGTGTCAAAGATTCAGCCTACAGGACCCCATGTCAGCGTGGAAGGAATACTCCTCTAATTTGCAGGGGGGAATAAGGGTCTTATATGCTAGAGTGGTCACTCCGGGGTTTCTTCTAGAATCGATGTGTTTTGAAAACAATCATACATTTTTTGAAAACAATCATAAATGTTTTTCTAAAACAATGCGATCATTCACAGCGGGCCTGTTGGCTAAGGATGAAAAAAAGTGGTGACCCTTATACAGAATAATTATGCCGTGCCTGAGGACATGTTTATGTACGTCAGGTACAGGGATTATGTAAAATACTAAGAGCCTGGTGTTGAAGAGGCAGGGGCAAACTACTAGGTAAAAGGTCACCTGTTCAGAAACGTTAATGTTGTGTGGATGGGACAACATATGTAAAATGGGGCATACATGACAGGACTAGCCTAAAGGACATGACATAGCTTCCTACACAAACAATTAGCAAACAAACATAACATAACTTATTTAACTATTTACATATACAGAAACACACTGAAACTTTAACTTTTACAACAAAAAGTAGTACCACTGGAAAAGAAGAGATGATCCCTAGAAATGTAGAGGAAGAAATAGGTGAGGAGGTACAAGGAAGGCTTTCTGAAAAAGCATGACTGAACTGAAGGCGTAGACATGCTCCTGTGTAATAATGGGCATGAGTAGTATTTGTATTATTTGCCAGGAATACATTCATACAGTAGGACCATTCCCATGTACTTGCAGTGCTGCTGTCTATTTACTTTACTACTGCAAATATTGGGACGAATGAGTACTTGTATCGCCGTCATGTTGAGTTGAGTACATATTGTGAAATTTAGGAACACTAACTTGGTTTCTAACCCTGAGTTGTGCAGAATATCCATGGGATAACTTACATTACTTTCTGAGAGAAGCAAACTCTAACATTAAAGGTATCATCCACCGAGCTTCAGAAAGGGCTTAAAGGTACCTGTGTGTATTTTCCTTTTGATCTCAAACACAATATTAAAACTGTGGGTATGTTTTAAAGACACCCTTGTTAAATTGGCCGCTTACGCGGATGATATTCTCATAGTTACGGAGAACTCCAATTCTTCAATTAAGGCCCTGATGCTGACCATAGAACAATATTCGTCTCACTCGGGATATAAGTTAAACAGGGATAAATCGGAAGATAAGCCCCTTAATGTTCATTGTACTAGGGAAGTACTGGGCGATTTGGGCCTTGCGTGGCAACCTGGATTCATAAAATATCTAGGTATAGAGTTTTGTATATAACAACAGGAGTATAACCCATAAACCACGTTGAGATGTGGGTAGGTACGTAAGGTTAAACAACAATATCTCAACCGGTATAATTAGTAAGGACAGTTAGAATTGCATGTACAACACATTACAAAAAGGAAAGAGGGAGACTCTGAAAGAATTTTTTGAAAAGTGCACTTGGCATCATATATTTTAAGAACACAATAATGTGGGTACAGTTGTAGCAGCACTGTAGGCAATGAAATGCAAAAGCAACCCGAATTGGACTTGGTGCTGAATTGTGTTTGTGACACACAAAGTGGCAACGCAAGTGACAATGTGTAATCAGCGAAAACGGTGCAAAGTGCAATTCGTGAACAGATATATACAGTGAGTATATGTGGTTCACAACAGTAATTTTCAAATTATAATAGAGGCAGTAATTTTTTGTTGAACCACAAAGGGTAATGCGCCATCAGTTGCGCTGAGGGGTCGACGACGTTTTGATCCTATGACTCAGGATCATCTTCAGGACCGGGTTGCTGTATATTAGCGGTGCTGTACAGGGAGGGAATGGAAAGGGATCAGGGAAGGGGGAAGAAGGGAGAGGTACTAATCTTGGCGCGTGAATGTGAGATTAGAAACTGACGATAAAAACGTGAAGGGTAGCAGCGGAGTGAAGCACGAGAAGGAGAAATGGCCATCGTAATAGGCCGTAATAGGCCCCTAAGATTGGACAAATCTCTGGGCGGGGTCAATCTAGCCGATTTTAAACTGTATCAAACAGCGTTCTTGGCAAAACAAGACTCGTATTGGTTCATGCCCCCCGCTGACTATACCCCAGTATGGCTGGAAGTTGAAAAATCTTTACTTAACAATCTTTCCCCGGTAGCCCTTCTCACTTCCAACCTCACGTCCGTCAACTGTTCAAAGTCCATATTTAAAAACACGAGAGCAGCTCTACTGAAATTGGATAAGAAATTAGACATCAGTATGAGACGCTCCAAATCCGAATCATTATGGGACAACCACAATATTTTATATAAAGGGAAAACATTACATAATGAGGCCTGGATTGATAAAGGGATCTTTTTCCGTACCAATTGGAAGATTCAGCGTACCCGTTCACTTTTAAAGATCTTCAATCTAAATATGATCTGGACAATTTGGAATTTTATAATTTTTTAAAGGTTAAAGCAGCACTGACGAAGGCTAAACTACTAACCTCATCCCCCTCCTTGCCAAACTATGTGTCAAAGATTAACAAGCTAGGTCACCAAGTCTCTTGGATTTATAAACAAATTCGTCCAAAGCATTCTTCCCTTAATAAGAACCTTATATCCTTTTGGGATTCAGACTCCTCTTCCCCGATCTCTGAAGTCGAGTGTTCTCAAACATGGAACTCGGTCTCCAGAAATAAAATATCCCCAGTCCTCTCACAGACAAAATTTTGGCTCCTACATAAGGCTTATTGGACGCCAGCCCGCTTTCACTTACATAAGATACGTGATGATCCTAACTGCTGGAATTGCAAAGAGGGAGCGGGTGACTTGGCCCATCTGCGACTACATTGCAAATGTGTTACACCATTTTGGGACAGGGTATTTGACTTTATCTCTAAATTATTTTCATGTTCCCTTAAAAAGGAACTATCCACTCTGACAATCGGATTTCAACGTGTGGATAAGTTAAACGATAATGACAAAGCCCTACTGGACCTCTTACTTACAGCAGCTGTTAAGATTATCCTAAATAACTGGAAAGTCACACAAAAAGTGTCTTTTAATTGCTGGTTGAATTGGATTTCTCACCTTAGGGGCGCTGATAATATTGCTCTCCAAAATTCACCATGGAAACCCCCCAATAAACATATGTGGGATAGTCTTGATCTATATTTTAACTCACATAAACCACCATTAGCCACAAGAGTAGATGTATTGGTAAGGTCCATTCTCCTGCCTAATCCATGAGATATCCATCCTGTCCAGGCTCTTCCTTTGAATAGAGTTGTATAAGATCAATGATGCTATGTTATATTAGTTTCTGCAAACTGGTAACTTTAATTTTGTCTTTTTGTACTTTTACATTTTATAGTTTCTGGGATATGTTTCAGGTGATTTTTATGATCTACCATTTATCTTTTCAGTGTGTGTTATTGCATATCTTCTGACACGTTGTATGGAATTAATGTCACCTTCTATTGTCATCCATCATTGTAATTTTTTGTTATCTATGTCTGTTCCTCTTTAAGAAACAACCAATAAAAATATTTGAACACAAAACTGTGGGTGTAGTGAGAGATTTGGAAGAGCCACTTGTTATTCCAGTGAATGTTGTGCCATCAAAAAGCAAAAAAAAACTGGCAAGAACTAATGGATGTAAATAAGGTGAAGAAAGATACATTATATCTTAAAGACAATAATGTGTACTATAAAGATGTAGATATTGTTGACCATGGAAGTTGCATGAAGGAAGAAATGTTGTCTTCAAGGAGACAGTTCGAAAAAATGAATAGAAGTTGATCTGAAGAATTATATGAGTATTACAGTATCCATCCACTACATTCAAAAGAGGTTATGGGGGATGCCATTGAACTGTATCAGATGAAACAAGCTAAAAGAAGTCAAATGAGTGTCTGGGGAAAAGTTTCTTCAGGTTGGTTCTTCTCGGTTTTCTTTGAAAAAAAGAAAAAGTATAAAACTGTTAGAAACACCTTCTTAGAACACAACAGTACTTTTCACAAACATTTCAAAAATACCCCACAAAATCTTCCCAGCAGTAGTGACACAGTTTCTGGCTAACCCTGAATTTTAACCTGCACTCCTCTTGGGTTAATTCATACTTACTGACAAGGACCTCCTATATAGTGAGATACCTCTACCTCTTCCCCTTCTCTAAAGCCAGTATGTTGACCCTCCCATCACCATGAAAATGACTCCAAAGGCACCTCTACAAGCCTCCTAAGATATCCTCTGACCCTCTACAGCTACGTCTTCTGCCAGAAATAACTTACCTGTATCGAACACCTCCTTAAAGTCAGGCACCAAGACTCTGAATATATGAACTCTTTCTTCTGCACTGGGCGCAATAGTAGTACTCACACTATTTTTGCTAGACTCTAATAGCTATTTGGTCTTCAAGTGCACCTCCTTGACACTCCAGCTAGCAAAATCGTTTCTCTTCCAAGGCTGTCTTAGCCTCACCTTTTCTCTCCTCTGCACCCAGTTTGGTCAGCTGTGGCCTCAGGTATCACTCAGCCTGTCTGTCCTTGAGGTCCTCAGGGGACTTGGTTTGGGAGGAGACAGTATTTCCTGCACCATTTCCAATAGAGAGGTCTCTCTCTGGGGGATCCCCTCTCTCCTGTGGAGACTTTACCCGCTCATTTCTCCACTCCTCTCACTCCTTCTGAAACCTTGATTGGTGCCCTGATTCTGAGGTCAACTACAATCAGGGTTCTCCCTTTTTAAGAGTGCTGAAGAAGTCCTCTTCAGATTTTTCTTGTGATGAGGTTGCATTCTGCTGGTGTCACCACCAGGCTCTAAGAATGAACTAGTACTCAAAATGTTTCGTACACATGAGTAAATGGGTGTGTGAATGGTTGTATGGTGTGTGAGTGAGTGTTGCAGCCACTGGGCCTAATTTACAAACAGAATTATGTGTAGTGAAATTATTAGTGTGGAGTCTCTACACTCGTGGGGGAACCTCCGCACTTGTGGCAGAATTTCCACATGGCGCACTGCAGAGAGTGTGCTGTGTGGCAATTCCACCACAAATGCAGAGATTCCACAATGATTGCGAAGACTCCACCTCAAGTGTTGAGACTCTGCACTCGTAAGTTTACTAAACGTAAGTCCCTTTGTGAATCAGGCCACTGTCCAGCTATATGAGTAATAGATACATAACTGCTTTTGTGAGAGTGCAACTAGGTCTGAATGTTCCTCTCTGACTAAGCGAGCGTGTACAAATGACATACTATTAAATTCCATACTATAAGTAAAACTCACCTCTAATTTCAAACACAGTCATTCATAATAGTATAATAAAATTGATGTACATTCAGTATAGCAATTCCTCTTTCTCCTTTTCTGCTCACTGTATTTTTAGTTAATATTCTCATTTTAGCAGCCTTCTATTTTCCCTTCTAGTATACTGTTTAGAAGATAGACATTTTCATTCGCTTTACATACACTCACAATGTTCTATCAAAATATACCTTTTTATACTGCAACCTAATTAAAATACCTGTTAGATCTCTTTGCTGTTCCCTAACTGTAATTTCTTTTTCTGTTAACACCCGTTTTCATTTGAAATCTTTAGCCAGAGCTATGGCAATCATCCTCCTCTCTCAGTACAAAAGCAGCTAAAATGGCTACCCTACAACACTCACTATTGTATTTATAAATATACTTTAGTGTACTACAACCTAATTAATATACCTGTAAAAGCTCTTTGCTGTTCTCTCAGTTTTATTTCTATGTCTGTTAACATCTGTTTTCATTTGAATTCGCCAGTCAGAACTCCTGCAAACCCCCTCCTCTCAGTAGAAAAGCAGATAAAATAGGTACCCCTCACCATGTGCTCTTACTTATGATGCTCTAGTTAACAAATCACAGGCTCCCTTTTATCTTTCTTTTTTGTTTAACCACTTCTAAATGGTCAGTATTTCTTTAACCCTTTCCATGTTTCCTGCGAAGAAGCCCAATTTGGCTGGGTTTTTCATGAATCCGTAAATCCACTGCGATGCCCAGCGCAGCCCTCTTTGTAACTTCACAGCGAGGTTCGTGAATTTACACGGGGGCACGCTGAGCCCCACGACAGCTTTGCGGATCTCACAGGTGGCCCCAAAAACATTTTCTGGCATATTACTGCCCATACCCAGGCTTACCCCTCATTTTTCACATACACAAGGTGCAGGAAAGCTCTCACCTGACCACTTTGTTCACTATACAAGCAACTTTACAGCCCAGAGGAGCATTTACCGATGCATAAAATGGCAGGTGCAATTTTTCTATGAAGGTGCGGCCAGCCAATCAAAATCTTACTTTGGCGCATGGGTCCCACGGAGGGTCCTCTTCCTGAGATATACAAATTTGGATTTCAGTTAATATCTCTAAAACTACTGAACGGACTTACACCAAATAACAAAAAGTACGGTTTCTGGACCAGGAGGTAGCTTTGTGCCAAATGTGGTGTAATTCCGTGCAGCAGTTGGGGTTGGAGTCATGTTCAAAATCCCTTTGGGAATTAACATGGGGAAAACGTGTTTTGGGACCCCCCTTTGTCTCTGCCCCTGCTTGATGGACCACCCCAAAAGGTTCAACACAGCAGCTGAACTGAGCATCGTGCTAATTTGGAAAATGTCATAAAGATTTGTCAACAGGTGCCAAAGTTATTGGTAAAACAAAAAAGCTTTTCCTTTGAAAACTAGATCCTATCTATAACTACCTAGAAGCTATTGGGAAAACAAAAATACTCTCCCTTCAGAAGCTAGGTCTATATATATAGGTCTGCTATATATGTACATGAGACTGTTACACATGAAAGCTTTGATTCTCTCTTTACATTTGCCTTGACTGAGATCGTTCCCTACGCTTTGTTTCCCATAGTCTTTCTACTCTACTTTCTCTCCTTTCTCTTCGACTCACCCTCCTCTTCTGCTCTCTTCTCACTTGGATTTCATCTGTTATTCTTTCTATTTCTTCTCAGGATAAATCTAGAAAAAGTATTTAAAATTGTTCTGAGAAAAGATGTTATTTTAATTGGGCACAGGGGACTTTACACATATGACACTTTAAAGCAGGTTGCACTTTGTGCAAGATTTAAATATATGATGTGATTAGTATTTTATATGAATACTGCGCTTTGCGTATGAGTGGAATACGTATATCGCACTATGCACTTTACACATATGACACTTTGTAGGCAGATTGCACTTTATGCAAGATTTAAATACATGATGTGGTTGGTTCCCCATAGGAATACTGTGCTTTGCGTATGAGTAGAATACGTGATATTGCACTATGCACTTTATATGGGGGGTCTACCTGGGAGGTAGGCCCCCATATGACTGGGATTCACCATATTCCCCAGAGAATTCAGGGAGATCAAGTATTGTGGATCCCCTTAGAGTTGAGCATTTCGCATTTTGAAATTAGGAGCTATTACGTATTGTGGGGCATTCTGTGAGACCTTTATCATGAATTTTCTGAAAATCAAGCATTATGTATTCCAAAAATGGATATGTTGATCATTGCAATTCATCTCGCTAACTGAATTAAGAACCACTCCATGCCTTAGGGTACCCAGGGAAACTTAGATCGATAAGATTCCTCAGATCTTAGCACTTTGCACTTTTAGGAACTAATAGTTGCTATATTTCTTTGGGAATGGAATATCCAGCATAGATATGTTAAGAATTAAATGAATTTTTGAAGAACCAATTAACTAATTAATTGAAGGTCTTATAACTGTAGGTGTATTTGGTTTGCTACTGTTTGAGCTAATGGTATTTGCAAAAGTAAAAAAAATCCTTTTATGTTTAAATAATTGTACAGTTGCGAACCATGTAATACCATCTATGAAATGTGGAGCTGTATAAAAAAATCGTAGTGAAGTGAGATATTTGTAAAAGGAAACATATGGATGGGAATATGGTGGAAAGAATATGCAGATATAGAATTAGGGGAGTTGTCGCTCCAGACGTTCATGGGTCACTGAAGTGGAGAAAGGACTGACAATAAATTCGTTCATACCATGGAGTCCATTTAGACCCAGTGGAAGGCATTAGCTGAAAAGCGTTGGTCCGAAAAAATATTTTTTTCATTATTATGTGGCTTTGTAGAACAATTGAAATTTGCACATGAAAAGAGAAAAGAAGTGAAAAAGAATAATTGCCTCTCGGATGCTGATTTTCCAGACTGTGCCGCTGCATGAGGTGTTTTGAGGATTGAACGCCGTGAAGTATGAGGGGGCGCTCAACCTCCCCGAAGCCCAGGAGACCACCACCTCCCCGGGGCAAATATTTAATGAACTGCGGGGGGATCGCTGGGCCCCACGCAGCCCTGCGGGTACCACCTCCCCGGGGCATACAATTGAAGTATGGGGAGTTGCTCGACCCCCCCCGAAGCCCCGGGGACCACCACCTCCCCGGAGATAGACAGAAGATGGGAGGGGGGCCTTGGCCCCCCTCCTGGAGCCGTAGGTGGCCCTGGAGACCACCCCCCAGGGCTGGCTCCTGCAATGTCCTGGGGTGCCCATCCCCCCGGACATTGCTGTTTGCTATGGCTAGGTGGCAGCTTTACCGCTGTGACCAAATCATAGCAAAATGTGCTCGCTTTCAACAAGCGAGAGCATACAAATTGCTCTTACTTGTTGAAAGCGAGCACAATTGATTTGACACAGAGGGAACTGCATGTTCACTCTCTGTCAAACCAATACCGGCTCCTGCAGAGGCGGGAGCCGGGAGGGACTGCGGGGGCCTTCAGGCTCCCCCCGCTGTCCCAACTGCAGAAAGTAGATGCCCTGGATGGCTCCAGCGAACCCAGCAGAGAGGCCGGGCCCCAGGGGATGTGGTCCCCAGGGCCCAAATCGGCCCGGAGGGGGGCTGCCTGGCCCCCTCCCCTGTTTTTTTTTAAGGAAAAGTGGGTTGGCCCCGTGGGATGGGGTCTCTGGGGCCTAAACCAGGCCAAGAGAGGGGCCGCTCACCATAAATAATTATTTTAAAAAAAAACTGGGCACCGGGAGATGGGGTACCCTGGGCCAAAATTGGAGGGGAAAATGGGCCGTGCAGCCCTCCCTTACACATTAAAAAAGAGGTCAGACCCCGGGGGATAGGGTTACTGGGGCCAAAATGGGCCCAGGAGTGGGGCCATGGCCCCTCCCCTTTATATTTTAATAAAACAATTATTAAAAAGGGGCAGGCCCCGGTGAATAGGGTCTCCATGGGCCCAAAACAGCCCAGGGAAGTGGGCTACAAGGACCCCCTTCCTAAAAAATAGAATATAAAAAGCCAGAAACTCCCCAAAGGTCCACCCCTTTTTCCACCACTCTGCAGACGCGCTTTCTGGTGCGCTGCTGGTTAGGGGATGAAGTCCCCTTTCCTGCTGCAGGTCCATAGGGGCCAACAAGACCTCCTGTTACCTCCAATAAGCCCCACACAGTAAGATTGCTGAGAGGTGGTCTGAGGCCACGCCCCCTTTCTCTACCACTCTCCACCAATCTGGACAAGTGTAAATTAATCTGTTATGGGAAACCATGATATATGTTCTGGAATCACTTCACATGGGTATCGCATGAATAAATGTGACACATGCCAGGAATGGCCCATCCACCCTTTCACTCATATACCATTTCCTTTAGTTGAAGTTGCCTTCTCTTCTTTCATGTCTCCCTCAAGCCATCAAAGCGCATTATGTGAGATTTTGCTCCATTTGCAGATAGAAGAGTCCTTAATAACTCAACCACCTCTGTGGCTGGTAAACCTGGGGGGTTCACCTCACAGTCATTTTTGATGACGACGATGAGCGACGCCATGGCAATAGCTAGTGAGCATAGTAATTGCAAGATTTTACCAGTGCCCGACCTTGCTACCGCTTCTCCCCCTGCAAGAACTGAGCCATCGCCGTCTCCTACAGCAGAGGCACTGGTGCCAGTATCACTGATGTTCTGTGTGGCTAGAATATAAAACATTACACAGAGTTTTCTTTAGATCACAGATATGCAACTCCAAATACAATAGCAATCAAGCAATGCAGCACTACAGCTCAGTTAGAACGTATCTTCCAAATATCACTCTGGGCATTTAATTGGTTGGTTCACAAAGTTAGACAAGCCAGGCATTGAATAACGTTAGATGAAAAACCTATGGGGTTGGGTGGCAAATGCAGTGCGAGAGGGGCCTCATACGTTTTTCTAGCCTTGCTGCACTGTCATTGGAAACTGGAGGTGTACTGTAACAATAAATGAACGGGTCTGCTGCACACTGCTCTGAGGGGGGTCTGGTGGTCCATGATGACCATGGCAAATGTCTCATGAACTGAACTGTGTTAGAGTTCGGCATAAGCAGAAAAAGGAAAGCCTTCTGAACAAACATACATGGTGATTTTTTTAATTTAAAAATACTAGCTTACTTGGGCCTACTATCTGAATCTTCACAAATTATAATAGATAGAACCAAGATTCCAATAGACAAAATATACCCCAAGATTCTACAGTCCGTTCTACCCCAAGAAGTCCACAACAATCATAAAAGGACTTACATGGGATCTGCAGAGCCCTCGGCAGCTGCGCTGATAGTTGGCGCCGGCTGACCAGCTTGCCCCGAACCCTCCAAATCTTCCCTCTTCTTCCCCTTGGGTGCTGATGAAAGAAATAAAGAAGATAAATAAAAATAGATTAGTGATTCTGATCATTATCTCCCCAAAATGTTTTATGAAAAGCAAACGCAGTCGCTAAAACAGATCACCTATAGTACTACTAGTTTCTTTTTAACTGTTGTTAAATCCTTATTCCAAATCTCCTTAACAAAAACTACATATTGCAGAGAATGATCTTTGATTTTATTCTATTCCCATTTCTCAATACCCTTGATAAACCAACTCTGTTATATCCACAGTATTACATTTACATGTAAACCAGCCTAGGTCCTCCTACCTGCTCAGCCAGAGTGTGAGTTGGTTACGGAATGTTGGTGTGTCTGTGATGCGTGGAATGCCTGGGTGCCTGAGTGGATGAGTGTTGTCAGTTAGAAATGGGCTGAGCAGCTAGGCAGGCTGCTCCTGGTGGGGCTGGTACTTGACCAGAGCTTGCTGGACTAAGAAATTATGTTAACTGGACCTGCAACTAATAAAGAAGACTTTGTAACTCAACATGGCTACCTGCGTCTACTGGTGTAGAATACACATTATTTTGGCAACGAGGATGGGATCGAACCCACGCGTGCAAAGCAAATAAAAACACAGATTTTGTCGCATAAGTAGTGAGACTAAGAACAATGTCAAACCACATAAACCATGAATAGTAAGTAAAAAAAACAAGGCACAGAAATATTCATAGTAAAACAGGTGGAAGCATGTCATTAAGTGTTCTAAAAAAAACAAAAAAACAACAAAAAAACGGGTCTTCCGCAAAATGATCCAAAGCTTGTGGAATGAAGCGTTACCCATGACGTGCGTGGTCAAAGTCATGCTCAATAAAAAACGTGCAGTAAACGGCTCCAAAAGGCAAAACCAAAAGTGACATTACCTCCGACATACTTGAAACTGAGTGTCCCACTAAAAGAATGCCACGACGACGATGATACGTCAAGTTCATCCGGACATAGAAAAACGGAGGCGCGAGTCACTTGTAGAGCGCGCTTACCTTCTGTCATCTTCATGACGTATTGAGTCTCTGCTGCAAATTCTTGTCACCATGGAGCCCTCTGACGTCCTGAATGATCGAGGTGCTTTCCAGCTTCTTGATGCCTGCGTGCTTCGACGTGCCATGAGCCATCCATCGGGACGTGTGAATACGTGCCGCCATCTTGTGATTGGGTGCTGCTGTCTTTCACCCATAGAAGCATTCCAGTCATGTTGTGTGCTGTATCCACTTTGCCAGCCATATTTTTGGATAAAGTTTCAACAAGCTGGGAATCCGGTGACAACGCCATAGTTTGGTTGCTTCGTGTGACAAGTTTCTCCAGTTAAGTGCACCCTGTGGTCTCCGGAGACTGGTAGCTTTTGTTGTCGCTGTTGTGAGTGTCAGTTGTGTCACTGTGTCCACAACGGTGAATCCCTGGTTATGTAGCGCTTAGCTGATGTACCAGCTGGGACCCTCTCTGAGCATTGCCATGGTCTCGTCATTTGGAGATAAGAAATCGGATAGTCAACAAGACGGTGGACGGTTTCCTGTATTTATTTTTTTTTTGGCATGGACAAACTATCTGCAGGAGTTGTACAGGAAGATTTACAAGACTGGTCATTTTTACAGACTGGTTTTGTTTTTTACCATCTCCATTTATTGTCTTGCTTCACGCTGTATCTAGTATAATGGTCTCAACTTTTATTGTACACTAATGCCTTTTTGTCTCTCATATTGTTATTCTAGAGGAACTTTCTAATGATTTTTACTCCATATGCCATTACTTTTTACTCTAGACATTTCACGTCTTAGTAGTTTGTTATGCCAAAGCTTTACTTGTATCCACTATGTCTTTACTCATTTTACTTAGGGTGTTCTGTATTTGTGTGTGGGTGTCCTGCAGTCCAATACAACTCGGGCGAGAAACCGCTCACCGGTGTGTCGCATAGGGGCATAGCAGTCTTCTGAGGGGCATGATCTATTAGTTTGCCAAGAGTGTTGTATTTCAAAGATATATAGTCTGCATTACTTAGAGTTTAAGTTTAAGTAATTTTCTCCTACAGCATACTTGTTGTTGTGATGCCACAGTCTATGTTTCCCCCATTTATGGTGATCCGTGAGTTTTATGGGTGGTTATCACAGTCAGTTTTATTCCTTACATGAGGGATGGCTTTGGGGCTATGGCAATAGTCCCATCACAGTTGTATCCCTTACGTCAGGGATGGGGTTTGAGTCCCAGTTAGTGACCTCTACATGAAGGTTGGGCCATGGGTTAGTTCCCATACACAATCGTTATTGAGTATAACCCTTGCACAGGGTTGGGATATGGGTTTAGACCCCATTTACATGTTGCGCGCAGTACAAAGGTACATCCCTACACGGGCGTTCCTCCATGGGTTATAGTCCCATATTCTTGTTAGTTCCCTTGCAGCTGGGATTGGTGTTGCAGGGTCTGTTACCCTTTGCTCTATTCTACTTTATGTTTATTGAGATTGGTGTTGCGGAGTGTTTTACCCTTTGCCTTACAGTACATGATTTTACAGTTTTTGTTACAAAGTATTATAATTTGAACTTGAATCTCCACAAGGTTACGCTTCAAAATGTTTTGATAATTTTTCATGGGGGAGGATGGGGGATATTGATGCTCATATTTTTGATGTCGTATTTGGCCCATCTTTTCTTGATTTGTACTGTTCACTCTCTCGTGATGTTTTGCTATTTGTTGCATCCCTGAGTTTAGAACACTACTGCTGTTTTGTGCATAGTTCTTCTCTTGAAGTTTTTCATTTTAGTTTTTATTTAAAGGAAAGGGATAATGTTATATCCTCAGTATTACATTTACATGTAAACCAGCCTAGGTCCTCCTAGCTGCTCAGCCAGAGTGTGAGTTGGTTACGGAATGTTGGTGTGTCTGTGATGCGTGGAATGCCTGGGTGCCTGAGTGGATCAGTGTTGTCAGTTAGAGATGGGCTGAGCAGCTAGGCAGGCTGCTCCTGGTGGGGCTGGTTCTTGACCAGAGCTGGCTGGACTAAGAAATGATGTTAACTGGACCTGCAACTAATAAAGAAGACTTTGTAACTCAACATGGCTACCTGAGTCTACTGGTGTAGGATACAACAAACTCACTTTCCTTTTTTTGCAATGCATAGATGGCTGCATACTTCACATCATCGCTGTGAATTTAATTAAATTAATAACCTTGAATTGTACGAGCTACATAAACAAATTCACAGAGAGAATGTGCTACTCAGTGATTCACTATAGTGACAGAAGAAACAGTCTGCAATGGCTTCTTTGTTAATCATTCAAAGCGAGAGCCTGATGAATGCCATTAGGTAGCGGCACCTGCCTAGCAGAAACTAGAAACTAGATCACACAATAATAATAATATACCAGTATAAACTCTACTAAACACATAACTTACCTCTGAGTGCGAGCAGCATGCTATTTGGATTCTTTTTTAGCATTGTAGAACAAAAACACAGCAAATAATTAATACTCACCGAGCCCCCGAATCTCGACGCCTAGCAGGTCGAGCAGGTCCTGCTCCCTGTCGAGAATGTCAGCCCAGCGGTGCCTCATCTGCTGGGTGGTGTGCTGAATCTCGCTGTGGAGCCGCATGCACCGGCACACCGTCCCCCAGTGCCGCCGACGCTCCCGCAGGGAGTAGCCACTACCGGGCCTGCCGCCTGCTGCCAGCATAAAGGGGAGGTAGCGCTGCACAAAAAAACTAGTGCTGCCACCTTCTCCTCTTCAAAGATTGCCTGGGGCTGGACACCTGGGCAGCGGCCTGCTCTGAGGACCAGAAAGTACCATAAGGAGCTAGAGTGCCTTTATAAAAGCAAAGAGTTGCAATTCAGCATGTTCAGGCTTCCATTGTGTATTGCCAGTGCAGCAAATTTATTTCCTACTATGTTGTAGTGTCTTAGGCACTCCCATATATTGGGCCCACGTGATGACCTTTGACTACCATTGTTTTAATTGACTTTCTGCATGTCCTTTTTCCCTTGAAGATTTCTTTCATGTCTCCTTGTAGTTTCAGAGGGGGAGTGTTTGCTTTTTACAGCCTTGCCAGGAATAGAACGTGTGGGATGTGCAATTGAAAGCATGAGCAAGAGAAAGGCGTGGAATGTACTTCTTGGTCTCGGAGTGTAGTGTTATAGGCAGTGGTGCTCAATTGTGTATTATGTTGTACACTGGGAGATGAAGTGTGTAGTGCTATAGGCAGTGGTGCACAAATGTGCATTGTGTTGAGTATTATGAAGTTATTACTATTGGCTTTGACATGCTCTCATGCCATCTTGAATTCTGACTCTGTCTAGCTTAAGCTTTGCGCACACAAGCAGGCCCCCAGATCACGCAAGTTGTTTAGGCTATTCACGTTCAAGGTTGTTTTCTGTACTTTTGGAGACTTTCGTAAGCTTCACTGAGATAATGTGTGGGATGCGTGCTTGGTACCTTTCAAAGCAGAGATAGTTGTTGCCGGAGAAATGTGTGGAATGTACGGCTCTGTCTCAGAGTCAAAACACAGTGGCCTGGCCAGCTTCTGTCTTGACCTTGACACAGACCAGTACTGTCAGCTCGGTTTTCGTAACAGAAGAAAGAGGGCAAGGTTTCTAGAACCTTCTCCTCAGGTTGAGTAAAAGGTATTAAAGGCGGGAAATCTTGGCACCCAGACGGAAGCTCCCTTTGGAGCAGACGTGTAGCCACATGGAACTTGGTCCTGATCGAGACTTCTGCCTGGCTGTCAAGGGCTCCTCTAGCCGAGTTGGCAAGAATGTTAGCTACTCGTTCTGTGAGGTATTTCTTTTGAGTATTGGCATTGTGTGCTGTGAGCCTGTCTGTGTGCACATTCAGGTCACCAGTGGTTATAATCATCTGATGTGTTATTCTTGCTAATTGGCTTTGTGATGCGTGAGTGTGTCTGTGTACACATTCAAGTCTCTAGTGGTTATATTCATCTGATGTATTTAGATTATATATCTTTCTGATTTCTTGCAGTGGACATCCAGTATTATTATCTGCTTGTATTTTATTCCATGTATTTTATTCCATGCATTTAACGGTTGCATTTGCCTACTTATAAGTGTGTTTTTATTGCTTGCACATATATATATATATATCTATATACATGTATTTGTTGTTTCATTTGACATCTGGGAAAGCCTTTCTGTTAGAGAGTGTTACACAAATAAAACCCCATGCTTTATTCTGAAAAATGTCTCTTGATGTGCCTCATTTTATGAGAGTGAAATCCCTTTCTAGGTGTTTTAAGTGCTTTGCCTTGTGTGTGCCTCAGTGTGGGAGTGCTGCATTTTCTATTATTTGGGAGGGCGAAGTAATACCTATGTCTATGTATCTTACAAAACAACAGTTTAGTTGCAGATTCACAGGATCAAAACATGCCAGAACTGCCTGTCTGCAGGTACAGATACATCTTTGTTTAAAGAGAGGGCGTAGCATTGTTCTTTGTTCCGCCAGTAGTTCATTGCAGATACAAATTAGGTGTGCCAGGTCTTCCTGCCCTGATCTGCACAGGCAGCAGTGGGGTTTTGTTAAGCTTCTTTTCAGAGTGGTTGATGTAAGGGCAGGGGTAAAATGCCCAGGTGGTATTTCAGAAATTCTTCGTTCACTGACCTTGAGAAACCCATGTGAAAGTAAGGTTGTGAAGTTACTGCAACATAGTTTTTCAGGACAAACCAGCCATGAGCCCGGCTTGCCAATGCCAATTCCTCCTCTATTAATGAGGCCAGTTTGATGGATTTATTGACTAGGCTTTTGAAACTTGCCTGTACACTATGGGGCATATTCTCAAGGACTTATCGCCGAGTTAGCTGCACTTTATTGCTGCCAAAGTGGTGATAAATTCATCGCACCATTCACAAGCTGGTGCTAACAGCCGCTATCGCCAGTTATCCTGTGATACCAGCCGCAAAAAACATTGCCACGGATGACACCGGCAACTAACGCTAATGAGATGCAGAGTAGGCGTTCCCGTGCAAAAACCAGCGGAAACATAACTACGCAACATTCCCAACGACCAGCCAGATCGGCGATAAGAATCAAAAACATGCGATAAGGCGTGTTAGCAGCAGGGATTTAACACCTGCTCCTACCTGGTGTTAAGTCGGACGACAACCTGCACCATGAAAGGGAGCCCAGCCCAGAGTCACACCTGAAGAACAACAGATGCCATGGATCTACTGATCATGCAGCCCGGAGCCCCAAGAGGGCCACAACACCCACCGCCACCACACCCAGGCCCCCCCCCAGGCCCTCCTCCCCGGGGCCCTACCCCGGGTCCCCCCCGGACAAAGATATTTCACATCTACCTTACAAATTCATGAACACAACAATTCGCCTGATGTCGCACAATTACAACAACCAACATCCATGTGAGGTCCGAAAAAGGAAAAACATACATACATCTTAGAATTCCAAAAATAATCAACTTATTCAAATTCAACTCAACATCAATAATTGGAAGAGTCATGGCGGGTCGTCTCCGGGCAAACCGTAAGTCACAGCCTGCAAGACAAAATTGAAGATAAGAAGGTGTGTCATGCACTCAACAAAGGACAGAGAGAGAGAGAAAGAGAGAGAGAAAGAAAGGGAGAGAGAGAGAGGGTGAAAGAGAGGGAGAGAGAGAGACAGTGAAAGAAAGAGAGGGAGAGTGAGAGAGAGAGAGAAAGAGAGAGAAAGATAGAGAAAGAGAGGGGGAGAGAGAGAGAGAAAGAGAGAGAAAGATACAGAAAGAGAGGGAGAGAGAGAAAGAGAGAGAAAGAGAGGGAGAGAGAGAGACAGTGAAAGGAAGAGAGGGACAGGGAGAGACAGTGCTGACACTGCGCACCCAGGCTGCTGCACCCCAGCCCCTCCCGCCGCCCAGCGGGGATTGCCCGCCCCTGCGCACCCAGGCCTCACTGCTCACCTTCCGCCACTGGCATGTCTCCAAGAGGGCCCACCACGTCCCGGTGCAAGTTCCAAGCCCGGGGCCCGCGACCTTGGCAGCCTCCACATCACGCATCCCCGCAGCGCGGGCCACCAGGTCGCACACTTGATTCTGGGTCTTGATTTTGCAATGGCAGAGATCATATTAGTGCACACGTCATCATCGCAGGCTGCACACCCGCTCAGCTCTCTAGGTGCCACTAACTCTGTGAAACGCGAGGCAACGCCACGTGGTGGTAGGCCCGCGCTGCCCGCTGGCTCAGGCCTACGTTGCGGTCCACCAGGCGGACACTTGACTCTGGGTCTTGATATTGCAATGGCAGAGACCAGATCAGTGCACACAACATCATCGCAGGCTGCACACCCGCTCAGCACTGTAGGTGCCCCTACCTCAGTGCACAGTAAGTCACCATCCCGTGGCGGTAGGCCCGTGCCGGCCGCAGTGCAACCGGTGCCACCGACTCCATGCAACGCAAGTCATGGAGCCTAAATGATTGAGTCTCGTCATCGACCAGGCGGACGCAGCCATGTCACCTCAGCCAGTGGGGAAGAACTGGGAAACGTAGCGTCGTCGTCCCCCCTTTATACGTAAGCCGAGTGGGCTGGCTCGGCATATGCCAGGCCAGCGTAGGGGTGTGAACAATTATCCCTGGCCTCTGGGCGTGGTTCATATCTGGGCTGCACAGGAAACCAACTGATGCGTGTGTCTCTGTTGCAGTGTTTGCGCCACACGGCCCGCAATCGACAATGTTGCAATGTTGCATGCAGCCGGAGGGCGTCTGTGCACCAAGGGACTGTACAAGGAGCGCAAGGCCGCTCGGGGTCTTGGCTCATACATGGCAACTGTTGTGTGTGTTCATCGCTTTTGGTGCACCATAAGCCCCAGGCCTAGCCTCAATTGCAGCACGATAGCCACATCACATTCCCAGGATACAAGCAGTAGTCTGACTAACATCAGGGATGAAAGCCCCTTTGTCTCAATACAGAAGGCGGAAGGACATCTGCACTCACCGACCTTGGAAATGCATGCCGCAGGCACCCCCTAAGAGAGATACCATGGCAGATGATGATGACTCCCACACTACACACGGCGCCAATGACAGATCAACGTCTCCACACCCCACACACAGAAGTCCTTGCTCAAGGTACTCCTGCATGGAGCGGCCTTGACACTTACGTACAGGACAACCCATACGTACAAACTTTGCACACTCATATGACTCATTGCTCCGAGCTGTGGCATATCATCCACATAACAGCCGCAGGTCAGAAGAGTGCCGGTTCTACGAGTGCGAACAACGCAATGTCAGAAAATCCCGGGCACATGCACAACCCCTGTCACGTGGAACTGTACCATGACCGAATGCTGCATTTGTTGGGGGCACTGCCACTGGCAGTGTTGCGCATCAGTTACCGTCTGAGCTTCCGTCTTGTGTAGATCACCTGAGTCCAGCCCTGGTTCCACTGCCGATCATGCATATTCAAGTGGCCCATGGATGTCTGCCTATCCAACACAATGGTAGATGAACTGGATTATGACATGTGTGTGCGCCCCCTCTTGGCCCACGACCTGGAGTGTAACCGCGATACCCGTTCATGGGATGCCTTGGTATCGGGCGTATGTGCTGGCAGTTGGGCATGTGAGATTGCACAATTCCTCGTGTGCAGTGACAACATCGAAGCACTCCCCTATTGGGCTGTGTTGCGGATTGGTGACATGGCGTGGACGGAGCACATCTGTCCGGACCAGCTAATGGATTGGCTCGCCCCCGTGTTCGTTGAAGTCGACAACGACGCACTCTTGGAACTGATTGCCCATGAAGCTGCGCTCGCTTTCATGGATGAGTAACTACTTTCCTGCAGCCACAAAAGATTGTAACCCATGGCACATGTCCCAACACCATTTTGCATCTTGGAGAAATGGACACATATCCCACCATGACAGTGGACATGGCTGCATTCGCCTGGACTCAGAATGCATGTGCGCGCAAGACTGTGGGTTGACACACACCTGTGCAAGGTGAGTGGACAGTGGCGCCTGGCAACGTTCCTCAACCTGACACACCGCTGGAGGGAGAGTACACACATGGCAATGTAGTACTACATGTGACCTTGTTGGACTCCTGCACCTGCTCACTGTCAGCAGAGCAGACATTCAGCGCTGTCCAGTGGTACAGGACTATGCAGATCCCATGGGCTGTGAGTGGTGTCCCCTGACACAGTGCAATGAGCTTTCGCCAAACACCACATGACTCGTCCAGCAAGGCAAGGTGGGCTGAGACCGTTGGCATCCGTAATGATTGGTGTTCATTTGTGCCTCCCCATGTCTTGCACCTCTACATGTTCCTTTGCTGCCTGTTAGTGTATGATGCATTGGTCTGCATGTTGTGGCCCTTGTCTTGCCCGTACTGACACGCACATGCTAATAAAGTGTACGCAACTTCACTAGTGTTCAACTGTGATGAGTGTTGATTAGCATGCCAAATCGTGTGCCTCAATGAGCATTGTCCATACACAGGGAGGGACTGACTGACGCATTTCACTTAGGGGTGAGTCCCTATTGCCAGCTCCACCTCTGTGAGCCAGACATTGTGGTTGGGAGAGTTGCTGGTAGACCTGTGCGCTTACGTGTCTTCAGCAATGTGAGTATGGTGTCCAACTTCTTGCCATGTGGATCAATGTGTTCCATCAAACCAGGCTGTGTCCACACAGTTCAGTGTGTGTAGGTATGCGAAGGGATGTTCTGTTGTCACATGTGATGTGGGACTCAACTTTAGGCCTCCTACCGACTTTGACATTTTTACACACAGCCCTATTTAATACATGGACGTGGGGCTACGTTGGGGGGTTGCGAGATTGTTGTTCATGATCAATGAGGCCACAGCTAGTTCACACCTTCACAGTCATCTAATTGGCCATGTGTGTCACGGTTAAACATGCGCATTGATGTCATTTCCCAGGGTGTACCTTTTTGTGCACTCAATGTCCCTACAGTCATCCATACAGTTATACTTGATTGAACATAGACATGACACATCTGTGTGATTAGGAATGTTTTATTCACATCCTGTGGAGTGTCGGAGCTGGAGCAGTACATGAACATGCACACCCCACATTACATGGTTGCCCAGTGGAGGGCCAAACAGAGTCCTTTAGGGAATGACAAGTTAATCGGTAGAGGAAGGGTTGAGTCCGCAGCCTGTTTGCTGTGCCATTGGTAACCAGAGCAGATATGGCAGTCCATGTCGGGGTCCAGGTGAATGTTGCAGATTGCTTCGGGGACAGTGGAAGGTGTTGTACCAGGGCATGATGCAGAGGGCTGTACCAAGCAGAAACAGGCCATATGGCGGGGATGAATGCTACAACCTCCTTTTTGACACAGAGTCATTACCCTCCACATCTTCGTCCTCTGATATGTCTTCTGTGTCAGGTGTGCCAGGTGTGTGTGGTGGTGTTATGGCTGCATCACTGTGTGCCACTGACACATCAGGGGGCGGAGGTGGTATGGCTGCATCACTGTGTGCCACTGACACATCAGGGGGCGGAGATGTGTGTGTCGATGTTCCTGCTGCAGTCATCTGGGGCAGGCTCTGTGGCAGCAATGGCAAGATGAGGATCTGCAGGGCATGGTAGATCCCAGCTACATCTCGCTGGTGTTCAGCCGTGGCAGCCATCCTTCCTGCCTGCATCCGCTCCATGTTCTCCATTGTCCTCCGCATCTGTGCCAACTCTGTGCTGTCGTCGCTGGAGCCTCTCTGCCTAGACAGTTCTTGTATCTGAGTAATGGCTCCAGCGAGGCCAGCCAAGGATTGTTGTAGGGCATGGAGTGGACTGTGGGTGTCCGTTAGGGAGTGTAAGTGGTCCCTGATGGGACTTAGACACCCACGTATGGCATCTAGTTTGGCTGCCATGAGGTCGAAACCCACCCGCACCTGTTCAGCCAGCCCCCTCTGGCAGTCTGACACACGGCGTTGGAATGCCATGTGTTCTTCGGTGAGGTGCTGGGAGCCAGCCGTGGTGGTGGGTGCTTCCTGCTGTGTGGTCTGTGCAGGGGGTTGTATCACCTCGATGCAGCTGGGCTGCCCTGTTCCTGGAGGTGGGGTGTGGAGGCTGTCCACGAGCCGTTGGAGGGTGTCGGAGCAGATGGCCAGGGGTTCCTCCTCCTCATCACTGAAAAGATGCCTGGTCTGCTCTGCAGGAGGTGTTGATTGTCCCTCTGCAATGTGAAGGGGAGATGAAGGTTAACAGTGTATTACATGTATGTGCACGCATTGTACATGTTTACATACTGACTGCATGACAATGTACATTGTGACTGTTTTGGAGGAGCTGGCTATTTGATGAGGGACAGTGGACATTCCGACTACATGATGGATGTGAGGTTGTACTCGTACATTATCATCTGACTGTTTCCTGCTATGCCTGATGTGATTGGCCATTTTCTACGCACATGCGGCACCAGTTGTGTCCTCTGTTCTGTGGTGTTGGTGTGGCACTTTGTACCACATTGTCGTCAATGTTGATGTGCTGTGATTGCTTTGTGTGTGTGCTGCATTGTGGGAGAGTCGCCCCTGCAGCTCTGATTTAGCGGCCCATTATCCCTTTGAGGTGGTGTGCCTTTGACTTGTGTGCTTTTACGGTGCTGAGATGTTGGCAACTTGGGTCATTTGTGCTCTTGGACGGATTTTGTACTCTTGTGCATTGTTTGTCTGCAGATGTGTTGTTGACGTCAGGGGTTGTATGTGCACGTGGATGTGTCAGAGTGTGACCTGCTCCTTTGAGGATGTTATTCACACTGGGCCACCTCAGTGTTGTGTCCTGCACCATGTCATGTATTTTGACTGCAGCCATGCTATTGGTCATGCAGTGTCACTTGCATTGTCAGTGTGGCTCACAGAGCCGCTGCTTTGCTGGGTTCAGCACATGTGCATGGGTAGATTGTGAGATTGGTGATGGGGGGGCCCTTTTGTGCACATGGTGGACGGGGGCCTACTTGGTGTTTCTATGTGTGCTGCAGTGTGCCAAGGCCATCAGGGACATGTTCCACACTCATTGTGGGTGTGAAGTGTGCTATTCTTGATTGTGCATGTGTGCCATTGTGCCCATCTCCCCCCGTCCCCCCAGTCCCTGGTGGTTACTCACCCTGTTGCTGTTGGGTCAGGTCATATCGAGCAGTGTCCGGACCCCCAACTCCTTGCGCCATCTCCGCACTGATGACTGTGGCCACCATTTCCTCCAGCTCATCCAGCTCCTCCTGTGGCGCAGGACTCCCACCTCCAGTGGCCGTTGCTGCCTTCCGGTTGGCAGCGAGTTTCTGCTTGGTTTGGCTTGTCACATCATGCCAGCGCCTCTTGACCTCCTCCATTGACCTCCTCGACACTCCGACTGCATTCACGTTGTTCACGATTGTTAGAAATGGGATCTCTGGTTGGCTAAGGCTTGCGACAAAGCCAGGCAGAGACCACCACTCTAGTCAGGGCGAGGGAGTTACACGCCAAAGATAACCCCTGCTCACCCCCTTGGTAGCTTGGCACGAGCAGTCAGGCTTATCCCGGAGGCAATGTGTAAAGCGTTTGCGCAACACACCCACAGCAACAACATACTAGGCACACCACAAAAAGGAACTCCACACAAGGTTATATATAAAAATAGCCTTTGTATTATCATAAAACACATTAGAATAGTACTCACATAATATACATCGTGCCACCTGGCACAGGGTCATATTTACAAGGGAATTATTTACACCTGACAGGGCCAACTGGACCACTGTCAGAACCAGCACAAAGCGAACTTAGTATAGGTAGTACTTATGATAAATGTAGAACACATCATGAACGTACAACCAGTAATCACTGGTAACCACTGTACTTAGCATCAGCCTGTAACATAAACTACATTATGCACAGTATCACATCAGGCGCGAATTACATTCTGCGCCAACCTCACCAGCATAAATACATTATGCCATCCTCTCATAAGTCTAAACACATTAGACCCTAACCTCCTAAGTATAACTCACATTAGGGGCGTAAAGCACAGTAGAGAATAACTCACAACCTAAACGCATTAGGTAATAATAAAATCACAAGCATAAAAACATATTATGCATAACCTCATAATCCTAAAAGACCACATTTAGAGGTATAACGCAGGGTGCGTAAAACACAATATGGGAATCACATTTCCTAGCACCAAAATCACCTTAGCACATCACCTCCTAGTAAAAACCATATTAGAGGCATCAATCACGTTAGGGCCTGGCGCCCTACAATCCTACTAGTCCCCCCTGGCCAACTGGCCATCTCAAAGAAGGGCTCAAATGCCCTATGTCCCAAAAGTTCAAGGCTCGCTGCCTAAGCAGCGAAAGTCAAGGGTGCGCAATTGCGCCAACCTAAACGTAGCAGCTGCCCACTACTTGCTGGGCAGCTGGGAAAGTCAGGGGCCATGGAGTGCATCTCACTCCTGAATTCAAAATATGTCCCTTAAAAGAAAGACCTAAACGGTGCAGCTGCCCACTACTTGCTGAATATTAAAATGAGTCTTGGGCTCTCAATGTGCCCTTAGAACAAATGCAAAAGTGTTGCAGCTGCCCGCGCTGGTGCGGTGCAGCTGAGGATCAAGAAAAAGGGGGCCCTGGCACAGCTGTGCCTACGGGGCCTCACTGGGGCTTCTCGGAAATAATGTTGCCCCTTAAACGTTGCAGTTGCCCACTGCCACACGGGGCAACTGTGAAGAAAATGCCACCCAAAGGGGAGAAAGCGTGGGCTCCTCAGGGCCCTTTTTAAAATATATATGCCAATCGTTGGAGCCACATTGGGCTCGAAAAACCATCATGCCCCCGTTGGAGCGGCCCGCTGCCAGCCGGGGCCGCTCAGTACTACACACGGTGCCAGGGACAGGTACCAAGAACACTGGTGGGGGCGCTACTCACCGGGGCAGTCGTCTTGCAGACTCCGGTCCCTTCTCTTCAGCAGGCGGGACCGGCGTGCTCCTGGACGGCGGGCGGGGGCTCTCTCCGCTCACGAGAGCCCCGCGAAGACTATGCCGGATGCCACTCTTCACCCGGGCTTGTGTTGCCGCACGCGGGGCTCCTCGTTCCAACATGGGAGCCCTGCCAGCAACTGCAGCACTACTCCGCTTCACCCGGGCCAGGCAACTCGCGCTTCACCCGGTCCCTCTTCAGTACACGCAGGGCTTCTCCGGCGGCGGGCGGGACTTCCTGTATGTGTCCCGCCCAAGGCCAGGCCACTCTGCCTGACTTCCGCCCATGCCGCGACTCGGGCCGCAGCGGTGATTCTGGTCTCAGCGGCAATGAGGGGTAGGCTCCCTCGTAATGAAAACCAGAAATGCGGGGTGGGCACCCGCATAATAAAAAATAAAAAGGATGCAGCCATGTGGGGTGGGCACCCACAATTAAACTATAGAAATAAGCGGGGTGGGCACCTGCATTTAAAATAAAGCAAAATAAGCGGGGTGGGCTCCCGCGATGCTCAGCCTCGTGGGGGAATCCCTACGCTGGGGATTCCCTCTCCGTAGACGGCAGCTCAGCGCTGCACCGCTCAGGCTCTCCTTCTTCTTGGGGCAAAACCAAGAAATGAAGCACAGCGCTCCCAAGGCGCTAGAAGTCCAAGAAGTCTTTAGGGAAAGAAAAGCAAAGAGGGTCCCAAATAAAAGATCTTCCAGGGGCAAGGCAGGGCCCAGGGAGGCAAGCCCTCATGGCAGCCCCCCCTGGGCCCCAGTAGCAGCACGCCCCGGCAGGAACAGCACCCCCGAACTGCACAGGAACACTGAACATTTTTATGGGGTCACAGCCCCTTCTTTTATACACATTTCCCTTTGTGTCACAGCACAGGGCTGGGGAAAAACCAGACGCAACTGGTTTGGGGGAGCTTTGGAGCACTTTGTTTTGCTCAGCTCCTCTCTCCTTTCACAGGACAGGCTAGGGACATCAGACGCACCACAGGGGTGGAGCCAGCATTGTGGAGGGAAGGCCCAGCCCTATTCAGGTCCCAGGTGCAACTCCTCCCTCCCATCTAGATGCAGATCTCTCTATTCACCACTGCGCTGACTCACCCTGCCCCTGTCACTCACAAGCCAGACATGCAATTCACATCAGGCAGGCAGACACAGAGCACACATAAATGCCAACTTCTAAAAGTGGCACTTCCACACCAGCCATAATAAATCTGCGCACACCATTGCGCAGCATTTATTCTCCCGAGTTCGCACATACTAAACTCGCCCCTGCACTCCTCTCACACCAGGAATTACCATGGACACACATATCCCCCATGCATTCCTATGGGAGGGCAGGACAATCTCACCACACGCACTCAGCGCGCACGCACTTTACACTGGACCACAGTGCTAAAGTGCCCAGAGACTTAAAACTACTGACATACAAGGCAAAAAGTTTAGGGGTGAACCGGCCAAAAAGGGCCAAGTCCAACACAACCCCCTTCCAGCCAAAACGCAGGGCAGACCGATCACCACCGTGATGGGCTTCCCTGCTTGGGGCGATAGAACACGGACGCGGGCCCGCACTGCAGGGACACCCTCCGGTTCTACGCCACTTGGAACCCATGGAATCCATCTAAGAGAAAAAACTCAGGACCAACTAGGCTACCCCACCGGTACTCCTTAGTTGTCCACGGCCAGGACCAGGCCCTAGGCCACCCAGATGCCACTGGTCCTTGCCAATCCAGAGTGGGGGCAGTAACCCCTGGCATACAATAGCCATTCTCCACTCTCCCTCAGTGTAGTTCCAAACTACCACTGATCCTTCAACCTAGGGTCCGCACCCTCAGGCTGACCAGAGGTCACGGGCGAAGCATCCTCTTCCCCTACCTCTATTTCTGACGTTTCGCGCTCTCCCAGGAGAAGCACCTACCAGAACACAACTCTCCCACCAGTTCAGGACCTCTCTCCAACACTGGTCTACCACCTGGGATCCAAATTCACCGGATGCACCGGGGTCAGAGGCGAGGACGCCCTCCCTCTGCACCCCCTTCCAGAGTTCTGCACCCTCCCACTGTAGAGCAGGGTCCCTTCACTTAAGATGGGCCCCACCTGCTCTCAGGGTAGTACTACCACATTCAGCCAGGGACCCTAAAGATCCCGGCTAGGCCTGCACCACCCCTTCTGGGAAACACAGGGTCTCTTCACTTAAGATGGGCCCCACCTGTGTTCACAGGGGTACCCCTAGAAGGCAACCCGGCCAGGACACTGATTACAGTCGCCCTGCCGTCCAGATCCGGAAACACCGGCTACTGGCTCCCCAACCCAGGGACGTACCCTTTGGTCAGATGCCCGGCGAACCAGGACTTCACGAGGGTGACACATAACTAATGGGTCGTGTGACAGTCTGCCCGGCGCAAACCCAGGGCAGAAGTGGCATCACCATGGTCACTCATTGGCGACTCAGCCCTGCCGGCTGGCCCCTGACCCACTGGCTCTTCCACTGGGTACTTTTTCCCCCTCTCACCCCTCACTCTGGACTTCTGCACCCTCCCAAGGGAGTGGCACCGCCAGACACCAGAACTACTGGAACTCTGCTTACAGAGGCTCCACGTTCTCTAGACACGGGGAGATCCTCCTCAAATGGCCTACAAGTACAGCCTAGGCCCCCAACCTGGTGTTACCTGAAGAAACCATCCAGGCCCTGGGACTGGGTTTCGGGCACACTCACTCCTTCTCCTCTGAGACAGGACGTAAGCCCCTACACCCCTCCCGCTACACTGGGACCTAGCTGGGCTACACTGAACCTCTTCCACCACACAGGACCGGAAGATACCCGAGCCACTCTTATTGGACTCACTCCCCCATGCAAGCTCCTTATTTCAGAGAACTCACACCCACGTATTCAGCAAGCTCCTTATTTCAGAGAACTCACACCCAAGTATTCAGCAAGCTCCTTATTTCAGAGAACTCACACCCAAGTATTCAGCAAGCTCCTTATTTCAGAGAACTCACACCCAAGTATTCAGCAAGCTCCTTATTTCAGAGAACTCACACCCACTCGTCCAGTGCAACACACCATTTATCCACACACACCCCCCAGACCGGTGAGACAGTATCTACTGCCCCTGAATCTCAACCTGCACCCCTCTTACTGAGCACCAGGTACCATACTCTGGGAACGGGACAGGGAATTCATGCACTGGACACACACTTCGCTGCCACCACTGGATCCCACCCTTACTGGTGAATCCAGAAAACTCACACTGCACTTAGGGGATAATCTACCCTCCCGAGCTAGTGACTCCATACCAATTAAGTCCCCACTGTAGGCCAACCCAAGAACTAGCAGACAGCACAGGGGCAGTCCCTCCCTCAGCTGCAGGCCAACCCAAGAACCAGCACAATGGCTCAAGGGCAGTCCCTCCTCCAGCTTTAGGCCAACCCAATAGCAGTCTGCACAAGGGCAGTCACTCCTCCAGATTCTCTGGTTTCTGTCCTTGGCAGGACACCCAACTCATAGTGCAACATAAAACACATTTCAAAAAGAAATGACACTTAAAACAAACTCAGAAGCAATAATCCCTTTCCATGTGACTATCTAAAATGCAGAGTTTTGTAGTGCAGCCAGTTGTCGCTGTGGTACTGCGCAAACGCAAGTCCTAATCCCCACCGCTGACAACCAATGTTAGAAATGGGATCTCTGGTTGGCTAAGGCTTGCGCCAAAGCCAGGCAGAGACCACCACTCTAGTCAGGGCGAGGGAGTTACACGCCAAAGATAACCCCTGCTCACCCCTTGGTAGCTTGGCACGAGCAGTCAGGCTTATCCCGGAGGCAATGTGTAAAGCGTTTGCGCAACACACCCACAGCAACAACATACTAGGCACACCACAAAAGGAACTCCACACAAGGTTATATATAAAAATAGCCTTTGTATTATCATAAAACACATTAGAATAGTACTCACATAATATACATCGTGCCACCTGGCACGGGGTCATATTTACAAGGGAATTATTTACACCTGACAGGGCCAACTGGACCACTGTCAGAACCAGCACTAAGCGAACTTAGTATAGGTAGTACTTATGATAAATGTAGAACACATCATGAATGTACAACCAGTAATCACTGGTAACCACTGTACTTAGCATCAGCCTGTAACATAAACTACATTATGCACAGTATCACATCAGGCGCGAATTACATTCTGCGCCAACCTCACCAGCATAAATACATTATGCCATCCTCTCATAAGTCTAAACACATTAGACCCTAACCTCCTAAGTATAACTCACATTAGGGGCGTAAAGCACAGTAGAGAATAACTCCCAACCTAAACGCATTAGGTAATAATAAAATCACAAGCATAAAAACATATTATGCATAACCTCATAATCCTAAAAGACCACATTTAGAGGTATAACGCAGGGTGCGTAAAACACAATATGGGAATCACATTTCCTAGCACCAAAATCACCTTAGCACATCACCTCCTAGTAAAAACCATATTAGAGGCATCAATCACGTTAGGGCCTGGCGCCCTACAATCCTACTAGTCCCCCCTGGCCAACTGGCCATCTCAAAGAAGGCTCAAATGCCCTATGTCCCAAAAGTTCAGGGCGCGCTGCCTAAGCAGCGAAAGTCAAGGGTGCGCAATTGCGCCAACCTAAACGTAGCAGCTGCCCACTACTTGCTGGGCAGCTGGGAAAGTCAGGGGCCATGGAGTGCATCTCACTCCTGAATTCAAAATATGTCCCTTAAAAGAAAGACTTAAACGGTGCAGCTGCCCACTACTTGCTGGGCAGCTGGGAATATTAAAATGAGGCTTGGGCTCTCAATGTGCCCTTAGAACAAATGCAAAAGTGTTGCAGCTGCCCGCGCTGGTGCGGTGCAGCTGAGGATCAAGAAAAAGGGGGCCCTGGCACAGCTGTGCCTACGGGGCCTCACTGGGGCTTCTCGGAAATAATGTTGCCCCTTAAACGTTGCAGTTGCCCACTGCCACACGGGGCAACTGTGAAGAAAATGCCACCCAAAGGGGAGAAAGCGTGGGCTCCTCAGGGCCCTTTTTAAAATATATATGCCAATCGTTGGAGCCACATTGGGCTCGAAAAACCATCATGCCCCCGTTGGAGCGGCCCGCTGCCAGCCGGGGACGCTCAGTACTACACACGGTGCCAGGGACAGGTACCAAGAACACTGGTGGGGGCGCTACTCACCGGGGCAGTCGTCTTGCAGACTCCGGTCCCTTCTCTTCAGCAGGCGGGACCGGCGTGCTCCTGGACGGCGGGCGGGGGCTCTCTCCGCTCACGAGAGCCCCGCGAAGACTATGCCGGATGCCACTCTTCACCCGGGCTTGTGTTGCCGCACGCGGGGCTCCTCGTTCCAACATGGGAGGCCTGCCAGCAACTGCAGCACTACTCCGCTTCACCCGGGCCAGGCAACTCGCGCTTCACCCGGTCCCTCTTCAGTACACGCGGGGCTTCTCCGGCGGCGGGCGGGACTTCCTGTATGTGTCCCGCCCAAGGCCAGGCCACTCTGCCTGACTTCCGCCCATGCCGCGACTCGGGCCGCAGCGGTGATTCTGGTCTCGGCGGCAATGAGGGGTAGGCTCCCTCGTAATGAAAACTAGAAATGCGGGGTGGGCACCCGCATAATAAAAAATAAAAAGGATGCGGCCATGTGGGGTGGGCACCCACAATTAAACTATAGAAATAAGCGGGGTGGGCACCTGCATTTAAAATAAAGCAAAATAAGCGGGGTGGGCTCCCGCGATGCTCAGCCTCGTGGGGGAATCCCTACGCTGGGGATTCCCTCTCCGTAGACGGCAGCTCAGCGCTGCACCGCTCAGGCTCTCCTTCTTCTTGGGGCAAAACCAAGAAATGAAGCACAGCGCTCCCAAGGCGCTAGAAGTCCAAGAAGTCTTTAGGGAAAGAAAAGCAAAGAGGGTCCCAAATAAAAGATCTTCCAGGGGCAAGGCAGGGCCCAGGGAGGCAAGCCCTCATGGCAGCCCCCCCTGGGCCCCAGCAGCAGTACGCCCGGCAGGAACAGCACCCCGAACTGCACAGGAACACTGAACATTTTCATGGGGTCACAGCCCCTTCTTTTATACACATTTCCTTTGTGTCACAGCACAGGGCTGGGGAAAACCAGACGCAACTGGTTTGGGGAGCTTTGGAGCACTTTGTTTTGCTCAGCTCCTCTCTCCTTTCACAGGACAGGCTAGGGACATCAGACGCACCACAGGGGGTGGAGCCAGCATTGTGTAGGGAAGGCCCAGCCCTATTCAGGTCCCAGGTGCAACTCCTCCCTCCCATCTAGATGCAGATCTCTCTATTCACCACTGCGCTGACTCACCCTGCCCCTGTCACTCACAAGCCAGACATGCAATTCACATCAGGCAGGCAGACACAGAGCACACATAAATGCCAACTTCTAAAAGTGGCACTTCCACACCAGCCATAATAAATCTGCGCACACCATTGCGCAGCATTTATTCTCATGAGTTCGCACATACTAAACTCGCCCCTGCACTCCTCTCACACCAGGAATTACCATGGACACACATATCCCCCATGCATTCCTATGGGAGGGCAGGACAATCTCACCACACACACTCAGTGCGCACGCACTTTACACTGGACCACAGTGCTAAAGTGCCCAGAGACTTAAAACTACTGACATACAAGGCAAAAAGTTTAGGGGTAAACCGGATAAAAAGGGCCAAGTCCAACAACGATGGATTGCCATATTTCCGTTTGTGTTGCCGATGCGATGACACAGTGGAGGTGACGAACAGTTGTTGGTAGTGTTCGGTCACCTCCGTGACGATGATCCGGTTTTCCTGTGGACTGTACCCCGTCTTCCTCTTCTCCTTGCCCTTCCCCAGCCCCGGGGTTCCTGGCTGGTCGCCTGTGGGGCTTGTGGGGTTCGCGTTGTCCTCTGCACTCGGTCCGGGTGCGTCCATGGTGCTACGCAGTTACATTTTGTTGTCTTTTTTTTTCTCTGCTTTTATAGTGCATTCTCACGCATGACGCGTGGGAATATTAGTCCTGTCGCTGGTTTTCGCACATTTTTTTATCGCCATTGGGGTCATCACCACTTTTTTCGCGTTTGTGTTTCGCATTTTTTCGGCGTCGCGTTGATTTTACCGCGGGCATTTGTCGCGTGAGGCTATCGCATGGTGCCGCCGGGTTGTGAATACTGCGTTAACACAGTGTTATTTTCCCGCAATAGACTGCGATGTGAGAAGTTGCGTTAAGCGATTTTGGCGATAGTTAACACACGTTCTTGAGAATATCCCCCTTAGTTGTGCTAAGGAATCATAGAGGTAGGCTCTGGCTGGGGAGATATCTAGAGTGGTCAGCTAAAGCCAGAGGTGTGAGTTTAATGTGTCTGCACAATTGATCTTATGTCAGCTTTTGATGTACGCCCCACTTCTGGCCGTAGTTTCTCATAGGAGGCCTTGAGGTATTAGACAGAATCGTTGTTACATGACAATTTCTGCATGACATAGAAGACTGTGTGCACCAGGTACTAACCCATGTACAAGTGCTTGTTTAGCTTAATCAATAGGGGATATCTGTAAAGTTTTCACCACTGTATGAGGCTGTTAGTATTATTTTTAGCACCTTCAGACCTTGGTTATTTTAAGTGAATATTCACACTTTGGAAAAGTTTTGCATAGAGTGTACACTCTACTTAGTAGATACTTTTTATTTGGTGTATTTTGTATTTTTATTTGGTGTATTTCTCATTAGAGTTTCACTGTCTGCAAACAGTGTGGTACAGAGTAAACACTGTTCACAGTAGCCACTTTTCTACTCATATCAACTTAATTTTTCAATGTAGGTTCAGTGTCTGTGAGGGGTTTGATACATATAAAGGCTGTCCGTAGTAGGGCATTGATTTTGGAGCAGACGTTAATTAACTTGAGGAGCGTGGGTTTCTCAGACCAGTTGCAAATGGTGCTAAAGTTATTAGCAACATTAAAATTCATTTCCTATAGAAACACTGACCAAATTATAACTATTGGGCCTATTAAGACTTGGTGATGGGGGCCATGCGCCCCTCTCCTTAAATGATATGTTTCGCCCCAAGGGATAGGATCCCCATAACCACTATTGGTTCAGTGGGCATGTGCCCCTTTCCCTTATTTAAAGAAAGGTCCCATGGGTTGGGGTCTTCAGGGCCACTATTGGCTCTCTTATAATTAGACTTTGGACCTTGGGGAGGGAGGTACCTTGGGCCCATTTGGCCTCAAATATTGGAGCCGTGCCCCCCTAATATGAATGTTTTCGGGCCTGGGAAATGGGGTCCCTGGGGCCTCTACGGGCGTGGGGAGGAGGCTGCACACCCTCCACACAAAATAATTTATTTTTTGGCCTCAGGGATGGTGTCCTCGGGCCAATAGTGGCTTAGGGATAGGGGCCGCAAGGCCCCCCTCTCCTGGCAGGGAGCTATCTGTCTTCAAGGTGTTGGATGAAGGGCCTCATCACAGGACAGATACAGTGACTAAATCCATGGCACGCATGGCCAAATTCCATGCATGACTGGCATTGACTGCTCACCAGAGGTTGCATGCAGGGCTTGGACGCAGGCTGTGTGCGGTGTTGGATTGCTTCCCTATGAGGGGTTGTCTGCAGTGACTGGCTGGCCAATAGCCATGCACAGCAAGGTGTTGGCTTTACATGTGGGAAGAAAATATTACTTTACTAGCTGAGCTAACTATAACACACGCCCCCGCAATGCATTGCTTATGACCTCACATATTAGATCACTCATGACATGGTTGTCTGAGTGTCTGTGTGGGTGGGTGAGAGGGTGTGTGACTGCCTGCATGGATGAGTGAGTGGATGAGTCAGTGGCTGTATGGGTTAATAATTGCATATATGAAGGAATGCATGGGTGAGTGAGTGTGTATATGGCTGTATGGGTGAGTGAGTGGATGTATCAGTGGTATATCGGTTAGTAACTGGGTATATGAAAGGCAGTATAGGTGAGTGATGGAGTATACAAGTGACTATATGGGTGAGTGAGTGTTTGCTTGTTTCAATGACTGTATAGGTGAGTGAGTACGTGTTAGTATCTGTATGGGTAGGTAAGTGGGTGTGTGTGCAGCTGTATGTGCAGCTGTAAGTGTGAGTAAGTGGCGTGTGATTGACTGTATGGGTAAGTTAGTAAGTGTGTGAGTAGCTCCATGGGTGACTGACTCAGTATGTTTATGTTTATGTTTATGTTTTGTAAAGCGCATGGCTACCCGAAGGCTTCCCCACGCTGGTGAGTACTGTGCTGAGAGTTGGGCCTCTGGTACATTAACGGGGAAACAGCCATGTCTTAAGTTTCTTCCTGAAGGAAAGTTCATTTTCCAGTGCTCTGATACTGGGTGGAAGATCATTCCACAACTTCGGTACTAAGTGTGCAAATGATCATCCTCCCCATCTCATCCTTTTTACCCTGGTTGTACTGAGGAGATGAAGATGTGAGGATCTCAGGTGTCTAGTCGGAACATAAGTGGTTACCAACTCTCTGAGCTTTACTGGGCCCTTGTTATTTATGGCCCGATGAGCAATATAGAGCGACTTAAACTTAATCCTTGCCTCAATTGGGAGCCAATGCAGTTGTTTGAGGGGTTCTCTTGCAGAGACGTAACTAGGAACCTTTAGAAGGAGCCTTGCTGCCCCATTTTGCATGGTCTGAAGTCTCTTTATTACGTATTTGGTCGTGCCCACATAAAGTGAGTTGCCATAATCCAGACGGGAAACTATGAGGGATTGAATGACCGTTTTCCTTAGATGCTCTGGGATCAATACCAGTATCTTTCTGAGCATTCAGTGTAATGAGAAACAGATGCCAGACAGTTTATTTGCATTGTGGTCCATTGCTAGCAAACTGTCCAACCAGATTTCCACATTTTTTATCACCGGTTTGGGAGCGGGGGGGCATGTCAACAGGCTAGCTACTCAGAGGTCTGTGTATGGCCTGGTTTCCAAGTATCATTAATACATTATCACCATTCAGCTTTAGGTGGCAACTTGACATCCAGTGGCGCAGTTTATCCAAACAGGGTCCCAAATGTTTATTTCCTAGATTAGGACCTTTTGTTAGAGAGACAACCAGCTGGGTGTCATCCGCATAGAAGACCTCCGACAGGTCAAAATCCTGCTCTAAGGTGGCAAGCTGGCACACATATATATTGAACAACGTGGGGCTGAGAGACGATTCCTGAGGAATGCCATAAATAGTTGGAAAGCTGTCTAAGAGGAAGTCTTTGTCCATGACTTGGTAGGATCTGTTTTCCGGGTATGAGGTGAGCCAATCTAATGCTTTGCCCTGAATTCCCACCTCACGAAGTCTATCTCATAGGATCTCGTGATCCACTGCTTCGAATGCCGCACTTAGATCCAGTAGTAGGATGGGGGCTGAGCCTCCATCATCTAGTATAGATTTGAGCTCCTCTGTGACCACCAGAAGTGCTGCTTCCGTGCAATGGTGGGTACGGAAGCCGATTTGGGTGGGATGAAGAATGTTGTTATTTTCCAGAAAGTTTGCTAATGTCTGATTGACTTGTTTCTCTAGTACTTTTCCTAGATAAGGGAGTAATGAGATGGGTCGTAAGTTGGCAAGGATTGCTGGATCTAGCTGAGGTTTTTTTCAATAGAGGTCTGATTACTGCATGCTTTCATTGCTTAGGAACCAAGCCCACCTCTAGAGAGAGATTAAGAAGCTCCATAAGTGAAGGTAATATGACCTCTGCCACTTTGGATAAGGTATGTGGGGGAGCGGGATCTAATGGAGATCCGGATTTGGTTGCCTTTATAAGGTTACAGATTGTCTCTTTATCGAGCTTAGGGAATTTTGCTAAAATTGGAGGCGGTAGCAGATCCCTGCCCTTGGTTACCTCCCATCGCGCAGGTTCGGGATTGGTCTGGAATTAATCATAAATATTGGTCACTTTTTTGAGGAAGAAGGAGGCTACATGTGAGAGGCTGTATGGGTGTATGAGTGGATATGTCAGTGGCTGTATTAGTGAGTGAGTGGGTGTATGAGTGGCTGTATGGGTGAGCGAGTAGATGTGTGTGTAGATCTATGAATCAGTGAGTGGGTATGTAAGTACTGGTATGGGTCTGTGAATGGGTTTGAGAATGGTTGTGTGGGAGTGGGTGTATGAAAGGTTCTAGGGGGGTGTGAGTGGGTGCATTAGTGATTTTGTGGTTGATGTCATCAGTGATGTCATCAGTGATGTCATTTGAGATGTCATCAGTAATGTCATCAGTGATTTCACTGACCATGTCATGAGTGATGTAATATGTGAGGTCATAAGCAGTGCATTGTGGGGGCGCAAGTTATAGTTAGCTCAGCTAACTATAACTGTTGAATTTCTCTGGTTTTGTACGATTGAGATGTCAGCCTATCTATAATGTATAAGGTTTTTTTAATTCTATTTCTTAGCTCTAACGTCCCTGTAACCTTTGAGTTTTTCAGTGAATTTCTAAGGTTTTTAAATGCTAATTCCTAACTATAATGTCCCTGTAACCCTTGGTTTTTTCAGTGAATTTCTAATATTTTTTAAATTCTATTTCATAACTATAACGTCCTTGTATTTTTTTCTATAATTAGATATCTAACACTACATCTGCATGGTGCACCACTTATTGTTGTATTTGTCATCTATTTATTTAAAAAGTACATTAATCATCTTATTTCAATATATTTTTGATTTTCACGATGATGTCACAATTGATGAGGACACACCATGAATACAGCATGCTTTTGACAAAGTGTAAATCACATATATAAACATATTTTACATAAAGTTTCAGTGTAGCTGTTTTGTAAGAAACTAATTTAACTTTCCCCTTTGTATTCATTTGTTGAAAAAACTACATCAAAAATGCATTTTCCTTCTTCACAGCAGCACCGGAGTTCGCAATGAGATCAGTAGTCACGAATACAAATGACAAAGTGTAAAACAGATATATAGACATATTTTACACAAAGTTTGAGTCTACCTGTTTAGCAACAAACAGTTTAACTTTATTTTCACAACAAATTTGTCAAAAACAACAGTTTAAAAAAAAAACTTTTAGCATCAGAACTCGCGAATGGAACAGGACTACCAAATAAAGAAATTTCATTGGTTTGCACAGTTTCCTTTATGAAAGGAATTACACACCCATTTCTCCCTTCTTGAACATTCCATGTACTGGTTAGTTTGTTATAGGAGCTGTCCCAAACTGATTTTGAAAAGTATGCTGGCTTTTAACTTTTTTGGATATCTCTACAAAAATAAAAGAGCCAGAGGAAGATCTACAACGAATTGAAGTTGTTGAAAGACCAGAAGGACTCAGCTGCACATGAACAGTCTTCTGATGAAGAAGCTCCAATGAAGAAACAAAGCATAGCTTGTAATTTTTTCACTATTCCATCTGGTGAATCGAAGACCACAACTAAATCGATGAGGTGCAGCATATGTGAGAAGACATTATCTTGGGGCACAGCAAAAAAAATATTTATGTGGTACAACAAGGATGTTGTACCACATGAAAATATACTCACAAGAAGCAGCCTAAAATTGCACAGAGAAGAAAAAGCAGAGGCCTCCAGCCCCTTTTCCTGGTGACAAACTTTCAGCTGAAGTGGAGAGAAGATGCAGTGAAATTTCACCAGTACTAAAGCATTTTCCTGCCTTCTGCATGGACTGGAACACCATTGTTACAATCAGGGAGCAAACTGTGGATGTAATTTGCAGAATGTGAAAAACCATACTTGTTTATTATTTTTCCTTTTTATTGCAGCAGTTCAACCACTGTGAAAAAATATAAACAAAGAAAAACGTATTATGACTTCATTTTGAACATTAGGCAACCAAAACAAGATACAGTGGTGAAGTAGTGAAGAGACTTCTTAGATGCAACTTAAGGCTGCTGGTATTATACTACCTCCATTTCATTTTTATCTGTAGTAACAGAATGTAGTCCTGTAATTTTTGTAATAAATTCCTTTTTGCAGTTAGAAAGAGTCTTTCATTTCTAACAGCTTGCTGTAGACAATACCCCTAATAGTCTGAATAATGTCTCAGAAACAAAGAATTCATATACATGTCAACACAATACCACATTTTGTTACCCTAAATTGTCCTTAGAACTTCGGTTCTACAAATAGTAGATATGAGTTTGGTAACTTTTTAGGTACTCTTGATTTGAATATCATTTCTATGTCATTGAACTCTGTCCATCCTCTTTGACATCTTAAATATATTGTGTAATGTGTAGAGGTTATATTAACTCATTCATAAAATATGATTGCTATAGTTGTGAAAGTTATTTTTGAAATGGAAATTTGTTCAGCTACAAAGTCTGTAATTTCACTTTCTAATTTAGCACCGTCCTCTCTGCATTGTTGGAGCATGACTATGACATATTTTCGATACCTTTGTAGTAACAACATAGACCTAAGTTCTGAACTTCAGTTTGGACAGGTCATATCTTGATGGGCGTTTTTGTGTACATTTTCAAAGGCCACAGCTTTACAATCTGGTCATGTGAAGTAGAGGAATCGTTCTGAATTTATTTCAGTACTAGAGGTGAATTCACAATGTTCACAGTTATGGTTCCATTTATAGGTTAAACCAAATAATTCATTGATATTCACTCTCTCTTCCTCTAATAGTCCTAGCATTTCCATTAAAAATTCTTGAGCATCGTGCTGAACATTTTGAGAAAACACTAGTAATCCAGTACACTACTCTACCTTTTAGACCTTTCTGCAGCTCTGTTGGTGGTAACTTGCCTGTCTTTGGCTCCATACGGACTATAGCCTGAAATGAATGTATAATTTGGATAAGGATTGATTCATAAGCATTTAAACCTTGAAGAGGTTCTAGAATGCGAATGAGTACTACATTGTTATGCACAGCTCTAACTGGCATTTCATTATCCTCTAATTTATTGTAACAGTACTTACATATAATTTGCTGTGTGGACGAGTCAAAGCATTCCTCTACAAATAGATACACAGCAAACTTTTGCTAGTTATCATTATTTTCTTTTTCACTTTTTAACTACAAGTTAACAGTCCGTGTTTGAATCTTGTAGTGAGTGTGTCGACAACATATACAATCTTACTCTGGTTTTTCAGACCACACTGTGTTAAATTTTCTAATCTCTTCTTCAAAGCTATCCACTATAATACCTGTGCCCTGTTCTGCATTTCCTCCTGTTATCAACTCTTCATTTTCCGTAGAGTCCTTTTCTGGACAAAAGAAACAACACTGCATATCATCATGAACCTTCTGTACCTCTGCCACAGTACCATGCAAAAGTGCTCTAATAATTTCTCCTAAACATAAAGCAGGAGTTTTCACATAGTACAGCCTCCTAACTAAAGTTTGCATTGTTCAGAGGTGTACAGCTTACCATTTAGGCTTGTTTCTCAAAGAAAGTGTGCCAAAGCACCTTTCATCATTAAAGGTGCTTTGGCACACTTTCTTTGAGAAACAAGCTAGTGAGTGTGCCTCAAAATGTGTATGCTTTCTAACCTGGCAAGGATCCAATCCTTGTAAAGTACTTATTTTGTGTTTTAAACTTCGCTTTGGAAAGATATGTAGACATTTTCTTAGTATATCAATGGATTGCTGACAAATACTAGAAACAAAACTACAATTCAATTTGTTTACAGGGCCAGACTACGCCTTCCCTGTGCATCTTCTGCAATAACTTGTTCTACATTTCTAGACCCCAATACCTCTTTCACTATAGGAGTGCCATTCTTCATTTCATAACATCGTCCTTTTTCATCAATAGGATGAACTAATGTGTTATCCTGGAGATAGCTTTCTTCATTAAAGAAAAGCTCTGTAGTAGAAGCATGTATCCATTCTCCATTAAAAACTGTTCAAAACTTACTTCTGTTCACTTATCTTTTTTCTGGTTTTGTCTCCTCATGTACAACACCATTTTGTCAAGAGTCTTCATTCTATTTATAATCAAAATGAAAAGCTTCCTCTTCAAAGCATGCTTATCAACTACTAATTCAACTCGTTCTTTCTATTTCAGTGCCTCTCTCCTTCTTCTATACTTCCTCATATTTCTCAGTAGATTTACAACCACTGTACTACGAAACATCCTGGCTTTAATTGTCTTAAACTGCTTTTGTCTCCTGGTTAAGGTGTGTCCATCTTTGTTACATTCTTTCCTGTTCTTGTAATATAGATTTTTCCCACTCTTATTCTTTCTCATAGTTTTCTTTTTCTTTTTATTATTTTGTAATCTTTGCAGGTGTCTACATATATTTTTCAGAAATGACTTTATCCTCTTACCAGTAGCTCTTTTTTCTTTCACCACTTTTTCTCCATTTTTCCCCTTTTGTGTCTCAGTTCTCCTTAGATACTGTAGTTGCTTTTGTTACTTTTTCCTCAGAGCTTTTGTAGGCATTCCAACTGTCTGTATTTATGTAGATATTTTTATGTAAAATAAAATAAGTATATTTTAATTTTTACTGTAGCCAACATACCAACTACTTTACTACTGACTTACACATAATACAAAACAGTTTTTATGTTATGTTGCAAATTTAAATGTACAGTTGAAATAAGCTATATAACTACATACACTTACTTCAATATACCAAACCCAAAGCAAAACACAAAACTTTATTTATTAGTTACCTTTTAAAATTAAAGCACCCTCTCCTACAACACAGTGGTACCATATATATATATCAGTTCTCACTTATACATGGTAAAAGACCAGTTTATCCCTTCTGTAGTAAATTTTAAAAAGTACATCAACCAAAGTGTAGAAGTACTTACAGTATCTCAATACTGTAAATCCGAAAACCCAACATAAGAGATATTTGTGTGCCTCTCTACCACTATCTCACTGGTGGATTTAGTGTCTCAGTACTTTTTTACTTAGATGCATCAGATTTAAATTTTGGGAAACGGTGCATATAAAAATCTGCATAATAATCTCTATCAGAGCATATAGCTCACTAATTCTTCATAGAACCTGCAAAGAGTGTGTGACAGGTTGCATATATAATTCACCAGATGGTTTTAAAAGACTACAGGGAGGATTCTCAAAGTTAATCTGAGACAAAAGTCTAACTTTACGACTTTTGGTATTCACAGAAGTCATTTACAACTTTTGGTATTCACAGAGGTCATTTACGAGTCGTATCTTTACGTCCGCAGTCGGGCCGGAATCAACGCACCCGGGCTGTATTCTCCGCACCTGGGCCGTACTCTACGGCTCGGCCGGATGAAGTGTAATCAATGGGCCGGAATGCAATTTTTACAAAAAGGAACATTAGGAACGTGTGATAAATGGTAGAGGAAGTCATGAAAAACAGTTTGGGCAGGGAAAAGGGTATGACCAGACACTACATCATAACCAAGAAAAGTTTGCTCCTTTGTATCATGGTACAATTTGCGCTCCCCTCAGTGTTGACTGTAGTGTCAACACTACAGTCAACACTAAGGGCACTCCCCTTAGTGTTGACTGTAGTGTTGACACCAGAGTCAACACTGAGGGGAGCGCAAATTGTGCACTGCATGTACCATGATGCAAAGGAGCAAACTTTTCTGGGATATAATGTAGTGTCTGGCCACACCCTTTTTCCTGCCCAAAACTGATTTTCATGACCTCCTCTACCATTTCTTTCATGTTCCTAATGTTCCCTTTTGTAAAAATTGCATTCTGGCCCATTGATTACACTTCATCCAGCCGGAACCGGAGAGTGCAGCTTTGAGCCGGAGAGTACGGCCCAAGTATGGCCCAGGTGCGGAGATTCTGGCCTGACTGTGGACGTAGAAATATGACTCGTAAATGACCTCTGTGAATACCAAAAGTCATAAAGTTACTTTTGTCTCAGATTACCTTTGTGAATCGCCCCCTACATATTCCTCACTAAAACTTGTAATGTATATGTGTTTGTGTTTGAGTACATCAATACTCCCTGGATGATTGGATGAGTGCATAGGTAGTGCCTAGGTGATTCCCTGAGGATATAGGTCGTGCCTGGATGATTACATGAGTATGTGGGAACTCCGTGGGTCATTCTGTATCTGCATAGTTACTGCCTGCTTGTTCGCATGAGTATATCGCTACTATCTGGGTATTTGGATGAGTGCATGAGTAGTGCCTGAATGATTAGATACGTTCATGACTAATGCCTCTATAATTCAATACATGCATAGATACTGGTTGGATGATTAAATGAGTGCACCTCTAGTATCTGGATGATTGCAGGAGTGCAAGCATAGTATATAGGTGATTTATAGAGTGCATGGATGGTGTGTATGTGATTGTTTAAGTGTATGCATGCATCTGGAAGATTGGATGAGTGCATGAGTAGTGCTTCAGTGATTGGTTGAGGACATGGCTGCTGCCAATGTGTTTTTGATTAAGTGAACAGGTAGTGCCTGGGTGATTAGATAAGTTCATGGGTAGTGCCTGGATAATTGAATGAGTGCATCAATAGTGCCTGGCTGATTAGATGAGTGCACGACTAGTGTCTGAGTGATTGCATGAGTCTATTGTTAAAGCTTGAGTGATTGGATGAAAGCAGGTGTTCTACTGGGGTGATTGTAGTAGTGCAACAGTATTGCCTCAGTAATTGAATGAGTGCATATGTACTGAATGGCTGATAGGTTCACTGCAATAGTACTGCCTGTGTAATTGGATGAGTGCATGGGTTGTGCCTCAGTTTTTCGATAAGTGCATGGGTTGTAAGTGGGTGTTTGGGTGACTGCATAGTTGCAGCCTTGCTGATTGTATAAGTGGATGGTTAGTGCCTGGGTGATGGATGAATGCATGGGTAGTGCCTGCATAGTTCAATAATTACATAATTAGTGCCTGCGTGATTGCAAGAGTACATTTGTAGTGCCAGGGTGATTGAATAAGTGCGTGGATAGTGCATGAGTGATTCGATGACTACCTGAGTAGTGGCTGGATGATTGGATGAGTGCCTGAGTAGTGCCTGGCTGACTGTGAAAGTACCTCCATTGCTGTTAGATACATAACATTTGTGACTATATCTGTGACTCATTCTTTGTCATTCTGTCAGTATCAAACTACCTATTTTAGTGTATCTATCCTTTTCTCCTGAGCTATGTGCGACTGAAGTCTAGATATCATATTTGATTTATATTTGGATACATGGCTGACTAGGAGAATACAATGCTCTGTTACTCAGCGTGCACATGCATCAGCAAGTTTCCAAAACTGAAAACAACAATTCTCACTTTTGCAAAGCATAAAACCTTTTCTTAATGGCATACCTACATCATTTCTCAAATGTTTCTTGCATCTGTAAAAATATATTCAGCATTTCTCAAGGATAAGTTACACACCAAGTGAAGCTAGAACAAGAACTCTCAAAAGACATTCTGCACTATTAACTCTTCTCAATTTTAAACCCAGCATGTTTAAAGAAATACACCACCCTCAGCACATACATGAACTTTTCAACAGCCTTAAAGAACATAAATGACCATGTAAACATATATGTGATGATATCATAATAGATATACACCTTCAGGCCATCTTTCCACAAATATATAGTTTTCTACATCTTTAAGTAAACTCAAGAGTCTCATCGTACATATAACTATCTGCAACCAGAAAAACCATATCTCACCATCTAAACATATGCAAAATGGTCATATAAGTTAAAAACCACATTGACAAACACTTCCTAATACATACCTAACACGTATTACTACTTTGTAATTCATATACAGGCGGAGCACATTTTCTTATCTTTTATTCATGACTACACTACTCCTGTTTAATAATGTGACTAAAAGTACTACAATTCCCAGAATGCAAATAACATAGATCTGTCTCTTCTGCACCTGATGCATAGACATTTAAAACATTGCCATTTTTAAAGACATTGCTGATTGTAACTTTCAACAATAGTAACATCTTAAACACATACCCCCTGCCAGATACAGTTCATCTGATATATTTTTTTCATATCACTGTGATACTCTTTTTTATCACACTCCCATATAAATCTTCATTTCTAATATTAATTTTTTTAATAATTAAAAAGTTATGTACATGCCATTTAGTTGAGTTCATAGATTATATTGTTGTTTTAGCTCTTTCTGCATAGTTTTGACACTGCAAGGATTTGTAAAAACTAAGCACAAGAATGGTACTCCACTCTCATACAAAGCAACGATAAAATGGCAACCTCTTCAACTTTCCACTCTGTGTTCATGAGAAAGGCAGCAAATGAAATAATGTGTTTTATTTTAGACTACTCTATCTCCTCTTTTGAATGGTTAGCATCTGTTAACCCTTTCCCTCTCTTTCAAAAAGAGATTCCTGTCTATGAGTTTTTGCGATGTTTTTGCGATCATCGTGGAGTAATCTCAAAAATAAAATGAGTCCAAACTTATATTTTGTTTCAGTTTTTTTTAATTGAAATACTGCACAACAGTTTATTACATAGTCCTGAGTTGGAAATATAGTTTAGCATTACTTAAATTGTGTCATAACTGCTCAACTTAAAAAAAAAAATTCTTTCTCTTTAACACACTTCCCCCTAATACAATCTTAGGTCAGTGGATCTAGCAACCCAGTGGAACCAGTAGGTCACAATTTCACAACATAGTCCAGAAGGAACATGCTACACAGCTATACAGCAGGTGTGGTTTACTCCACAGATTCAAAAGCATATCCATGTCTGTAATACATTTCTTTTTTAAACAACAGCCAATAATAGGACTTCTTGCTAATGCATCCAACACAGTACCTAATTTTATTCACTTACATGCTGACAGCATCCAATAAAATATATCTTTAAAAAAAAGATAGCACCTCCATTTTAACTGCTTTTCATTTGGAAAACTACCTCTTCAGCTCCAGCCTTGTCCTAACTGCTATTGCTCCTTCACTTCAAAATGCTTTGAGTGTGGATTGTTGGCCACATCTATGTCTATTGGGCTAAAGAGACTGTAAAAAATAGAGGTATTAACAGGGTCTTGGGTTTCCCAAATGTGGAGATTGCTTGGCTTGGCCAGAGAGGGTTAAAGTTTCATTAGTTGCAGGCTTTGATTAAAACCATTGTGGATTTGCAAGCTCCTCCCCTCAGGATTGTGCACTGTGTTGGTAATGACCTAGGCACACTAACTGGGGTAGGGCTGGAAATCCTAATGAAGGATACCTTTACTGAATTGATGATGCTTTTCCCTCAGACTGTCTTGGTGTACTCTAACATATGCCAAAGGCAAAAATGGAAGTGGTCTAATCAATTCTGTCCACAAATTGACAAAGCCAGGAAACATGTTAATAAAACTGTTTCTGCATTCCTCAGAGACCATAACATTGGTTCAATCTATAACAACAACCTGCATTTTGACATGCATGGAATTTATAGAAATGATGGCAGGCACTTTACAGACGAAGGGAACAGAGTGCTTCTAAGTAACCTGAAACTCTGCATCCGGTCTTATGTGTAACTATCATATACACACAATGAACACAAAGGGGCAGATTTACAAGCCCCTTGCGCCACTTTTGCGTCACTTTTCCCATGTTAAAAGTGACGCAAAAGTGGCGCAAGGGCCTTGTAAATCTGCCCCAAAGGCTCTTGTCAGAGCCACCCTAGTATCCGAAATAGTGTTACATTTTTATAAAAATCCTTTTTTTTAGTTTTTGGGAATCTTCGCGACGATGTTGCGATGGTTGCGAATAAGTCGCGAAATCGAAAAACAAAAGTAGATATTCAACGGCCACCATCACATGCAAAAATAACAACTACAAAAAATCCATTCTAAACATTGCACTACACATATTACTATATACATGTTTCTTTGAAAAACATATTTAAACTCATGTTTTTGTACTAAGTGCCTTTAAAAACCATCTCTAAAACCTATTTTCCATTTTCGCGACTGCGAAAATTGCGCTTTTTTCATAAAGTGTAAAACATATAAATGCACATATTAAACAGTATTTTAAACACTAGGGATTTAATACTGTATAGTCTAAAGTCATGTTTTTCTAGTGATTTTCTATAAAAAGCATCTCTAAAAACAATTTTCTGGTTTCGCGGTGACGCCGGGTGTCGCGATGATGTTGGTACCTGCGACAATTGTGCCTTTTTTACAGACTGAAAAACACATATATGCACACATATTGTAGTATTTTTGGTTCTAGGGGTTTATTACTGTACAGTCCAAACTCATGTTTTTCTACTGAGTTTCTATAAAAACCATCTCTAAAACCGATTCTCCATTGTTGCGGGGACGCCGGGGGACGCAATGATGTAGGTACCCGCGATCACTGTGAATACGTCATGAAAACGCAAAGCAAAAGCAGAAATTCAATAGCCGCCACCACCACATTCAAAAATTACAACTATATAATTAATTCTATCCATCACACTAGATAAATCACAATCTAAATAACTCTATAAAAACATTTATCAGTCGCTCAATATCTCTATAACAGTGTGTATTAATGATTCACTGGGTTATGTGAATGGGTGCATAGGTCTCCAAGTGCGTCTGTGACTGGTTGAATGAGTCCTTCAGTAAGTCTATAAGTGGGCGCATAAGTCTCTGAGTGGCTATATGAGTCTTTCAGTGAGTTTGTGAATGTCTGAGTGGGTCTGTCTATCAGTGGGTGTGTGAGTGAAAGCATAAGTGTCTCAGTGGGTCTGTGAGTCAGTGTGTGATGAGCTCAGTGGGTCTGACTGGCTGCATGACTCTCTGAGTGGATCTTTGAGTGGGTGTATAAGTCTCTGACTATGTATGTGAATAGTATATGCTAATGTTGGTTCTGTCGGTCACCCGACAGAACCAACATTAGTTTATACTCTAGACACCCAGGTTCTGAGGGTCACTGGGTCACCCCATTATACTAGATGTATGTGAATAGGCACACAAGTCTACAAATGAGAAAGACTATCAAACTCCTCTGGAAAGACATACAACCAGGAACCCATTCATCATTGCAGGGAGCAACACTTCGGTGCTGCCCTCGCCTTTCTTGGGAGTGCCCCGATCATCAGAACACAGCTATTCCCACTGCGTGGGAATATGCACTGACGGTCCCTATAACATTCAGTTATCTCGGCATGATTTGACAATTTCTAGCCAGCTTTGGGCATTGACCCTCCTCTTCCTCATTACTACACTGAGCCAGAATTCACTCAACAGGCATTTCTATCCTCAGGCATAAATCATAAGTCCTGATGATGATCCCCATATTTCAATGAGGGATCGAAACGCCATATACCGCTTGGTGTGTCAGACCCCAACCCGAGGTTCAGCTGTAGTTGCACCCCTGCATACATACAATATGTTTTTGTTTCTTCTTGCTCTGGGCTCATATGTGTGAAGAAGGTTGAATCTTGCTAGAGAATTGGTGTTGCTTCCTCTTTATTAGCTATACCCATTCTTGCCAGATAATCTTTCAGTTTTGCCATACTACTCAATATGTCTTTCCAGAGGAGTTTGATAGTCTTTCTCATTTGTAGCTCCTTAAATTTGACACCATTGTATGCTAATTTGAATTGCTGGCTGACAGTTTCCAAGTTGGTGGCCCCTCGTCTTGGCGAAGGGGGGATGAGAAGTTTCCAGTTTAGAAGCTACCTGCACTATTATTTTACTGTATCAGTGAGGAGGATAAGATGAAAGCCCTTTGTCCCTGCATACATTGATGAGATTTTCTTCTCTTGATGAACTCCTTTTTAATGAATGTCACATTGTTCTCCTCTGAACTCCTCATGCTATTGGAGCGTACCCACATTCGGCTTCCAGCTGTACTGAGGGAGGTGATTAGAACACTGTTATGGCTACTTCTAAAATTTCCTCTGAGTTACTTCTGGCACGTTTACTTCATTGCTGAGGACATACAGCGTTGTTTCATATGTTAGTGCAGTGCTTGTGTTTGCTGTATGTATTTTGCTTATATGGTTTCAAGAAGTGTGATCATCCAATTGTCTTACCTTACCTTTAAATCTCAAAATGTGGGAAGTTTTTTAAGGAATACCCATTGAATTTATTCAGACATTATTTGGTATAAATCTTGCAGAGTTTTTATTTTTTATTTTTATTGTATTTGTTTATTTATTTGAGTTTTATATAGCTCAAACCTGACCCAAGGGCATCAGAGCGTATTACATAGATTAATATAAGCATCATTTACAAGGGGTATAACAAAAGTGGGGAAGAAGGAATGATACAGTATAAGGTTTTTCAGGGATTACATATACATCGTTCATTAGGGGTGTCATGGAAAGGGAGGGAAAAGGTCATACATTAAAAGGCAGGTAGGAGGTAAACAGGGGTCGTTTATAGGAAATAGATACTAGCGGGAGGCATATATTTGTACAGTATAAGGTAGAGGAGAGGTACATAGAAGTAGAGATAGAGGTCAGGGTGAGTAGATAGTTTGTTGGACGAGGTATAATGTAGATCAAACACAGACAATTAGGTGGATGAGTTTAGAAATTTGTTGAGAAGAGATAGTTTTACATTTTTCCTGAAGTGAAGGTAGGATTGGTTGTCGCACAGTTCCTTAGGAACCGCATTGCAGATTCTGGGGGCGTTTCCAGAGGAAGGATCAGGTAAGAGATGTGGTTGTCTTGATTCTGGGCGAGATGAGAAGAAGAGTGTTAGAGCTTCGTAGAGGTTTTTTTTTGGCCCGCTTTAGTGAGTTTGTTTGCGAGGTAGGTTGTTTTTCCAGAGAAGAGGGCTTTGTGTGGTATGCAGGCAGTTTTGAATATACATCTCCTTTCAATTTGTAGCCAATTAAGTTTCTTGAGAGTAGGAGTGATGTGGTCGAACTGTCTCGCACTGGAGAACAATCTAGCCACTGCATTGAGTGCAGACTCCATTGGCAGAAGCTGGGTTTTTAGGGTGCCAGTGAGCATTGCGTTCCTGTAGTCCAGCTTATAGAGAACCAGGGATTGGATTACAGTCTTCAGAGGGGATAAATGGTTTGATTTTTTTTATGTGCATTAGAGTGTAGAAGGCAGTGGCGACCCCTATGATATGGCGGGGAGCGTCACCCCCCCCTGCTGAAAGCCAGCAGAGGCAAGGACATAAATAAAATGATAATAAAACAATTTTATTATCATAATATTTTGTGTCCTGCAGGCTGCCTGCCAGCCAAGGGAGGGGTGGGGACAGCCACAATGATGCTGCAGCACCAGGGAGGAGGGGGGGGAGCAGTGGGCACTGCTAAATGTGCATAATGGTTTGGCCGGCCCCAGAAGGTCGGCCAAACTGTCATGCACCCTTAGCCTTTCTCCACCTAGCTGCATTGTACAGCTGGGTGGAGAAATCAACACAGGCTCCCAGTCTATGTCTGAGCACCGAACAGAGGCGCTCAGACCAATCCCAGCACTGCTCACATGCTGCGAATAGCATTCCCAGCATGTGAGCAGTGCTGGGATTGGGAGCTGGGAGCCTGTGCAGTGTGCACCAGGTCCCTGACAAAAACGTGAGGATCAGGAGGAAGGTGGCGGCTTTCGGAGCAGGTAAGTGCAATTTTATTTATTTTTTTATTGTATTTTTTTTTGTTTTCCCCTCCCCCCGGCACACCACTTCACAGAACGAGTAGCCGCTCCTGGTAAAAGGCACTTTTGTGCTGAGGTGTTGATATGCTCTTTCATGTTAAGGCTTTTGGTAAGAGTGATCCCAAGGTATTTGAGAGAGTTAAATATGTGTAGCTTACAGTTTAGAGCAGCTAAACTGTGGAGCCAGTTGTAGATAGGGTGGGTGTTTTGTTAGGCTGGATGAGGAGAAGTTTAGTTTTTTGGGTGTTTAAATTAAGGTGGTTGTTGTTCAGCCAGGAGTGTATCACACAGAGAGTATTGGTGAGGTGATGGATGTCTTTAAGAGAGGCAATTTTGATATGGATTTGGGTATCATCTGCATAAAAATGTTAAGCAAGATTGGCTTTTTTAGAATCAGTGTGAGGAGTTCCATGTAGAGGTTGAAGAGGGCAGGGGATAGGATGGAACCTTGGGAGACACCTTGTGAGACTATAGTTTCTGTAGATGTGGAGTTGTTGAGTTTGATTAGATAGATCTTTTGTTCAGGTATGATGAGAACCACTGTAGGATGGTACCACTGATGCCAGCCCATTGGGAGAGGGTGTTGAGAAGAATGTTGTGGTTGAGGGTATCAAAGGCAGCTGAGAGGTCCAGGAGGATTAGGCGACAAGAATCTCCCCCATCAAAGGATCTATGTCGATCATCAGTGATGTTTAGGATTCCCGTCTCTGTCTACGACCTTTCCTGAATCCGGACTGGAAGGTGTTGTGTAGGTTGAATTTCTCAATGTGATTGTTTAATTCAGAGTGAACACATTTTTCACTGTTTATTGCAAGAAGGGTGAGGTTTGTAATGGGTCTGTAATTGTCAAGGTCATTGGGATTGGCATTGGGCTTCTTGATGATGGGGGTGATTTGACCAAGTTTGAGAGAGGCCAACATATAGCCTCTCTGAAGGGAGGACTTGATGATCTTGTTTCAGGATGGAGCAAAAATATGACTGAGAGTTTTAATATGTGAGGAGGGGAGAGGGTCTTAGAGGTAGGAGGTCGGCTTCAAGGATGTTAGTATTTTGCAGACTTCCTTTTCAGATATATATATTCAAATTTGGACGAGGTTGCATTGTTTTTTGGAATAAGGTCAATCAATCAGGGTTGGTAAAGTGCAAGTACTCACCCGTGAGGGTCTCAAGGTGCTGGGGAGAAGGGGGGGGGGCGGCTCTGTTGAGTGCTGGGGTCATCTGAAGAGCCAGGTCTTGAGGTGCTTCCGAAACTAGGGAAATGTGGGAACTTGCCGGAGGTGGAGGGGGGGTCGTTCCAGGCCTTGGCTCCGAGGTAGGAGAAGGACTTACCTCCCGTTCTGGTCTACTAGATACATGAGACGGTGGTCAGAGAGAGATCGGCTGGTCAGAGGTGTCTTTTGGGTGAGTGGAAGGAGCGGCGGTTGTTCAGGTATGTGGGTCCGGTGTTGTGAGGGGCCTTGTGTGCGTGGGTGAGGAGTTTGAAGGTTATTCTTCTTTCGACCGGGAGCAAGTGGAGGTCGCTGAGATGTTGGGTGATGTGACTGTGACAAGGATGTTGAGGATCAGCATGGTTGCGGTGCTCTGGACAGTCTGGAGTTTGCGAAGGAGTTTCTTGTTGATTCTGGCCTAGAGAGCGTTGCCGTAGTCCAGTCTGCTCCTGATGAGAGTGTGCATGATAGTTTTTCTGGATTCGGATGGGATCCATCTGAACGTCTTTCAAAGCATGTGGAGGGTATTGAAGCAGGTCGAGGATACAACATTGATCTGGCGGTTCATTGTGAGCGATGAGTCTAGTATGATGCCGAGGTTTCGTGCATGGTCCGTTGGGGTGGGGGGATTTCCAAAGGTGCGGGGCCACCAGGAGTCATAGCAAAACCAAAGGGGATGATGGACGGAGTGTTGAACATTGCAAGCACTCACCCCCAGTCAACTGATCTGGGTTTAATCCATCATCATTCTTTAGCTACTGGATTCAAGATAGCCTGGCTGATGACGGCTGTAAGCCAGAAACCGGTCCCAGGATGCTTGTTTCCGGTCCAGGGAAGACGTGGCTTGGCAGTTCGGGCTGGACTGTTCCCATGAGGCACAGGGTCAGACTGATTTGCAGATGGCCATGTCTGAACTGGGGTGGCGGAGTGAGCTAAAGAATGATGATGGATTAAACCCAGATCATTTGACTGGGGGTGAGTGCTTGCAATGTTCAACACTCCGTCCATCATCCCCTTTGGTTTTGCTATGTTCGCCCTAAGTTGGCAGGGTATGCCCAGACGTGGGTCCCTTGCTCACTTTGCCACTGGATTCAAGATAGCCTGGCTGATGACGGCTGTAAGCCAGAAACCGGTCCCAGGATGCTTGTTTCCGGTCCAGGGAAGACGTGGCTTGGCAGTTCGGGCTGGACTGTTCCCATGAGGCACAGGGTCAGACTGATTTGCAGATGGCCATGTCTGAACTGGGAGTGGCGGAGTGAGCTAAAGAATGATGATGGATTAAACCCAGATCATTTGACTGGGGGTGAGTGCTTGCAATGTTCAACACTCCGTCCATCATCCCCTTTGGTTTTGCTATGTTCGCCCTAAGTTGGCAGGGTATGCCCAGACGTGGGTCCCTTGCTCACTTTGCCACTGGATTCAAGATAGCCTGGCTGATGACGGCTGTAAGCCAGAAACCGGTCCCAGGATGCTTGTTTCCGGTCCAGGGAAGACGTGGCTTGGCAGTTCGGGCTGGACTGTTCCCATGAGGCACAGGGTCAGACTGATTTGCAGATGGCCATGTCTGAACTGGGGTGGCGGAGTGAGCTAAAGAATGATGATGGATTAAACCCAGATCATTTGACTGGGGGTGAGTGCTTGCAATGTTCAACACTCCGTCCATCATCCCCTTTGGTTTTGCTATGTCCACCAGGAGTCATCCCATGCGGAGGGGGTGCAGCCAAGGATGAGGACTTCTGTTTTCTCCAAGTTGAGTTTCAGGCAGCTGTTCTTCATCCAGGTGGTGACGGCAAAGTTGCAAGTTGGGTGTTGATGGCCTTTTTGATGACCTTGGCTGCAAATGGAAGCAGGGAGATGGGCCCGAGGTTTTTGATGTCCATCAGGTCTGCAGGGGGTTTCTTCAGGAGGGTGTTGACTTTGGCATATTTCCAGCCGTCGGGGAAGGTGGCGGTCTCGAAAGAGCAGTTGATCATCTGGAGTAGTTCGGTGCAATGGCAGAGGCAGCTCTGTGGAAGATTTGGTGTGGGCAGGGGTCTGAGGGTGCTCCAGAGTGGATGCTTTTCATGGTCTTTAAAGGTGTCTTCTGTTGTGAGTGGGGTCCATTTGAGCAAGGTTGTTGGGTGGCGTCACATGGAGGGGGAGCTGGAGCGGTGAGGAGGTCTTGGTTGTCGAAGTTGTCAAAGATCATCTTACCCTTGTGGTGGAAGAAGGTGCTGAGTCTGTTGCAGAGGTCTTGGGAGGGTGGGACATCTGTTGTTTCGTTGCAGGGTTTGGCAAATTCCTTGATGATGGAGAAGAGTTCTTTGGTGTTGTGAGCGTTGGTAAGGATTCTGTCTTGGAGGGATTTCTTCCTTGTGGATCTGATGAGATGGTGGTGTGCGGTAATGGCTGCTTTGTAGGCGGCATGTGTTTCTGGGGTTTTATTATTCCTCCATTTATTTTCGAGTCTTATGCAGGAGTGTCTGATTTTTGGAGTGCAGAGGTGAACCAGCTCACCTTCTTGATGTGTCTTCCTGTGGTTTTTTTGAGGGAAGCGATTTTGTTGGCCCAGTTCGTGATCCAGCGGTGGAGGTTGCATGCTGCTGTGTTTGCGTCTGGCATAGTCGGTGGTGGGGTGCTGGTGAGGGCGGAGGTGAGCTGGTCTTCTGTGACTTTGTTCCAGCTTCTGTGGTGGAGGCAGTGGGTGTACTTGTGTACAGTGGGTTTTTTGAAGGAGAAGTGGATTCAGTGGTGATCTGTTCAGAGGAATTATGTGGTGTGGCTGTAGGAGACACTGTTTCCTTCGGCGAAGACGGGGTCAAGTGTGTATCCCACTGTGTTTGTCGGGACAGTGACTAGTTGTTTCAGTCCTATGTTGGTGAGGTTGTCCAGGAAGGAGGTGGTGTTTGAATCGTCGTGGGTGTCCAGGTAAAAGTTTAGGTCTCAATGCCCTACCACTGAACTGTATTTACTTTAACTCCAGATCACTCCCCAAACACAGCATTGAGATCTGGGAATTGCTAGATGATTTAAACCCAGACCTTGCTTTTGTCACTGAAACGTGGCTAGATGACAATAATACTCCTGATATCATCTCTGCCCTACCACTTGGTTATAAAATATTAAAATTAGACAGAAAGGGAAAGAAAGGTGGGGGCACAGCTATTCTATTCAAAGATTACCTCACCTGCATCCCTATGACAGTTACTCAAATAGGTACACATGAGATCTTAGCGTTCTCAGGGGCATATTCTGAAGGAGCTATCGCAGAGTTAACAGCACGTTAACGCAGCCAAAGTTGCGATAAATTCATCGCCCCATTCACAAGCTGGTGCTAACAGCCGATATCACCACGTTACCCACGATAGCACCCGCAAAAAACATCGCCACAGATGATCCCGGCAACTAACGCTAATGATATGCATAGTAGGCGTACCCGTGCAAAAAGCCGCAACAACACCACTTCACAACATTCTCAAAGACCAGCCAGATCTGCGATAAGATCAAAAAACATGTGATAAGGCGCGTTAGCAGCAGGAAATGAACATCTGCTCTTACCTGGTGTAAAGTCGGACGACAACCGGCACCAGACAAGGGAGCACAGCCCATAGCCACACATGAAGAACAACAGATGCCATGGAGCCACCCACCATGCATCCCGGAGCCCCAAGAGGGCAACAACACCCACTGCCACCACACCCAGGCCCCCCCCGGGCCCCCACACCGGGCACCCCCCACCCACCCCCGGACAAAGAGATGGCACATCAACGGTACAAAACCATAAACAAAACAATGTGCCAGATGTCGCACAATCACAACACCCAACATACATGTGCCGTCAGACAAATGCGAATCAGACATTCATCTTAGATCTAGCAAATAATTCGCCCAATACAGAATAAACACAAAACAAATATTTTGAACAGTCCTGGCGGGTCCCCCAGGACAGTCTGTAAGTCACAGCCTGCAAAACGAAATGACAGATAAGAAGGTGTGTCATGCGCTCACCAAAGGACAGAGAGAGCGAGCGAAAGAGAGAGACAGAGATAGAGAGAGTGATAGAAAGAGAGGGGGAGGAGAGGGAGTGAGAGAGAGAAAGAAAGAGAGAGAATGTACAAGGAGCGCAAAGCCAATCGGGCTCCTGGCTCATACATGCCAAATGTTGTGTTTATCGCCATTGGTGCACACCAAGTCAAAGGCCCGGCATCAATAGCAACGCGAAGGAAACATCACATCTCTGCAAGCAGTAGTCAGACCAACATTAGGAATGAAAGATCCTTTGTCTCAACACACAATGCCGAAGGACATCTGAACCCCCGACCTTGGTCATGAATGCGGCTGGCACTCCCTGCGAGAGATACCATACCAGATCCTGACGACTCCCACACCACGAACTGCGCGAATGAAAGACAAACATGTCCACATCCCACACACACTTGTCCCTGCTTCGGGTACACCTGACTTGGATGCCCCTGACACATAAGTAAGAAAAAACCCATATGCACAAACGTTGCACACAACTACGACTCATTGCTCCGAGCAGTGGCAGAACATCCACATAACTGCCGCCTGTCAGAAGAGTGCCGGTGCTACGAGACCAACAAAGGCAATGGCTGGCAATCCCGGGCACATGCACAACCCCTGTCACGTGGAGCTGTATCGTGCACGAATGCTGCATCTGTTGGGATCACTGCCACTGGCAGTGTTGCGCATCAGTTACCTTCTGAGTTTCCGGCTTGCCTACGTCACCTGCGTCCAGCCCTGGTTCCACTGTCGAACATGCACATTCGAGTGGCCCATGGATGTCTGCCTATCCAACACAACGGTAGCTGAACTGGATTATGACTTGTGTGTGCGCCCCCTATTGGCCCACGAACAGGAGTGTAACCGTGATACCCGTGCATGGGATGCATTGACATTGGGCGTATGTGCAGGCAGTTGGGCATGGGAGATTGCACAACTCCTCGTGTGCAGTGACCACATCGAGGCGCTCCCCAATTGGGCTGTGTTGCGGATTGGTGAAACGGCGTGGACGGAGCACAGCTGCCCGGACCAGGAAATGGATTGGCTCGCCCTCATGGACCTTGACCCCGACAACGAGGAACTCTCAGAACAGATTGCCTATGAAGCAGCGCTCGCATACATGGACAAGTAACTACGTTCCTGGAGCCACAACTGATTGTCACCCACAGCACAGGTCGCCACACCTTGTAGCACCTTGGAGGAATGTCCACACATCCCACCACAACAGTGGACATGTCTGCCTTCGCCAGGACTCAGACTGCATGTGTGTACACACACATGTGCAAGGTGATGCAGTACCATGGGCGGGGCTGCACAGCCTCGTTTGGCAATGTCACAAAATCGGAGACACTGCTGGGGGGAGAGTACACACATGGCAACGTAGCACGACATGTGACCTTGTAGGATCCTTTCACCTGCTCACTGTCAGCAGAGCACACAGTCAGCGCAGTACGGTGCAACAGCACCATGCAGATCCCATGGGCTGTGAGTCGTGCCCCCTGACACGGACCAATGAGCAGACGCCAAACATCACATGACTCATCCAGCACGGCAAGGTGGTTCGGGACTGTTGACATCCGTGATGAGTGGTGTTTATTCCTGCCACCCCATTACTTGCACCTCGACATGTCCCTAAGCTGCCTGTGTCTTAAACATTGCTCTGCATGTTGTGGCCCTTGCCTTGCCCGTACTGACACACACATGCCAATAAAGCCCACGCCACTGCACCTGTGTACAACTGTGATGAGTGTTCATTATAATGACAAATCGGGTGCCCACATGTGCATTGTCCGTAAACAGGAAGGGATTGACTGACGCTTGTGGACTGTGTGTGGGTCCCCATTGACAGCTCCACCTCTGTGGGCCAGACATTGTGGCTGGGATAGTTGCTGGCAGACCTGTGCTCTTACGTGTCACCAGCAATGTGCATATGGTGTCCAACTACTTGCCATCTAGATCAAGGTCATCCATCAAAACAGACTGTGTCCACACAGATGTGTGTGAGTAGGAATGCGAAGAGACGTTCTTTTGTCACATGTGATGGGAGACACAACTTCCGGACTGCGACTGATCATGAAATTTCTACACATGTCTCAACACACAATGCCGAAGGACACATGGACGTGGGGCTCCGTTGGGGGGTAACGAGATTGTCGTTAATGTGCAATGAGGCCACAGCTAGTTCATACCGTCACAGTCATCTAACTGGCCATGTGGGTCAGGCTCAAACATGCGCATTGAGGACATTTCCCAGGGTGTACCTTTTGGTGCTATCAATGTCCCTGCATTCATCCAAACATTAATACGTGAGGGAACATAGACATGACACATCTGTGTGATTTGGAATGTTTTATTCACATTCTGGGGGGTGTCAGAGCAGGAGCAGTACATGGCCACTTCAAGCCCACATAACATGGTTGACCAGTGGTGGGCCAACCAGAGTCCTTGGGGAAATACAAGGTGAATCTGAAGAGGTAGAGTTCAGTCCGCCGCAGGATTGCTGTGTCATTGGTACCAGAGCAGATATGGCAGTCCATGTCGGGGTCCAAGTGTATGTCGCAGAGTGTTTCGGGGGACATTAGGAGGTGTTGTTCCAGGGCATGATGCAGAGAGCACAACCAGGCAGGGACAGGCCATGTGGCGGGGACGTATACTACTGCCTCCTTCCTCACACAGTCATTACCCTCGACATCTTACTCCTCTGAGACGTCTTCTGTGTCCGGTGTGTCAGGTGTGTGTGGTGGTGTTATGGCTGCGTCACTGTGTGCCACTGACACATCAGGGTGCGAAGGTGATAGGGCTGCATCACTGTATGCCACTGACACATCAGGGGGCAGAGATGTGTGTGTCGAGCTTCCTGCAGCAGTCATCTGGTACAGGCTCAGTGGCAGCAATGGCAAGATGAGGATCCGCAAGGCATGGAAGATCGCAGCTACATCTCGCTGGTGTTCAGCAGTGGCAGCCATACTTCCAGCCTGCATCTGCTCCATGGTCTCCATTGTCCGCCGCATCTGTGCCGACTCTGTGCTGTCATCGCTGGAGCCTGTCTGCCTAGAGAGGTTCCGTATCCAAGTAATGGACCCAGCGAGGTCAGCCAAGGATTGTTGTTGAGCATGTTGCGGACAGTGGGTGTCCGTTCGGGGCTGTAGGTGCTCCCTGATGGGACTCAGGCACCCACGTATGGCATCGAGTTTGGCTGCCATGAGGTCGAAACCCATCTGCAGCTGATCTGCCACCTTCTCCTGGCACCCTAACACACGGCGTTGGAATTCCATGTGTTGGTCGTGGGGGTCCTGGGAGCCAGCCGTGGTGGTGTGGGCTTCCTGCTGTGTGGGCTGTGCAGGTGGTGGGGGTGACCGAGATGCAGCTGGGCTGCCCTGCTCCTGGAGGTGGGGTGCGGAGGCTGTCCACGAGCCGTTGGAGGGTGTCTGTGCAAATGTGCAGGGTGTCCTCTTCATCATCACTGAAGAGCTGTGTGGTCTGCTCTTCAGGAGGTGTTGATTGTCCTTCTGCAATGTAAAGGGGAGATGCAGGTTAACAGTGTGTTCCATGTATGTTGACGCATTGTAGATGTTTACATCCAGACTGCATGACGATGCACATTGTGACTGTTTTGGTGAAGCTGACTATTTGATGGGAGACAGTGTAGATTTCGACTACATGACGGATGTGTGGTTGTACTCGTACATTGCCATCTCACAGTGTCATGCATTGCCGGATGTGATTGGCCAGTTTCTACGCACGGGCGGCACCATTTGTGTCCTCTGTCCTGTGGTGTGGGTGTTGCACTCTGTGCCACATTGTCGTCGGTGTTGAGGTACTGTGATTGCCATGTGTGTGTGCTGCATTGTTGCCTAATCACCCCTGCAGCTCTGCTTTGGTGGACCCTTATCCCTTGGAGTCGGTGTGCATGTGACTTGTGTGCTTTTCGGGTGATGGGATGTTTGCAACTTGGGTCATTTGTGTCACTGTAGAAATGTTGTACTCTTGTGCATTGTGTGTCTGCTGCTGTGTTTTTGCCGTCATGGGTCGTAGGTACACGTGGATGTGTCAGGGTGTGACCTGCTCCTTTACGGATGTGGTCCACACTCAGCCACCTCAATGTCGTGTCGTGCGCCATGTCATGTCTTGTGACTTCAGCCATGCTATTGGTCATGCAGTGTCACTTGCATTGTCAGTGTGGCTCAGTTATGGATTCGGCACATGTGCATGGGTGGGGTGTGGCATTGGTGATATGGAGGGTGGCCCATTTGTGCACATTGTGGACGGGGGCCTACTTGGTGTTTCTATGTGTGCTGCGGTGTGCCAAGGGTATCAGGGACATGTTCCGCACTCATTGTGGGTGTGCAGTGTGTTGCACATGTTTGTGCATGTGTGCCATTGTGCCCATCTCCCCCCGTCCCCCCAGACACTGGTCGTTACTCCCCTGTTGCTGTTGGGTCCGGTCATATCGCGCTGTGTCCAGACCCCCGACTCCTTGCACCATCTCCACACTGATGACTGTGGCCACCATTTCCTCCAGCTCATCCAGCTCCTCCTGTGGCGCCGGACTCCCACCTCCAATCGCCTTTGCTGCCTTCATGTTGGCAGCGAGTTTCTGTTTGGTTTGGCTGTGCACTTCATGCCAGCACCTCTTGACCTCCTCCATTGACCTCCTCGACACTCCGACTGCATTCACGTTGGTGACAATGGACTGCCATATTTCCGTTTGTGTTGCCAATGACGCAGTGGAGGTGACGAACAGTTGTTGGTAGTGTTCTATCACCTCCGTGACGGTGATCCGGTCTTCCTGCGGACTGAACCCCGTCTTCCTCTTCCTCTTCTCCTTGCACTTCCCCTGGCATGGGGTTGCTGGCTGGTCCTCCGTGGGGCTTGTGGGGTTCGGGTTGTCCTCTGCACTCGGTCCGGGTGCATCCATGGTGCTACGCAGTTTGATTTGGTTTTGTCTTTTTTTTTTGGTTTGCTTTTATAGTGCTTTTTCACGCATGACGCGTGGGAATTTCAGGCCTGTAGGTGGTTGTCGCTGATTTCTGTAGCGCGTTTGGGGCATCGCAGGTTTTTTTGTGTTTCACATTTTTTCTGCGTCGCATTAATTTTTGGGCGGTCATTTGACGCGTTATCCTGCTACTATCGCATGGTGCCGCCGGGTTGGGAATGCCACATTAACATGGTGTTAGTTTCACGCGATGGACTGCGATGTGAAGGGTTGCGTTAAGCAACTTTTACGGAAGTTATCACACGTTCTTGTGAATATGCCCCTGAGTGTCCAAAGGAGAATACAAACTATTTGGAGGGGCTGTTATCTACAATCCCCCTGGCTACCATCCTGACTTTAGTGCTAAGTTACTATCACAACTTCTTCCCCTCTGCCTAAACCATGACCAGTTCTTGGTTATAGGCGACTTCAATATTCATTATGAAAACTCCACTAACCCAGGGGTCACACATCTGGAAAATGATATGGCAATAATGCAACTAATCCAACAGATCACAAAGCCAACTCATGTGGCCGGACATACGCTAGATTTGCTGTTCTCCAATATAAAAACTATTAATGTCCACGAGATCAAACCACTGCCTTGGACTGACCACTTTTTAATTTCCTTCTACATCAGCTTACTGGACAAATCATCCAAGGCGGAAACTGTGTATCAGTCAGGAAAAAGAGCCTGATATCAAATCTCCCTGGAGTCATTCACCTCACATTTCTCCTACCACGACCCTGCTTCACCTTACTTCAACTCTGTTCATACAATAGTTGAACATCTACAACAAGAGATTGAGAGAACACTAAATCAATGTGCCCCCAAACTCAATAGTAAACCTACTAAGAAAACCCGATCTGAAAAGTGGTATTCATTGGAACTAAAACTAATGAAAAGAAAGTGTCGAATCCAGGAACATAAATGGATACTGTCAAATGACAGCAAAGATAGATAAAACTACCTAGCTGAACAAAAGAGTTATCATTGTGCCCTAAAAAATGCTAAAACAAATTACTACACAAAAAGGATTGAAGATAATGGTAGCTCATCTAAAGAACTCTACAAAGTAATTCGAGAACTCTGCAAGCCCACTAGTCTGTCTCAAACCATGGCACCCACAACTGAGAATTGTGAACTACTTAATAATTTCTTCACAGACAAAGTGACCAAAATCTATGCATCCTTTAACAATCTTCCTGAGGATGATATAATAGATTGGGAAAATATGACACCCCGTCCCTTAGCTCAGGTCCATCTGGACTCTTTGACCCCTTTCTCAGAAGAACAGGTAGCCAAAGCTATGATTGAGGTTAGGGCAGGTTCACCACTCGATCCCTGTCCACATTTTATCTTTTCCCGACTAGTGTCAGTCCTATGCCCCCATGTTACCAAAGTTTTTAATCAATCCCTAGAGCTAGCCTCCTTCCCAGATGCATGGAAGGAAACAGTGGTCTTCCCTCTATTAAAGAAATCAGGCCTTGAAATTTACGACCCAGCAAACTACAGACCGATTTCTCAACTTCCATACTTGTCCAAGGTTCTGGAGCGCCTGGTCAATAGACAGCTTACCACTTTCCTGGAAACCAACACGTTACTGGACCCCTCGCAGACCGGCTTAAGGGCTAATAACAGCACTGAGGCCACTTTACTTGCTGTATCCGATAATATCAGATCCCTAGTCGATCAAGGCAGAGCTGTAGTTTTGATCCTTTTGGATCTTACTGCGGCTTTCGACACCGTATCTCATAGTAAATTACTACGAATCCTCCACGAAAAAGGAATATGCTCAAAAGCCTTGTCATGGTTCGCATTATTTCTTGAAAATCGAACCCCAAAAATCCAAATGGGATCTTGCTCCTCTTCCCCAAAAAGCATTAAATATGGAGTTCCACAGGGAGCCTCCCTGAGCCCTACCCTTTTTAATGCGTATGTCTCCTCCCTGGCAAACATCAGCAGGAAATGGGGTTTTGATATCTGCTCATACGCCGACGACACACAATTAATGATCCCCCTGACTGACAGTTTGACTAATACTGATACCAAGAGCAACTTAATCAACTGCCTCACCGAAATCTCTGGCTGGATGACTGAGCACTGCTTAAAACTAAATGCCGGAAAGTCAGAGATTCTGCTCTTTGGGGGCGCTCACGCAATCTGGGACAGCAGTTGGTGGCCCCAAGCGCCAGGCACCGCCCCAGAACCCAAGCATGCCGCAAAGAATTTGGGCATCATTTTCGACGATACCCTATCCATGTTGGATCAGGTACGCACGCTGTGCGGAAAACGTTTTGCCACTCTGAAGCTTTTCAGGAGACTTTTCCCCTGGATTCCTCTGAACTGCCGGAAAACGGTGACACAGGCTCTTTTTCTGAGCCGGTTGGACTATGGAAATGCACTTTACGTTGGTATGGCCGAATACCTTTTTTCCCGACTACAGGTAGTCCAGAACGCGGCCGCTAAACTGATTTGCAACAAAAATAAATACAGCTCAGCATCCCACTGCATGCAGGAGCTACACTGGTTGCCGGTACGTCAAAGAGCCAAATTTAAGCTCCTTTGCTATGCACACAGAACTCTACATAAGAAAGGCCCACACATTCTGCGAGATAAAATGGAATTCCATGTCCCTTTATGCAACCTGAGATCGCGCCATCAGGCCCTTGCATGAGTCAAACAAACGACCAAAGTCAGGATGGGCAACCGATCCTTCTCTAAATCAGCTGCGGTCCTTTGGAACACCCTCCCATCTGACCTACGCCTGACAGATGACTATCTGCTTTTTAGAAAGAAGCTAAAAACCTTCCTGTTCCCCAGATACTGACCCCATAACTGATTTAACTTAGAATAACCTGCTTCTCTCCTCACTACATTGCCTTTTGGTCTTAGCGCCGTGATGTCCCTCGGGATGAATGTCGCGCTCTACAAATACCTTAAAATACAAATACAAATACAAAATGTAGGATGTAGTCTGTGGAGGTGAGGGTGTGGGGTGCAATGAGGTCAGTTTTGGTGTCGGTAAAGGGAACGTTGGGGCTGGGCGGCCTGTAGATGAGGGTTCCGCGGAGAGTTGTTTTAGTGTTGGCCTGGATCTGGAAGTGGAGGTGCTCCATGAGGGCCGTTGTGTCGTCCGGGACGGTGGTCATGCAGAGGGTGTTTTTGTAAATGATAACGATGCCTCCTCCTGGATGGATGGGGCGGTCCTTACGCCGGATCTTGTATCGGTCGGGAACGGCGGTGGCGATGTCAGGTGCAGAGTTGGCATTGGTCCAGGTTTCTGTGAAGAAGGCGACGTCGGGAGAGTAGGTGTTGAGGCGGTCCCAGATTTTAAAGGTGCAGGGAGCGTAGGTTGAGGAGGATGCAGTTGAGTGGCTTGTGAGCGGTGATGTCCGGTAGGCTGGGAGATGCTGCTGGGGTGCAGAGGTGCGGCGGCAGTGTAGACAGGAGAGAGGGCCTTGGGTGTTCTTTGGCCAATTTAGGAGCCTCAGAGCATTTTTAATCCTTGATTGCACTGACTGTTTTAAGACGCTTGGTCTAATTTTAATGTAATTGTGCCTCAGAACTAATACTTTCGCCGCATCTCTTCTTTTACCTATTGTGTTGCCCTTGATTGCACTGACTGTTTTATAGCGCCTGATCTAAATTTAATGTAACTGTGCCTCACAACCAATACTTTCTGCCGCATTTCTTCTCTTACCTGCTGTGTTGCCCTCCCCGGTCCATCGCGGGATTCTCCCGATTGTGTGGAGGGAGTTAGGCAACTTCCGGGTGGTTGGAGGTTGGCGGTCTAGGCATCAGCCACCCCCATAAAACCGGATGCAGAGCGGAACGCGCAGCGGACACACGCAGCGGGCGCGCCAGCGGCGCACCTTTGGCGCGCTAAAGTCAAGCCCGTCTGCCCCCGTCCGCGCCCTTCTGTCGCCAGGCGCCAGGACCCCTGCCAGTTTCATGCCCGGACCGAGTACCATGCTCTAAGTTAACCTACTCTGGCGGGGAACTATTGAATTTAAGGGGAAACTTACAATCTTGGTGCGATTCTCACCCTCATGACTGGGCGCAGAGACTTAGCTCTCTGGAAGGCCCTTTTTCATGTAAATTGTGTAGGTACCAGAGCATAGGGTCTGACCAAGAGCTGATGAACGCTGGCGGCTCTCTTTTATTCGGTCAACCCCACAATGCTAAGGAAGCCACGCCCTCTCATAAAGATATAGGACAGAATACAGGGCTAGCCAAACCGATTTCAGCCAGGATTGGAAAGGGTTCCTTGGCAATGTTAGATCCCTACCAAAACAAGCGACAGAGATATGGGACTTGCTTACCTCGGAGAAACCGGACCTGGGCTTTTTGATAGAAACATGGGTGAAGCCTAGCTCCACCCCTTCAATTACGATAGCACTCCAAGAGAGCTATAGGATTCAAAGAGTAGATAGTGGGTGGCGGGATAGCCATAGTCTACAATGATAATGCTAAAGTCACAACATTGGAGCAAAGATGTAATGACAAGATGGAAATTTTAGTCTTGCGGATAGATCTGCTCCCTCATTATAGCTGGAAGGGTGCTTTAGTTTATCGGCCCCCGGGTCCCCTGGCCGATTTTGCCCTTCAACTTGTAGAATTGATTGCACCTTATGTCATCTCTACCAAGAATTTTTTACTATTAGGAGATTTTAATGTGCACAGTGAGTGCCTGGACAATGCAGAGACGGTGTCTCTTCTAGCTGACCTCGCCGCAATAGACTTAACTAAAATCAATGATGGTCCTACGCATGAAGCTGGGCATACACTGGACATTATTTTCTCTAAATCGTCCCACATTACATGTAAAGCCCCACGGCCACTTAGTTGGTCAGACCATGCACTCATTGAATTCCAAGTCCAGGGTCCTAGGAGACTGATGACACCTGGCTTAGGCCCCAAGCGCCACTATAGACAATGGCATAAAGTCACCCCCAACGCTTTCTCAGACGTCTTTCCATCGTCATGGGACATTGAACCTGAGAACGTCGAGGAGGGTCTAGCCCACTTTAATGATTTGGCTAGATCTGCCATTGATCAGATCGCTCCTTTAAAAAGCCTACCTAGTAAGCCTAGACAAGTTCAGGCCGCTTGGTTCACACCCGAGCTCCGAAGTGAAAAACGCCTCTGCAAAAACCTGGAGAGGCGATGGCAACGTACCCATCATAGAGATGATAAAGAGAAATATAGGATATCTCTATCTCAGTACCATAAAAATATAAAAATGGCACGGAAATCCTTCATTGTCCAACAGCTTAACCAGGCAGGGAATGCCCCCAAAACTTTATTCCAGATTCTGAAATCTTTTACTAACCCCAAGGCCTGTGATCTGGAAGAAACTCCATCTCAGGCCCTCTGTGATACTATTGCAGAACATTTTATACAGAAAGTTAATCTTATCAGTCAGTCAAAAAGCTTTATTTCGGCCTTACAGCCCTAAAAGCACATAAAATATTACAAATACAGGTATTCAAAAACATATATAAAAAGAGAGAAAAAGTAATAAATATTTTGTTAAAAAGTATCATCACTTGTACGGGGTTTAAAAATCAACAATAGCCAGCAATGACTAGACGCCCCCTTGTCAATACTTGCTAGAGGAATAGTACAACAATCATCCCAGCAATAAAAAAGTGTCTTACATCATGTTGCAAACAATTGCAATGTTACTGTCATCAATTTATATATTTAAAAGCAGCTATTGACTGATAACCCGAAGGGATTAAAAAGTAAGTAAAGAACATTAAGAATATATAAAACATTTTTAAAAGAGAGGTAGGTGAACAAGCGACCCAGGGGAGGAAGAAAATATGTAAAACAAATTTCGGGCTAGGGGATATTCCCCCTTAAAATAGCCACCTATTTAGTACACACTCTATTGAGGTTCTTCTAAGTTCTTTTTCTTTAAAATGGCCCTACGGATACACCACATCGAATATAAAAACCTGGAGATGGCAAACACGATTAACGGATCTGTTTCGTGTTTGAGGAGTCTGTAAGCCTCAGTATGGTGTCTGATTCCCAGGTTTCTGCAGAGCTGAAGAACCCATTTAGACCTTGGCCTTTTATAGGCGGGGCAAAAAGGACTGCGTGGAGATCTGTTTCGTCAACTATGTCACACCCAGGGCAGTCTAATTTAGACATTCCCTGCCATTTATTAGTGAGTGCTCGAAGCGGGAGCACCCCATGTCTAAATTGTAGGAACAGTTTCTTCGCAAGCAGTGGTTGAATACTGTCCAATACCAGCTCAAGCTTGTATTGCTGTTTGACCTCTAAAAATTTTGAGGTCAGACTACTGGGATTAATACTCTGATATAATTGGACCATTTTGTGTTCCCTGTAGGAAGCGAGTAGAGCCTTTTTGGGGGTAGAGGGGCAAGTCTCTTCAGGAGTTAACCACATGTCTACCCTCCCCAATGCCTGGCAAGAATTCCTTATATAAGCCAACAAAGGTAGGTTCCCCGCTCCCAAGAGGGACATGACATCCTTTAGCTCCTCCCTATAATTGGCCAGCTCTGGTATACTCCAGAGACGACGCCAATATAAGAGTGGTCGGAAGGCAACAACATCTGCTATGGGACCAATCCCCAAGTCCATCCTAAGGGGTGTTAGCGGAGTGCTCATGGGGAGGCTCAGCAATTGCCTTAAAAATAAGTTCTCTGTCATGGATAGCATATTTGCCGAACAATAGCCCCAGAGTTCTGCCCCATATAGCGTGGCTCCCCTAGCCTGTGTTTTATATATTTCTGCTGGTGGGCCTATCACCTTCTGGGAGCAATTTTTATATATTTTTAAAATGCCACCTGCGGACTGAGTCAATTTGAGGTTAGCTTTCTTAACTTGTGGTCCCCAGTTCATCTTATCATTGAGTGTGAGCCCTAAATAATCAAATACGGGCACCCTCTCTAAAGCCTTGCCATCCAGTTGGGGATGTGGACAATTAATAGTTTCGGCATGGAAAACCATATATTTGGTTTTTGAAGATTTATCTCCAATCCCCTCTTCCTACAAAAGGCACTAAATACTTCAAGTACACGCTGCATACCCATGGGTGACTTAGAGAGTAGCAGCGTGTCGTCCGCGAACATAAGTGCTGGAATTTTACGATTTGCCAACCTCGGTGCGTCTATATCTTTCCCTGCTAATAAGGTTTCAATTAAACCATTTAAGAAGAGGGAGAACAGGGTCGGGGCAAGGACACATCCCTGTCTCACCCCTTTCTCTACGGGGAAGGGAGCTGTCAACTCGCCTTTTTTGCCAAATCTAATTCTTGCATAATTATCTTGGTGCAGGCGTTTCAGCTGATGGGAAAGGTAATCAGGTAAACCCATATCATGAAGTATGTCCCATAGCTGATCTCGCCGCACCATATCAAATGCGGATTTAAGATCCACAAATGTGACATAGAGGCTGCCACCCTCTAGGACCACGATTTTCCAATGGATCAACTGTAATCTAAAGATCTGGTCAATAGTCGAGGTCTTGGCCCTAAATCCAGCTTGCAGAGGTGTTAGTACATTGTTTTCTTCTATCCAGCTTAAAAGTCGACCCAAAAGAACACGAGCATAGATTTTTTGGGTAACGTCTATGAGGCTTATTGGGCGATAATTAGCTGGGTTAAGAGGTGTACCTTTTTATAAATAGGAATGATCTCTGCCCCTGCCCAGGTCGGGGGCAACGCCATACCTTGTAGGATGGCATTAAATAATAAACATAAATATGGTGCCCAAACTGCTGGTTCGGTACGAAATAGGTCACCAGGTATCTTGTCTAGCCCAGGTGCCTTGGCTGGTAATAGGTTGCTCAAGGCCACTGTGATCTCCTTCATTGTGCAGGGGGTATTCAAGTTTGGGGGTTACTTCAACGGCCGCTAATACTTCGCTGCGATCTTCTACCCCTACTACAGGCCGCGAGTATAAAGATTTGAAATGGGATCTCCAAACTTCTTCCCCCAGATTGGGTCCAAGGGCCAAATGGCCTTCGGGTTTCCCTGTCTTGACTAAATTCCAGAAGCCTCGCATATCGTGGTTATCAAGAGCTATTTTAATGGCCTCCCATTTATCTATCTCCCAGTTAGTTTTTGCATCAGCTGTAGTTTTTTTGTAGAAGGCTCTAGCTTCTTTTATTCGTAATTTATCATTCTCTCCGATTCTAGTTACTAAGGCCTGCTTAGCTTTCCTACATGTTTTGTCGTACCATGGATGCTTAGGTTTAAAGTTTTGCGTGGTCTTATCACTATTATAGAAAAACTGAGCCAATGTAGATAGTAGATCCTGGTAGTTTTTTCCCATCGCCAATTGCGATGCCACGTCCCAATTATTTACAGGCAACTGAAAAGCAGTTTCCAGGAAGGGGGCAATTTGCTGATATAAAGTCGCCACTTTCTCTGGTGTCTGTGCAAAAGCCCCCCAGCGTACCCTCCTACCTCCCTCAATCAATACTAAGTTTGGGGCAGGATGTACAGGAGTATTTTTAGGGTCATTGAGCATGGGAAGGGCTAATTCCAGGGCCAGCGGGTTGTGGTCACTTTCATGTCGGGAAATAACAGCAAAATCCCTAATCTTATGCCATAATTGAACATCGACCAATATATAGTCAATTATAGATGCCTGTCCCGGCTTATTGAAAGTAAAATTCCCCGGACTATCAGAGGGGAATCGGCCATTGCAGGCCCTCAAAGAGTGGCTAAGTGTGATTGAATGCACCTGCAGGGCCAAGGAAGTCCATGCCCTTATTGGCCGAATATTGGTTTCCGGAATCGACCAAACCGAGTCTTCCTCACTTGTAATGGGTGTGGTAATACCATTAAGTGGCTCGAATTGACAGTTAAGATCTCCACCTATGATCACTTGACAGCTCACTGGTAAAGAATACAGAAATGTGACTAGACAGTCAAGCGTCTGCGAGGTGTGCCCCTGCCTCACTGGTCGAGAGTAGACATTTATTATAGCGATCTTCAATAAATTGTGAAAGGTAAGAAGGGTGCACAGAATGTCGGGGGAGGAGGTCTCTAGCATTTTAACTGTACATCCCATGTGTATTCCAACCCAAGTACATAGGCCCCCTGATGGTCTCCCCCTCGTCCCCTGGACTGCTGGAATGCTATATGTGGCATAGCCCACTCTATGTAGATCTACCCTTGACCATGTTTCCTGGAACAGGCATAGGTCATGTTTATCTATAAATTCACCCCAGTCTGGAAAATCCAGTTTTGAGCTGAGACCTGCTATGTTCCAGGAAAGAATCTGCGTATTCAATAATTCGTTAGTTGTGAGTGGCGAGTTCTGGGGGTACAATTTATATGATATGGGACTTGTTGCATCTCCTTATCATTGTCATTATTCCCTGGTCCCTCCCCAGGGCTATAATCAGCAGTCTGATTGATCTCACTCTGGGGACTGGTAGTACTAGTTGTGGTGAGGGTCTCACAAATTTTGTTGGAAATTTTATTTCCTGCCGATGGCATTCCCTTCATTTGAGACTCAGCTTGCTGTGTATTTCCCCAATTGTCCTCATTCATATTGTTATTAATGGACCTTTTACTGTCAGAATTTAGTCAGTCTACCAGGTCCAAGGAGCTAAATCTGTTATCGACAGGGATGCTGTACGTCACTATTTGTTGGCGTTCCCAGCCCGGATTTGGCATAACTCCATCCTGTTCTCTTGGGCCCCAGTTCTTATGCATAATTCCCTCATGGTCATGTCCAAGCTTAGAAGGATAAAAATATCCCAAGGGCAAAGTTACAATACCCCCTATCTCCCTGGTGTATCCCCAAGCCAAGATGTGTTGGACCGTCCGGGTGTCTCTAAAATTGATCACGATGCAATCCCCCGGGATGTCCTTTCATCTTCGCCCCAACCAGCTGACCCTACGTGTCATCAGGATTTCACTTTGTTCATGATAGGGGAGAGGCCTATGTTTATTTAGCCAAAAAGTGATTTTGTTTTTGAGTTCGAAATGTGTCTCCCCTCGACCTGTATCCAGCTCTGGGACACCTGCTAAAATAATTACGTATGGAATAGAGGCTGGGGGCAAGTCTAAATGGGATGATAAGGATTTTGTTTCCCCTATTTTGGAAGGTAGTATGGTCCTAGCCTCAACCTCGTTATTACTTTGGGTATGATGTTTATTAGTTGATCTTAGGATTTCTATATCTCTGCTATTGTATGCATTATCAGTGCGATGAAGAAATCTCTGTTGAGGATTAGCTAGGACCTGTTTTTGAGAGACTGGGGATTTAGACACAGTGGATGTATTAGTGTGCACCGTTGGATTATGCCCTAAAGGAGGGGGTAGTGCATTGGAACCAAGTGGATTTAACTGTTTTGGGTGCGGGGCTAACTTAGGAATTAAGGATTTAATAGGTTCAATTGCATCAATAATGGCATCTACTTTGCTCCCCAACAAGTCCAGCTGTATTAATAGATTATCAATTCGTCTAGTCACTACATCAAATTCAGATTTAATAGATGTGGCAAGATGTGCTTTAAGTTCTTTTATCAAATGAGTTGCCCATGGTGGAGCGTCCGAAATTTTCTGCCAGCGCTCATCGTTGACTTGTCCCCTTGAGGGCGAAGTTGGTGCCATCCCAAGAGCTCGTTTCTTCTGTCTCCCTCCCTTGTGTGTTGTTGGTTTTTTCTTCCCGCCCTTCTTTTTTGCCCCGCCTCCTTCAATAGGGTTAGTAGTGTGGCCAGATGCTATAGGTTCTTGTAAGGGAAGAGAGTCCGGAATTAGGAGCACATTAGGTGTATGGGATAGGTCTAGGGTCTCAAGCTCCGTGGATGGTGAACTATGAGGGAGAATCGGTGTTAAAGAGAGACGTCTCTCAGTTCGCTCAATTTCACAGGACACTGCTCCTATGGCCCTTTGGAGCATTTTATCAATTGCAGTCGGTTGAGCAATGGGTACTGGCAGTGGAACCTTCTGCCTAGTGGTTGATCTTGTCGATAAGGGAGAACGTTTACCCATAGCTTCTTAGGGATCAATAGCTCGCCAGACCTTGGGAATAGTTCGTGTTGTAGTTACATTATACAATGCAGGATACGCTGGGGGTTTGAAGCTCCACCGGGTTCAAAGTTTGCTAATTAGGGATACCCCAGTTGGCTAACCCTTGAATTTTGCTTCGTCTAATGGACAGAGAGAGTATATCCAACAAAACAAAAAATTAAAGAGGAAAAAATAACCAAAGAGGGTGGCCCAGCCCAGCCTCAATCAGTCTCGGACGGGCTCAGACGGGCCCACCCTTGGCCCGGGCTTCGCCCGGCACACCCCGCGCACGTCCCGCGCAGCGGGTGCGAGGCAGCGCTTATAGCGCGATGGAAACGCCTCCGCCCTCAGCAGCTGCAGTCAATTAGTGGAGGTGCACTCTGGGACACCGAGTCCCACCAGAGTGGAGATGCCGCGATGCCTTGCACCAGCGAAGGCCTGACAAGGCACACAGAGGCACTGGAGAGCAACCAGAGAGTTCCCCGACTCCTCCACAGATCCAAACAGCAGGACAGCAAGGGAGACACAGAAAGGCAAGCAACTCCCACACTGCGGGGCGCGAGGCAGCGCTTTATAGCGCGATGGAAACGCCTCCGCCCTCAGCAGCTGCAGTCAATTAGTGGAGGTGCACTCTGGGACACCGAGTCCCACCAGAGTGGAGATGCCGCGATGCCTTGCACCAGCGAAGGCCTGACAAGGCACACAGAGGCACTGGAGAGCAACCAGAGAGTTCCCCGACTCCTCCACAGATCCAAACAGCAGGACAGCAAGGGAGACACAGAAAGGCAAGCAACTCCCACACTGCGGGGCGCGAGGCAGCGCTTATAGCGCGATGGAAACGCCTCCGCCCTCAGCAGCTGCAGTCAATTAGTGGAGGTGCACTCTGGGACACCGAGTCCCACCAGAGTGGAGATGCCGCGATGCCTTGCACCAGCGAAGGCCTGACAAGGCACACAGAGGCACTGGAGAGCAACTAGAGAGTTCCCCGACTCCTCCACAGATCCAAACAGCAGGACAGCAAGGGAGACACAGAAAGGCAAGCAACTCCCACACTGCGGGGCGCGAGGCAGCGCTTTATAGCGCGATGGAAATGCCTCCGCCCTCAGCAGCTGCAGTCAATTAGTGGAGGTGCACTCTGGGACACCGAGTCCCACCAGAGTGGAGATGCCGCGATGCCTTGCACCAGCGAAGGCCTGACAAGGCACACAGAGGCACTGGAGAGCAACCAGAGAGTTCCCCGACTCCTCCACAGATCCAAACAGCAGGACAGCAAGGGAGACACAGAAAGGCAAGCAACTCCCACACTGCGGGGCGCGAGGCAGCGCTTTATAGCGCGATGGAAACGCCTCCGCCCTCAGCAGCTGCAGTCAATTAGTGGAGGTGCACTCTGGGACACCGAGTCCCACCAGAGTGGAGATGCCGCGATGCCTTGCACCAGCGAAGGCCTGACAAGGCACACAGAGGCACTGGAGAGCAACCAGAGAGTTCCCCGACTCCTCCACAGATCCAAACAGCAGGACAGCAAGGGAGACACAGAAAGGCAAGCAACTCTTATCTATAACAAAATCACCATGGCAGACAGTTCACAGTCGGTCGACATGACCTACAACTTCTCTCCCTGCCTGAAGGGGCAATTGCTGCAGAACTCCCCCCACCTGACTCGTGAGGAAGTTGAAGCCTTATTATGCACTGTGAAGTCAGGATCGCCTCTTGATGTCATACCAGCTAAAATCTCCTCCTCCTTGGCTAAACAACTTTCAACTCCCATCTGTTCCCTGCTTAACCTCTCACTGAAGGAGGGTCATCTTCCACTTGAGTGGAAGGCTGCACAAGTCATTCCAATTCGTAAAAACACAAAGGTCTCTATGGAAGACCTTTCGAACTTACGCCCAGTTTCCCTTCTACCTCTCCTGAGCAAACTTCTGGAAAAGTATATTAACAAACACCTGTCAGACCATGTCGAATCTTCAGACAGCCTTGACTCATCGCAGTCAGGCTTTAGACCCAAGCATAGCACGGAGACAGCCCTGGTGGCTGTCACGGATAACATCAGGCTAGCATTAGATAGGGGTCAATCCACTCTCCTGGTGCTGTTAGATCTCTCAGCCGCATTCGACACGGTCGACCACCAGATCCTGCTCAGGAGACTGGAGGAATCTGGAATTGGGGGAATGGCCTTGCGATGGATGACAAGCTTCCTTTCCAACCGCTCTCAGACAGTCATCCTGGTACCTTTTCGATCTAAAACTAGGGAACTGACCAAGGGAGTGCCCCAGGGCTCATGTTTGAGCCCCACGCTGTTTATTATCTATGTCGCTCCCTTGGCCGATCTCCTGAGGACTTATGGGTTCACGCCAATATCATACGCGGATGACACCCAGCTTACCTTCTCATTTAACAAAACCACCCTCTCCGCTCAATCTACCTTCTCCTCCGGCATGTTAGCAATTTCCCAATGGATGCGTAATAATTTTTTACAACTAAACGCCGGGAAGACCGAAATTATGCTCTTCGGAGAGGCTGTAATGCTGTGGTCACCAGAATGGTGGCCAGGAGAGCTGGGTAGCTGCCCCGCGCCTAAGACAGTAGTACAAAATCTAGGGGTTCGCATCGAGCAGGCTTGAACAAGAAAGAACACGTAACCCAAATTGTCGGATCCTGCTTTCATGTGCTTAGTCTACTGAGACGAGTCTTCCCTTTTCTTCCAGACTCCACACGTAAAACTCTTATTCAGGCTCTGGTATTGAGCAGGCTGGACTACTGTAATGCCTTGCTGGTTTCAGCTAACGAGTCATCACTGGACCGTCTACAGGTAGTCCAGATTACTGCGGCACGACTGGTACTAAATGCCCCTTACAGAACGGCCTCCCTTCCGCTTCTTCAACAGCTCCATTGGCTACCGGTGCGGAAACTTATAAGGTTTAAGGTTTGCTGCATCGTTCATAAGGCGGTATATGGTAACGGTCCAGTTTACCTCACGGAGAAATTTAATAGCTTCACTCCGACTAGGGATCTCCGCTCTGGATCCAAATCACTGCTGGTGGTTCCTCGGGTCAAGAAGTCAAAGACTGGTGGGAAAGCTTTTTCGCATCTTGCTCCCCGCTATTGGAATCAGCTTCCCACCTCGCAGAGGCAATACCCGGACCACCGTCAGTTCTGAAAGACTCTGAAAACTGCTCTGTTTTAGAATCACGGCCACACCAGCCTTCTCCTGTATGTCCACAAGCGCAGAGATACCCCTTCGGGGGTGATTCAGGCGCAAACAAACCCAATAAATAAATAAATTGAGAGCTGGCAGTTGTTGTTGCGTCCGGTGTTGAGAGCGCGGAGGGTGCTGGAGTTGTAGCGGAGGCGGGTTGGAGGATCAGGGTCCCTGGCGCTGGTCGTGCTCAGGTCACGGAGCGGTGCAGATGGGCTTGCCTTTGGCGATGTTTGTGGTCACTACAAATGATTGAGAAAGCAGGTGAGGTGAGGAGATCCATGATGCCTGATGAGTGATCGGTAAGCTAGGTTTCCATCAGAATGCATAGGTCGATTTTGTGAAGTAGAATGGATTCCTCAATTTCTGTGGTGTACCTAGAAGCTGATCGGCAGTTTAGGCGCAGGCAGCTTAATGAGGTTGCCGTTTTCGTATTGGATTGTGTGTGGTGGATGGAAGTGAGTTGGGTTGGTGGTCTGGGAGGGCGATTGGTGATAGGGATCCTGCTCGTACTTAGGATGACTGGGATTTTGGGGTAGGATGATTGGCTGGGGGTGGTGACAAAGGAGTTGATCAAGGCTTCCATCTCATTCTGTGACAGTGCAGGTGTACTTTTCTAATCTTGGACTAGATGCTTCCTCATGGGAATTCTATCTGCTCTTTGCTTACATATGATTGTGTTCTTGGCACCCATTCTCCCATTCTTCATTTAAACCCCTTGCTAACATAGTAGTGAAAGGGAAATAGACAACCTATGTTTATTGAACTCTTTACGCACCCCACAGATCGATCCACTCAAAACATGAAGTGCCTAAACTTAGGGCCTGTTTAAGATGCATGATCATCCCATCTTCTTACCTCATCTTAGATCTCAATATGCCGCTCTCTGCAGTATTTGCTCTTTTTGTAGCTCTTCATGTAAGTTGTTTCCACTGTGGCAGAGTGGATAAGATGGTTCCACACATACTAGAACTGCTTCATTTGGTGCATCAATTAAGGGCTTCATTTATGAGGAAGTCATGCAGTGCAGTGCAGCGCAGCACGTCACCTTGCTTCTCTGCACTGCATGACACAGCAGGAATGCGCTGTATTTTAGGCAATATGGCGCATTCCTGTTCTTTCATTTGCGCTGACCCCCTTTTGACAGCCTTGTACCAACACAGGCACCCTTGCACCATGGTGCAAGCATGCATTTGTTGCATTCAGGATTGTTTTTGTGCATGAAGGGGCACCTTCCTGCACAAATCCAATCCTGGGAGGCATAGCCCTCTTTCTATGTGTGCTGCAGAATGCAGCACACATAGAAAGAGGAAGAAGCAAGGAGAAATAGAGATATTTCTCCTCGTTACGCCTCCCCTGGGACGGTGTACATTTTTGGTGCATCCCCAGGTTTACAAGTTGGTGGAAATCTGGGGATGCGTCAAAATCCATGGGAGTTGCGTGGGAACACCCATGCAATGCCCATGGAATGGCTACATAGGGCAGAGTAATGCAATGCAGCGGTTTGTGCTGAGTTGCATTACTCCAGTTTTTTGAAGCCACTCAGAGCCACGCAATGCGGCTTTGCGTAGCTTCATAAATCTGACTTAGAAGTTTGCATCATGCCTGTACCACATTGAGTGGTCAAAACGTACACAACCCTCTCATTAATTAGGCCTTAAATATAGAAGTCAAAATATCGATGGTACTAAATATCGAGGACAAAATATTTTTAAAAGTATAGACACATAAGTAAGTCTAGATTTTCAAAACCTAACTCCACATATATGTACCTACGTGTTACATAAATGTTCATGGTACGTAGATGTTGAGTTAGAAATTATACTTCCCTATATGCACTTACCTTTCAATATTTTGTCCCTTGATATTCAGACCTCGATATTGTTGTACCACGATATTCTTCATGTCAATATTTAGTAGTACAATTGCTTCACTTTTCTGGAGGGGCCTCCCTTTGAGTCTTTTGATTTATTGCTTGGCTTGGTTGGCTGCCCCAAGAGAGGATATTTGAGTTATCTGTGTGGTTTGTTTTCTATGATCTTTACAATACTCAAGTATCCAACCTACAAGCTTCTGAAGGACATTGGCACTTCTTGCCAATAATACTGAGTTGTTGGCATACAAGGGAAGTTGCACCCTCATTACTTTGGTTTTTATAGACATCTTGTGTTACATATCAGACTATTATACACATCTTTGGTGTGTAATTTAACCAGGACAGCACCACAGGGCAGCATTGTTTTACCACTGTATCTGTCTGAAATTTAGTCAGCAGTGCCTGACATACTATGGTCTATAGCATTCTTTTAATGAAACTCTGATTGTAAATTCCTCTTCTCCTTTGATAATCTGGAGAGGTTGGTGAGCTTTTTAGGCAGGGTGATTGGAGTTTTCATCATTGTTGATTTTCCATCCAAATGATTGGTGAGTAGTAAGCCGCCCATCTTTCCCAAGGTATTTTACCCTTGATAGTTTATTCCCCTATGCCCTGGTTTCCGTAGATTACTTTTTTTTCTCATTTAGGTTAGACGTTTGAATAGCTGAATTAATACCGTTTGTACTATTACATAGTGCTAGTAAAATCTCTTTCTTCTTATGTTCACACTCGAGGTTAGACCACATTATCAAAGAATTTTCCATCCTTCCTGGAATATGTTTTGAAATGTTAAACATGGAGGAGTCTAGAAGTCCCCAAAATGCTATTTTGATTCAAAGCGGGAATTTTTTTTGGAACCAGATGGATGAATGGATTACCACTTATTTTATCATCTTTTCTTTTGCTAGTTTGGGGTCAGGTGCTTTAAGCCATTGTGCAGGATCTATTGTTGTTTAATTTGCTAGTGTTGTCCGGATCCCTAACTGAGTTTCTTCACACCCTTATGGCTGCTTCTGCCCACATATTTCATCTCCAAACCACAGTGTTGTCCATGGGGGACTGTGGTCATTTTCCAGTCTGCATAATATGTGCCTGATTCACAAAGGGCCTTTGCACTCATGGCGGAGGCCTCACAGTAGTGGGGGAATGTCTGCACTGGGGGCGGAATCTCCATAATAAGAGATTCGGCCCAGATTGTGGAGACTCCTCCAAGACTGTGGGGTAGGACCGGACTGGCCGTAGCAGGCCCCGCGCATTTTCCCGGTGGGCCAGAAGGTTGGGGCTGGTTTTTGAACGGTGGGTCCATTTTTGTTCCTGGGGGCTGGTTTTGCCCTAACAAAAGCGGCAGTTGTGCTAAAGTGGCAGCAGTGCTGCTACTCACTAGAACCCCTGTCCTGCCCGGGCCAGTCCAGCAGAATTGCCAGGGCTGGTTTGGGTGCAGAGGCCCGTTGTAAATCAGACCCTGCGTTTCAATTTGTGAAAAATACCCATTGGCTTAAGTCACATTTAATTTGGAAGACTCTTTCTTATCCTGGACTATATGCTTCCTCCTGCAAATTACATCTCTGCGCTCTACTTTCATTTAAATGTTTTCTTGACCGACATGCTCTCATTTTTCATTTAAACCCTTTAACATAGTTGTATTAGGAAATGGAAAACCTGCTTTTATTGTTCTTTTACTTACTGTACGAAACATAGGGCCTGATTTAGTACCTGATGACCCTCACCCAATTCTAATATCACTGCCTTCCATGCGGTGACTGTGCCTTCCTGTGCAATGTTATGTTATGTTAGCCAGATTTATAAAGCGCGCAGCTGCCCCAGCGAAGAGGCGTCCCGGCGCTGCCAGCAACAGAGAGTAGCAGGGTAAAGGAGAGACTGGTAGGCAACAGAAGAAGAGGGTAGGCGGCCTAAGCTCGTGGAAAGAGGAAGGTTTTAATAGCTTTCCTGAAAGCCAGCAAGTCATTTAGGCAGCGGATCTGAGGGGGCAGAGAATTCCATAGTTTAGCGGCCGTGTAGTGGAAGGAATGACCACCGGCCCGTGCACGCTTCACCCGGGGGACAGTGACTAAATGCTGCCCCGAGGAACGCAGCTCGCGCAGGGGTTTGTAGGGGGTTAGCATATTGGCAAGGAGGCAGGGTGAAGCAAGTTTCAGGATCTTAAAGGATAGGCAGAGTGCCTTAAATTGGATCCGTTTGGCCACCGGAAGCCAGTGAAGCCGCTGAACGGCGTCAGTGGCGGAACAGTGACGTGGGAGCCCTAAAAGGGCTCTGGCCGCCGCGTTCTGCACACGCTGTAGTCGCATTACCTCAGCCTGATTGGCTCCTAAGAGGAGCGAATTAGCATAGTCCAGTCTGGATAGAATAGCAGACTGGACAATCAGCTGGCGAGTAAGCTGATTGAAAAACCTCAGCAGCGGCTTGAGACCCCGCAAGAGACCAAAACAGGTGCACGTGACTTTTTTTGTATGTTCTTGGAAGCTAAGGGTGGAATCCATCCAGACCCCTAAGTTCTTAACCGCCAACTTAGGGGTGGGGGTGTCTCCAAGCACACTAGGCCACCACTGCTCATTCCAGAGGTTCCTGTCCTTCCCTACCAACAATACCTCCGTTTTAGTGGCGTTCAACTGAAGGCAGTTAGAGTTCATCCACTCTGCCACGGCGGCCAGGCCGCTCCTAAACCTGAGGGCGTCCAGCGGAGAACCATCAGATAGGGCCACCACTAGCTGCGTATCGTCAGCATATGAGACCATGGTGAGGCCCATCTTCTTGGCCACCGTAGCAAGAGGCTGGACATATAAATTGAACAATACGGGGCTCAGAGCCGAGCCCTGGGGTACCCCTTGCCCAATGGAGTGGGGCTGGGAGAGGAACGGGGGGGCTGACACGCGGAAAGATCTATCGTTCAGGAATGACTTAAGCCATTCGAGTGCGAGGCCCACTACTCCGGCAGCCTCCAGACGTTGTAGCAGAATCGCGTGTGAAATCGTGTCAAACCCGGCACTGAGGTCAAGTAAAAATAGAGCCGCAGTATGACCAGAGTCCAGGATGGTCTGTAGGTGAACAGTCATTGCCAGCAGAGCTGTCTCTGTGCTGTGACCCGCACGAAAACCATTTTGCGAAGGGTCCAGAATATTATTAGTATTGAGGAATTTAGTAAGGATGTTATTAACATGGGCCTCAGCAATCTTAGCCACCCACGGCAGGAGGGAGATAGGCCGGAAATTTTCCAACTTTGCATGGTCCAGCGAAGGTTTTTAAGGATGGGAGAGACCCTAGCCTGTTTCCAGAGAACAGGAACCACAGCAGTGGTAAATGAGGAGTTAATAATCTGGCACAGAGGTGTCAAAAAAAGAGACAGTGAGTCCCTAAACTGAGCAGGTCTTAGAGGATCAGCCGGAGAGCCAGATTTAACTTTCTTACTCAAAAGAGTAAGCTCTTCCTGTGAGATACTGGGGATAGCTGTCAGAGAATGCAAAGGGGGGTATGCAGCAAGAGGCCGTAGAAGACGGCTTTTGTGGAAAAGAACGATAAATAGTATCCACCTTGTTAACAAATAACAGCGCCAGGTCTTCACATTGTTGCTCAGTAATGATCGCAGAGGCCTGGGGTTTATTTCTTACTCTCAGTTCTAATAGTATCCACCTTGTTAACAAAAAACAGCGCCAGGTCTTCACATTGTTGCTCAGTGAAGTAAAGGTACAGAACGTTTGGTGAGTGTCTGTCGGCTTTTACGCAGCCATGCACCATTTTATTTTGATTTTCAGAAACAAACTCCCAAAGCAGGAGTTTATTTCTGAAAAACAAAAAACTAAGGGGCATATTCTCAAGAACGTGTGATAACCACTGCAAGTTTAGCTTAACGCAACTTCTCACATCGCGGGAAAACAACGCTGTGTTAACGTAGCATTCTCAACCTGGCGGCACCATGCGATAGTCCCACGATAATGCACCAAATGACCGCGTAAAAAACAACGCGACGCCCAAAAAATGCTAAACACCAACGCGAATAAAGTTGCGATGAGGCCAACCTCGAAAAAAAAAACAGCGATAACCAGCGACAGGCCTGCAATTCCCACGTGCCTGGCGGGAAAATGCACCATAAAAGCCGAACAAGAAAAACACACCATAAACAAAAGAAAATGAGTAGCAACATGGACGCACCTGGAACGAGTGCCCAGGTCAACGCAAACCCCACAAGCCCCACAGACCACCAGCAAGGAACCTCGGGGTCGGGGAAGGCCAAGGAGAAGAGGAAGAGGAAGACGGGGTACAGTCCGCATGACAACCGGATCGTCGTCACGGAGGTGACAGAGCACTAACAACAACTGTCCGTCTCCACCACCGTGTCATTGGCAACACAGACGTAAAAATGGCATACCATCGTGAATGCAGTCAGACTGCCAGGAGGCCAAGATGCGCTGGCACGAAGTCAAAAGCCAAACCAAGCAGAAACCCGCTGCCACCCGGAAGGCAGCAACGGCGAATGGAGGTGGGAGTCCTGCGCCACAGGAGGAGCTGGAGCAAATGGCAGACACAGTCATGAGTGTGGAGACGGTGCAAGGAGTCGGGACTCCGGACACTGCTCGACATGACTTGACAAAACATCAACAGGGTGAGTAACTAACAGGGACTGGGGGGACGAGCACAATGGCACACATGCACAATGACGTGTAGCACACCGCACACCCACAACGACCCTGGGTCATGTCCCTGATCCCTGTGGCACACTGCAGCACACATACAAACAACAAGTAGGCCCCCGTCCACCATGTGCCCGAAGGGGTCCCACCCCACACAACACCAATTCCACTACACACACATGCACCAGTGCGAAACACAGCAAAGATGCGTATGCGGGAGCCACACTGACAATGCAAGTGACACCACATGACGAGCAGCATGGCCGGAGTACAATCACCATGACACTGTGCACGCCACGAGACTGAGGTGGCTGAGTGTGGACTACATCCGGAAGGAGCAGGTCACACCCTGACACATCCACGTGCACAAACAACCACTGACGTCAACAATACATCTGCAGACAAGCAATGTACAAGAGAACAAAATCCGTCCAGGAGCACAAATGACCCCAGTCGCCATTCATCACAGCACCTCAAAAGCACAAAAGCCTCCAAGGGATAAGGAGCAGCAAAATCACAGCAGCAGGTGCGACTCTCACACAATGCAGCACACACACATAGCAATCACAGCACATCCACATGGACGGCAATGTGGGACACAGTGCAACGCTTACACTGCAGAACAGAGGACACACCGGCTCCGCCTGTGCGTAGAAAATGGCCAATCACATCTGACATAGCAGGAAACTGTGAGATGAAAATGTACGTGGACAACATCACCTACGTCATGTAGTCCAATTGTCCACTATCCCGCATCAAATAGTCCGCCAATCCAAAACAGTCACAATGTACATTGTCATGCAGTCTGTATGTAAACCCGAACAATGCGTCAACATACATGCCAACACAGTGTCAACAAGCATCTCCCCTTCACATTGTAGAGGGACAAACAACACCTCCAGCAGAGCAGACCAGACAACCCATCAGTGATGCTGAAGAGGACCTCCACACTTCCGACACCGACGCCATACAACAGTCCATGGACATCTCAGGCAATAGAGCTCCAGGAGCAGGGCAGCCCCACTGCAACGAGGACACACCACCCCCTGCACGGACAACACAGCTGGACGCACCCACCACCCCGGCTGGCTCACAGCAGCCCACATAAGCACACATTCCATTACAAGGCCAGCTGTCAGACTGCCAGAAGGGGCTGGCCGAACATGTGCGGGTGGGGTACTACCTCATGGGAGACGAACTAGATCCCATACGTGGGTGTCAAAGTCCCATCATGGACCACCTACACACCCCAACGGAGACCCACACTGAGACAGGGACACATGCCTTTGCACATTTCCAGTACTGAACCACACCTAGAGCCACGTGATAATCACCCACACCCCCACGCCGGACTGGCGTACGCTGGCCAAGTTCACTCCTCTTATGTATTGGGTGGGGGACGACAAAGCTACATGTGCAATGTCCCACCCTCTGCCTGCGGTTACATGGTTGCGTCCACTGTCCACTACACTCCAAACACCAGCAGTGCATGTAGACATGGCTATGTCTGTGGTCTGCATACTGCAGTCTGTCCAGCACATCTCCGCAACACTTGGCATTGTGTACATTCTCATTCATGGGTCACTTGCCTCCTTCGCACATGCCTGGTTCCCACCTCTCCCCACATTCCGGTATTGTGTGGCTGAGGTGCCATGCCGTTGATGGCTCATGTACATGGCTAACCAAGGTTGCCACAGTAAGTTGTGCTGTCGTGTCTGGTGGGGGGGCATGTTGTTTGGCATGTTGTATGTGATTTTATGACGTGTGCAGTGCCAGAGTTGTGAGTTGCATGATTGTGGAGTTGAGGTGTGTGGTGTGTTCATTTGGTACTTGCCAACGTGCAGTGCATTTCCATAGGTGACATCCTGGAAGCGCTGGTTGATGTTGGACTGTCGGAAGATGAAGGGATCATGCACACTGCCTGGGTAGTTGGCTATAACATTGGTGAGGAGTCCCCTGTGGTCCACTATTGCCTGCACGTTGATGGGATGCGTGTGCTTTCTGTTGGGGTATTGTGTGTGGTGTTGGCAGGGGGCACAAGTGGGACAACTGTGCAGTTGATTGCCCCCGACACGTGCAGGGATCCAGCTATGGCGTATATTCCTTGATTGGTCTCCAGCTGTTCCTGCGCATTGTGGGGGACGTATGGGTGCTGGGGTCCCTAGCTGGTGAGGGCATCCAGGCCAGGTGTGAGGAACTTGGATGGGGCTGGCTGTGAGACTCCTTCGACTCGGGCGGTTGTTGTTTGGGAGGATACCAGAGGCCAACAGGTGCAGCACAGCCAGCAGCTTTGTCTGCGGAGGGATGTTGGTTGTCCGCTGTGTTGGTACCGTCAGCCTGTGGGCAATAATGTTCAGGATGCGGAGGATGGTTGTCCTTTTGGGCCTGTAGTGGGCATTGGCATTGTCTGGTGTTAGGTCTGTAGGGCTGGTGCATTTCCTGTATGTCCGCTGTCTTTGTCTGCACTGCCTCTGTGGTGGTCTGGGGGGGGCGGGGTGGGTCCGTTGGGGGGGTGGCGGTCCTGGGGGTGGTGGCGGTGCATGTTGTTGCCCCCTCGGGGCTCCGGGGTGCATGGTGAGTGGCTCCATGGCATCTGTTGTTCTTCCTGTGTGGCTCTGGGCTGGGCTCCCTTTGATGGTGCAGCTTGTCGTCCGACTTTACACCAGGTCAGAGCAGGTGTTAGTTTCCTGCTGCTAACGCGCCTTATTGCCTATTTTGTGGTCTTATCGCCGATGTGGCTGGTAGTTGAGAATGTTGAGGTGTCGTGTTGTTGCTGGTTTTTGCTCGGGAACGCATACTCTGCATCTCATTAGCGTTAGTTGCCGGGGTCATCTGTGGCAATGTTTTTTGCGACTGCTTTCGCAGGGAAACTGGTGTTATGGGCTGTTAGCACCAGCTTGTGAATGGGGCGGTAAATTTAGCACGACTTTGGCTGCGATAAAGTGCCGATTACTTGGCGATAGCTCCTTGAGAATATGCCCCTAACTGTGTTTTCTCTCATGGTGTGGAGACATTATTTGTGTGTTCTGTTTGGCACCGGCAGGATTTACCTGGTGGGCAGAAAAAACAGGACTATCTGGTCTAAAGAGGGGAGGCGGTCTAATGCGCTTAAGGCAACAGCCCCTATTTCACTGGGCCATCAGAGTAAGGGGCATATTCTCAAGAACGTGTGATAACCATCGCAAAAGTTACTTAACGCAACCTCCAACATCGCAGTCTATCACGGGAAATTTACGCTGTGTTAACCAAGTATTCACAACACGACGGTACCATGCGATAGTCACCAGATAACGCATCAAATGGCCGCGTTAAAACCAATGCCACGCCGTAAAAATGCGAAACACGAACGCAAAAAAAGCTGCGATGAGGCCAATCGCGATACAAAAAGCAGCGAAAACCAGTGGCAGGCCTGCAAATCCCACGCGTCTGGTGGGAAAATGCACCATAAAAGCAACAAAAACAACACACCAGAAACAATCCAAAGTGCGTAGCAACATGGATGCACCCTGAATGAGTGCAGAGGCCAACGCGAACCCCACAAGCCCCACAGACCACCAGCAAGGACCAACGGGTCGGGGAAGGCCAAGGAGAAGAGGGAGAGGAAGACGGGGTGCAGTCAATAGGAAAACAAGACCAGCGTCACAGATGTGACAGAACACTACCAGCAACTGACACACAATCAGACTACCTTGAATGCAGCTGGAGTGTCGAGGAGGCCAATGGAGGAGGCCAAGAGGCGCTGGCATGACGTGAAAACCTAAACCAGGCTCAAAGCTGCTGCCAACAGGAAGGCAGCAACGGCAACAGGAGGTGGGAGTCCTGCGCCACAGGAGGAGCTGGAGGAAATGGAGGCCAGTCATCAGTGTGGAGACGGTACAAGGAGGTGGGAGTACGGACACAGCTCGAGAGGACCTGACACAACAACAACAGGGTGAGTAGCGAACAGGTACTGGGGGGACGGGGGGAGATGGGCACAATGGCACACATGCACAACGATGTGTAGCACACTGCACACCCACAATTACCCAGGGTCATGTCCCCCAATCCCCGTGGAACAATGCAGCACACACACATGGCAATCACAGCACATCCCATGACAATGTGGCACAAAGTGCAACACCGACACTACAGAACAGGTGCAGAACAGGGGAGACAACTGGGTCTTCCCATGCGCAGAAACAGGCCAATCACATTTGACAGAGCAGGGAACTGTGAGATGCATATGTACGGGTACAACCTCACATCAGTCATGTAGTCCAAATGTCCACTGTCCCCCCTCAAATTGCCAGCACCGCCCAAACAGTCACAATGTACATTGCCACACAGTCTGCATGTCTACAAGAACAATGCACCAACATAAATGTTAACACAATGTCAACATGCATCTCCCCTTCACATTGCAGAGGGACAAACAACACCTCCAGCAGGTCAGACCAGACAACCCATCAGTGATGCCGGAGACAACCACCACACCTTCGACATCGGTGCCCTACAACAGCCCATGGACATCCCACGCAACCCACCAACAGGACCAGGGCAGACAAGCTACTTAGAGGAGAACCCAGCCCCTGCAACAGACCACAAGCATGAAGCACTCGCAAGCACAGCTGTCTCACAACACTTCACCGACCCACACATGGCAGCCCAATGCTAGGTGTCATAACGCCAAAAGGAGGTGCGGGTGTGGTCCGAACCCATGGAAGGCGAACTAGATCACATACATGGGTGTCAATTACCCTTCAGGGACCACCTACACCCCACAAAGGAGACCCACACTGCCATAGAGACACATGCAGATGCACATTCCCAGTACAGAACCACGCCCAGGGGCACGCACATATCAGGCACACACCCACGTTGGCTCTGCGTACGATGTCCCAGTCCACTCCCCTTACAAATTGAGTGGGTGACGACAAAGCTACATGTCCAAGCTCTGACCCGCTGCCTGCGGTGACATGTCTGCGTCCGCTGTACAGAGCACAATGTAATGTCGTAGGGCCCAGGGCCCTCATGCATACAACAAGACCACAGGGACACACGCAGATATTATGTTGAACTGGCTACGGGCACGTGCGCCTGGCCCCTTTATTGGCAGGGCCACATGTACAGTGACGCCTGTGCTGGATGTGTGTGGGGTGAGCATAAGCCAGCCCGCATGGAGTGCTTGGTGCTGGCAACAACTTGAACAGTGGACACCAGTGCAATGGAAACAGAAAACACCTGCATAACAGAGTCAACTGCTGAGCAACATGGAGGGAGCCGGAGCAAGTACAGAGGTCACTCAACATACAAACAGAAGTGTCCGTGAGTTGCAGTGCACTGAGGTTGGGGCACTAGAGCTGAGCGCGCTCATGTGATGAAAATGACTAGGATTGTGTCCATTCGGGATATCCCTGATGCAGATGCAGTGGTGTGTGTTAGACCTGCATCAACTTCCTCATCAACGTCCCAGGTCTCCCACACTGCCTGAGGTGACATTGCTGCGCAACCTCTCCACAGCACAAAACTCAATCAGTAACGGTCCATGGGTTGCGGTGCACTGAGTCAGTGGCACCTGGTGTGCTGAGCAGGGGATCAGGCAGATGATGGCATCCACGACAGGTCTGAGCAACTCCGTTAGTCTGCCAGTACCACTGTTTCGACTCTGGCAGATGGTGGTTGGAGTTGGCCCTGGCGATGGTGCCTCCTGGTGATGCGACGTCCGGGCTGGTCAGGACTCGATTTGATGTGTGAGCCCTGGTGGTCCGCAGTTGAGGCCGGAGGCAGCGGACAGCGCAGGGCCACATGCACATGGCGTCGATGACCCCAAGACCACCGTCACAGAGGTCATCCAATATTCATTCAGACAGGGTCCCTGACTTGAGCTGCACAGAGTTAGTGGCCCCGGATGCACAGTGGCAGGCACAGGCACACCGCCACGGGACGGTGACTTGCGGTCCAATGAGGTAGGGCCACGCAGACTAAGCGGGTCCTCGTCGATGTCGAAGGTGACTGTGGTGGAGGGTTGCGGGGGACAGTGGAAGGTATCCTCCAGGGCATGATGCAGAGGGCAGAAGCTATCCGGAAGCAGCAAATGGAGGAGTGGAAAGCGACTGCCTCGTTGCCACCACCAATTCGGTATCCGCTGCATGAGTATGAATACTACCCCCTAGTCCATAGACTCAGACACCACCAATGTACGACCAGAGAGTGTCCATGAATGTCGGGGAACAGACTTAGTGGCACCGGGGCTGAGAGGGGATGCAGTCTGCGATAATGCCGGTACACTGATATGAACTCCGGCATTGACGACTCAAGACTCTGTGACCTACTGGACCGCAGTGTAGGCTGGAGGCAGCGGTCAGCAGTGGGCCACAGCCATGTGTCGTAGGCTCGCGATGCACGGAGTTAGTGACATCAGGGCAGTTGTCGGTAGTGTTCGATCACCTCCGTAATGATGATCCTTTTTTCCTCCCAAATGCAACGCGTCATCCTCTTATGCCTCTCCTTGCATGCAATGATTCGTACTCTGCTTTTGAATAATCGATGTTCAGTTCCAATTCTGTGACCTACTCGAGCGCTGCGTAGGCCGAGAGCAGTAGTCCGCGTGGGCCCACAGAATCTTGCGGCTTTGATGTAACACTAATGACCTGTTGGCACCACATCGAAGGGTGTATAGTGACATACACTCAGCCATGATTTATGTGCTCTGCCATGGTGTAATCAAGACTCAGTTCCAAATGCGTGACCTACTTGTCCGCTGTGCATGCCGGTGGAGTACGTCAACGAGAAAGGAGTACTGCGGGCCTGTGTTGTGGAGCCCGTGATGGTCTGAGGAGGCTGCCAAGGTCGCAGGCCTCGGGCTTGGAGATTGCACTGGCACGTGGTGGGCCCTCTTCGACACACGCCGGTGTCGGAAGGTGGGCATTGAGGCCTGGGTGCGCAGGGGCAGGCAGGACTGGTTCGGGGTCCAGCGTCCCGGGGTGCAGCAGGTGCACAGGATCGCTAGCAACACCGCTAACAGCGTCGGCCTCATGGCGGGGTGAGAGGCGCCGCCCTGGCAGAGACGTTGGGCATTCCGGAAGAGGACCACACCCAGAGTTACATGCCTTTTATTCACACCCCTACGCTGGCCCGGCGTACGCTGGGCCAGCCCACTCCACTCACGCTTACGGGGGGGACCTCACAAGCTACATTTCCGCGATCTTCCCCACTGGCTGGGGTGACATGGTTGCATCCACTGTCCACTACACTCCAAACACCAGCGGTGTGTCTACATGGATATGTGTGTGGTCTGCATACTGCAGTCTGGCCAGCACATCCACGCCACACTTGGCATTGTGTACATTCTCATTCATCGGTCCCTTGCCTTCTTCGCACATGCCTGGTCCCCACCTCTTCCGACATTCTGCTATTGTGTGTCCGAGTTGCCATGCCGTTGATGGCTCATGTACATGGCTGGCCCAGGTTCCCACAGTGAGTTGTGCTGTCGTGTCTGGTGGGTGTGCATGTTGTATGTGAGCTTGTGACGTGTGCATTTCCTGTGTTGTGTGTTGCATGATTGTGGAGTTGAGGTGTGTGGTGTGTGCATTTGGTATTGGCCAACGAGCAGTGCATTTCCGTGGGTGCCATCCTGGTGGCGCAGGTTGATGCTGGACTGTCGGGAGGTGCAGGTATCATGCACACTGCCTGGATGGTTGGCGGCGGCGTTGGCGGAGATTCCACGGTGGTCCACTATTGCCTGCACATTGGTGGGATACGTGCGCTTTCTGTTGCGCTTATTGTGTGCAGTGGACATGTGTGCAGTGAATTGCCCCCTGACACGTGCGGGAAGCCAGCTGTGGCGTACACGCCTTGCTTGGTCTCCAGCTGTTCCTGCGCATTGTGTGTGGAGTATAGATAGTGGGGTACCAAGCTGATGGTGTCATCCATGACCGTTGTGGGGGACTTGGATTGGCCTGGCTGTGTGACTCCTCCGTCTCAGGCGGATGTTGGTTGGAGGGTACCAGAGGCCAACACGTGCAGCACGGCCAGCAGCTTTGTCTGCGGTGGGATGTTGGTTGTCCGCTGTGTTGGTACCGTCAGCCTGTGGGCAATGGTGGTCAGGATGCGGAGGAGGGTTGTCCCTGTGGGCATATAGTGGGCAATGACGTTCTCTGGTGTTGGGTCTGTGAGGTTGGTGCATTTTCAGAGGGTCGCTGTCTTTGTCTGCGCTGCCTCAGTGTTGGTCCGGGGGGGGCGGTGGGTGTCCGGGGGGTGGGGGTGGTCCGGGGGGTGGTGGCGGTGGGTGTTGGGGCCCTCTTGGGTGTCCGGACCGCATGTTCAGTGGCTCCATGGCATCTGTTGGTCTTCAGGTGTGGATGTGGGCTGGGCTCCCTTTTGTGGTGCAGGCTGCCGTCCGACTTTACACCAGGTCAGAGCAGGTGTTAATTTCCTGCTGCTAACGCACATTATCGCATGTTTCGTGGTCTTTTCGCCGATCTGGCTGGTCGTTGAGAATGTTGTGGAGTGGTGTTTTCACGGCTTTTTGCACAGGTATGCCTACTCTGCATCTCATTAGCGATAGTTGCCGGGGTCATCTGTGGCGATGTTTTTTGCAGCTGCTATCGCGGGTAAACTGGTGTTATGGGCTGTTAACACCAGCTTGTGAATGGGGCGATGCAGTTAACTCGGCGATAGCTCCTTGAGAATATGCCCCTAAGTTTTCTAATAGCAGAGCCAGCAGGGGCACCGCTATGGGAAAACTGATGGTCTGCCGATTTAAAATACAGTGGGCTGACCTAGGGCTTGGCAGAGAGACTACTCCTTCACATTTGAAATAGAGTACCCCCGCCACCAAATTCTAAATTGGCCCTTAGTCACTTATGCTTTTAAATTGTTAGATTTCCTACAGATTTATGAAATGAAGCCAAAGTTTAAGCAAATCAAAAAATGCAGTGCAAAAGATAACTTGAACACCAAATGCAATGTTAATGACCTTGCCCTTAATGTTACAGATGCAATAACCAATGCCATAGCTGATCTTGCAGGTCAGAATACACATAACATTACCATTAACAATATTGATGAGACAACTATGAATATAGTAATATTTATTGGGTTGTATATATGCTCTTATTTAATGATGCTGTGCTCTCATGTATTGTTACATTTTGGTGTAAATGTGGTGAGGTCATAAACATTACGGGGCAGATTTACAAGCCCCTTGCGCCACTTTTGCGTCACTTTTCCCATGTTAAAAGTGACGCAAAAGTGGCGCAAGGGGCTTGTAAATCTGCCCCTACATTTGGTGTTCGTGCCCGGATGCGTCACACGAGGGTTTAACAGAAGATGCTGTAATAGGGACCTGAACCACCATATGGAACTGCCTCTATCTGTCTTTACAGGGCTGTATATATCCGTGAAGCTGCGCACCCGTTAGAACGAAGCGCTAATTAGATGTGGTGGAGCGAAATCTCCTGTTGAACTGCAATAAAACTGCAGATGCCAGCGCGGTCCCAGGGCAGCTCCAATTCTGCTGCTGTCGCTGTATGTCGCAACGGCTGAGCCCAAGGCTTGCTCGGAGCAGTTGTAAAGATCCAGCCTTGTGGTCTGCCTGAGGGGTTTCGACAGCAGGAGCGCCACTGCACCATCATTTAATATGCAGTTGATATGGGAGCAGGGTAATCTCTTGGCAAACACTCTCCTCTGCTATTCTCACAGGCACGTCCTGCGTTCCTACCTATATACTGATGTCGAATATTTCAGTGTATAACTGCAGTATGCTTGATGACTGTTCCTATGTACTTTTAATGGAGGTAAGTTTTGTAAAGTTAAGAAAGTGTTGGTGGTAATGAAGCTATTTAATTCACGAGCCAACCGAGTTGCATGATATTTGTAATCGAGACGTTTTACATGTTTTCATACACTATTGCCTATGCAATTGGAAATATGGATCAAACTGGTTGTAATTTAACAACTAGTGCAAAAAACAAGCAACATTTGAGCCTCGGTTTTTTTACTCTCTGTCCTCGTGTCATGGTGCAAAAACTAGTCACAAAAACAATTAATATTTGCGCATACATCGGGAGTGTTTTGGAACTCGCTTTCATTATTATTATTATTTTTTGGCAGATTTATATAGCGCGAACTCGACCCGAAGTTATTGGAGCGCTTTACATGAGCACCAGTTACATTACACAAGGACACATTCATTTTTTATTTTGGTAGGCATGGGGAGATTAAGTGACTTGTCCAGAATCACAGGATGTGGAGTCGACCCCGAAGCTCGAACCTTGGTTTGCCAGCTCCAAAGTCGGCAGTCTAGCCGTGAGACCACATTCTTTCCCCATATTTTTGCATTGTATACATTTGCCTCTTATAGTGGCAAAACAAGGGGAGTTCCGAGTGCACACACTATTTGTGCCCATTTTGTGTGTATTGTTATTGCTCACTTTTACTTTGTAAAAAAAGCAAGAGCAATTGAACTCATGTCGTAGTTGTTGGTATTGCAACTACGGTTTCGGTCTCTTTTTGCACTACTACCACCAGTGTAGACTGCCACCCGGCCTCTACGATAATATGTATCGCACTTCGCAACCCAAGGGCCGGGCGCGGCCAAAGGGCATAAATAAAGGGCTGGGTGATCGCTTGTGGTCACTCTGTGGTACCCCTAATAACTGGGTACATGTCTCTACTCAATTGTTTGGTCCTGCGCGAGCTGCGTCCTTGCAAGACACCACAAGCAGAATCTAATCAGTGAGTAGTCGTAATAAAAATGTGGCATGCCAATTTGCTTCATGTTTTTCAAAGAAAAAACTTTGATAAAAGACATGGGGCCAGATGTACGACCATTCCAAATTGCGACTCGCAATTTGTGCTCAATTGCGAGTCTCAAATTGCGACTCGCAATTTGGAATGTACAACAGTGTCAGAGACACTGATTGCGATTCCCAATGGGGTCGCAAAATGCGAGGCTCATGAATATTAATGAGCCACTCGCAATTTGCGACCCCATTGGGAATGGCTGGCCCTCACAGGGATGGTGGCCTGCTGGGCTCAGCAGACCTCCATGTCTGGGACTGCTTGTCAAAAAGGCAGTTTTTTTTTTTTTAAATGCAGCCCGGATGCATTTAAAAAGAAATAAATGAAACGTTTCTGTTTCATTTGTTAAGGGCAGGTAGTGGTCCCTGGGACCACTGCCTGCCATTAAAACATATTTTTAGAAATAGTCACAAAGGGGAAGGGGTCCCCTGGGGACCCCTTCCCATTTGCGACTCCATTACCACCCTCTTGAAGAGGGCGGTAAATTGCGAGTATTTTGCGACCGCAATTGCTGCCGCAAAACATTCATACATGGCTAGAGACTCGCTATTAGGAAGGGAACACACCTTCCTAGTAGCGAGTCACAAAACACTATTTTGCGAGTCGCAATTTTTTGCGGCTCGCAAAATAGTGTTTGTACATGGCCATGTAGGTTTTTGCGTGCGCAAACTGGTCGCAAACCCGTTTGCGCTCGCAAAAACTGGTCGTACATCTGGCCCTTCATGTCAAATACCATAATTTTCTTCTTTTACCAAACTTTTACCTCTTAGTTGAGAGTGGAATTCTGAGGCGTTTTCCATTGCTATTGTTGAGTATGCTGAAAGCATACAATGCACACATCTACCATGAAGAGTTTTAATTGTAGAAAATTAATGTTCATGTAATTTAATCTCTACCCACATCTCCATCTATTCGTCTGTTCATCAACGTTACAATTCAGGTGCGGCTCCTCTGTTATAGCGGAGGAGCGTTGCCCTACTGAAATGCCCCCGAGACGAAAAATAAAATGGTAATGAAATTAATTCATTACCATTTTATTTTTCGTCACTCTGTCTCGAATGGAGTGTCAGAACGGGGCGGGGCCTGCTGAATGGCAGCAGGGAGGAGGGTGGGCTGCCTTTGCACTTATTTAAAATGTGCATGTCTCTTTGGCCGGCCGTCTTGCGATGGCCAGTCAGACATGTGCACTTTAAACCTCTCAACCGAGCGGTCTTAAGACAGCTGGGTTGAGAGTAAGTTCAGGCCTACAGTGCGCTGTGCAATGCCGAGACAGGCCACTCCCTCCAATCAGAGAACTCCTCTCATGCTGGTTGATAGCATGGGAGCTGGCCAGGATTGGCTTGGGAGCCTGCCTCGAGGAGAGAAGATGATTGAGGCCATTGCGTTTGCTGTTGGAAAGTAAGTGTGTTTTATTTAATTTAATGGGAGTGTTTGTGCCGCCTGCCTCACCACCCTCAGGACATGCCAGCCGCCACTGTGTTACATATGAACTCATCAGTCAGTATATAATTACATATTGAGTTGAAATTTCACTATTTCCACATATTCTTTTTTTTTAAATAGTTTTTTCTGATTTCAAACCCACAGGCTCTTGGTATCGGTGACATGAGCGCATAATATCCTCAATAACTATTACCATTGTATTTATGGTAAATTAAAATGAATACACTCTAGGTTTTCCCAAGATTTCCTATTATGATTTTTAAAAAATAATAAATTCAGACTTCACATGTTCTCTCAAAAGAAATGTTGTGGTCAATTATGGGTGTCAGAATTTCATTCATTAAATTCTTCGAAAATGGTCTTAATAATCAGGCTGAATAATTTCCTTCATTACTGATCAGATGGCTGTCATGGACTGGTCTCGTAACCCTATCCACCTTGGTGGAACGGTTCAATGTCCAAGAGGCTAAACATAGGACCATGCTATATTCTTTGCATCTGGCTCACATGGGGGCAAACCAATAAATTAAGCATGCCACAATGTAGTTCCTAATGTAAGACCAAAAATATGCATAAGCCTTCATACAATTAAATCGTCAGAGTTAATTACACAGACACTGCAACATACTGATAAAATGGATAATATCATCACTATGCTACACTCTAAATGTAACAAGATACACATAACAAGGTAAGAAGGACAATCTCTGTGTACTATGTTTAGTCAAGAACCACTAGATTACTTTCTTTACAGCCTCTATTAAGTTCCAGAAGACCCATGTAGTCAATATATGTATATACATGCTATACATTTTTTAATCTCAGCCAATGTAAGAAGGAGTAACTACCCCCCTTATTTTACAGTTACCTGTCATGGGTGACAGGTTCTGTAAAGAGTCCATTCTACAGCAGTATATTTTCCCAGTAAATCTGAAAAAGCATTTGGCAAAACAAATAGAGCTGGTCTTCATGTTCAACCAATAAAAGCCAGCTTAATGTGTTATCCCTGTTGAAAGAAAAAGTGATCAAATTAATAGGAAAACTAAGTTGAGAGCTCATTCTGACCCCTGTCCCCCTAAAATTCTCCATGAAATAGCAGATATGGTAAAAGGTCCTCTCACTGACCTTCTGAACAGTATTCTTCTTAAGGGTCAATTTCCTATGATCTTGAAAAAGACATCTATCCGTCCACTGTTAAAGAAACCTTCTCTTTACCCTTGAGAGCCTTAAAGTTACCTCCCTATTTCTTGCTTCCCTATGTCTACTAAAATACTCGAAAGACACCTTAATTCTGAGCTGTCCAGCTTCCTTGAGGACAAAGCAATGCTAGACACGGCCCAATTTGGATTTAGGAAAAATCACAGCACGGAGTCTGCCCTAATAGTTGCCACCGAAGAAATCAGATCAATAGTTGACCATGGAGGAAAGAAGGTGGTCATCCTGTTGGATTTATCTGCAGTCTTTGACACCGTTAGTCACACAATGCTAGTTGACCGCTGAACCGCCATAGGCATAGGAGTACTGGCATTTGAACTGTTTTATTCCTGTCTTCTTAACAGAGAACAGTCCGTATTCATGGGAGAATTTATATCACAACCCTTCTCCCTACCATGTGGCGTCTCGCAGGGGTCATCTTTGAGCCCCACTCTTTTTAACGTTTACCTTGCCCCTCTAGCCAGACTTATCCACTCATTTGGATTCTCCGCTATTGCCAATGTCGATGGATACCCACATTGTGGCGTCAATCTCTACGGATATTGCCGACACCACCAAACACTTTAACAACTGCATGACTGAGTTTGCAAGTTGGTTGGGACAGAATTGTCTGTAACTCAACTCTGAAAAAACTGAGGGGGATATTACCAAGGAATAGCGATAATTATCGCAAAGCGCGCTTAGCGCTGTTTTTTTTATCGCCGGCTATTGCTGGATTTCATTGCGGAGATAACGCGTTATTATCAACGCTTATCTCCAAGGCGATAAAAAATCCAGCGATAGCGGCGAAACCCAGCAATAGCGCAAGAAATCCAGCGATAAATTCCCTGCGCTAATGAAAAGCTTGCTAATAGGCAGGTGAGGACTTAACCTTACAATCCACCTCCCACTGACAAGAATGGTTAAGTCAAGTTTTTAGCAGGTGTTAAAATCCAGCGATAATCGCGGGCATTGCTAATAGGGGGAAGTTGTGTTTGCGACTGTTTCCAGTCGCTTTTAGTTGGGAACGCCTACTTTGCATGTCATTAGCGATAATTATCGCTGACATGCAAAGCGGCACCAAAACGGTCGCTTTCGCCATAAAGCTGTCGCTAACAGCTGTTAGCGACAGCTTGCTAATAGGGCGATAGAAATATCGCCGCTTTAGCGGCAAAAAGTGCCGCTAAAGCGGCGATACCGCCCTTGCTAATATGCCCCCTAGGTCCTTCTGTTTGGGAGAGAGACAGTCTTCTGAAACACATCCTGGTGGCCCCAACATTTGGATCCCTTCCCTGTTGCGGCCCTGAAAGGTAGGAACCTAGGAGTCACCTTCAATATCAACTTGACGTTTTCTGAACAGATCAGGAAGCTTACCTCTTCTTGATTTACACCAAATCACAAAAAAACACAATCTGTGGATCAAGATCTAGCTTCCTGCCCAATTTGTTGTAATTCCATTCAGCAGTTTTTGCTGTAGCCCGTCTTAAAGAAGTCTATGGAAAATGCATGGGGATTTTGCATTTTGACATTCCCCTTTTTCTGTGCCCCCACTTGACAGATCACCCCGAAATTGTCCAGGAAGGAGCTGAGGTGTTTTCTGAAAGTTTGAGTGTCAAACATATATACTAAGTCACCACAAAAGATGAAATTAGTATAGTTTGTGTACTACAGGATCAAAAAGGAACAATCACATCCCTCTGGACCTGAAATCACTTAAGTGGCTTCCATATGAGGCGAGGATTCATTTGAAAATTGCCTGCATGACACATAAAGCCCTGCATATCAACACTCTGAGGTACCTTGCATAACAACTAGAGCTGTCTAGTGGCGTCAGAGCATCTAGAAGCACTTCCCTTCTGCTGAAACCACCAAATTTGATAAAAAGAAAGTTTAAAACCGAACCTTCTCAGGCATGGCCCAGAGAATCTGGAACGCCCTTCCCCCTGAAATCAGCACGAATCCCTCAACGACCTCATTCAAGAAAGAAGTAAAAAGGATACTGATGAACAAATCTATGCCGGTGAACACATAAACTATACTCCAGAACTTGATCTATCCCTTGCCTGCATGCATGCTGATTTCTCACAAACTATGTTGTTACTTAGTTTTACTGGTTGCTGTCCACCTGGAACCTGTGGATTGCTCTCTAGGAGAGTTTACCACACCTTGTCTCTTCGTTAGGATGTTATTTTTATACATGCCACCTGATCATTGTAAAGCGATCTGATACCGGCAAGGGTCATGTTCACGCTATATAAAACTTAATAAATAAAAAAAAAATACTAATGAGTGATACTATTTGTAACATATATTATGTGAGTGGCCATGTGACTGTGTGTAACCATGTGTGAGTAGATGTCTGAGTGGCTGTATGTGTGTATAAGTGGGTGTGTGAATGGCTGTATGCATGAGTGAGTGATTGTGGAAGTGGCTGTATTGGTGAGTGAGTGGGTGTGGTTGAGTGGCTGTGTGAGTGGCTGTATGGGTGAGTCAGTGGATGTGAGTGGCTGTATGTGTGACTGAATGGCTGTATGAGCACTGGCGTAGCAAGGGGGGGGCGGAGGGGGCGGTACGCCCCGGGCGGCACGAGATTTGGGGGCGGCAGGTAAATTTATCGCCAGCACCCCCCCCCCCCTGCTCTTAGGCGCTCGGCGGCGGCAAAAGGCAGGGACCGCCACGGGCGGCAGAGTGCCTAGCTACGCCACTGTGTATGAGTGAGTGACCGGGTGTGTAAGTGGCTGTATGGGTGAGTGAGTGTCTGTTTGAGTGAGTGTTTGGTTAAGTGAGTTGGTGTGTCAGTGGCTGTATTTGAGACAGAGTATGTCATGGGCACCAAAAGCACAGAACCCACCAACCTGTTTCATTTGTCTTCTCCACTGTAGACACGTATGTGTTATATGTTAGCATTATTCCATTACTTCTGTCTCTGTAATTTTCTTTTAATGTAAATAATTCCTGGTGACAGTGGTCCTGTATGTATTCAGAATAACATTGCATGTGATTGCAAGAATATGAGGACACATGTTTGAAAACTGTTTCACTGTTTTTAACACAAAGTGCATGTGTACTTATAAACTTCTGCATGTACTAACTCTCTTTGGTGCAGACGTGCAGTCACGTGCACATTCCTGCATGTGAACACGTACCGTCCAGAAACAGAAGTCAATGTGCATCAACCGCTGACAACGTGCACCAACCGCTGAATGGGTACACGTGTAATCAGCGCCTGCGGCAGTGGGTATTTAAACCACTGGGGTTTGAAACTCTGGGCTTAGCCTCGTCTCATCGCGGTTGCACATGGTCGCACCAGTTTGTCGGCACTCCCTTGGACGGGGGTCAGGATTAAGCCTCTCTGCATCTTCCCCTTCTTCCAGGTATCCGCTCCTGAATGTTCCTGTCTGTTTTCATCCGTCGGAAGATACCGCAGTACCAGTGATAAAAGCGCAGGACCTCAGCTTTTAATGCTGGCACATCACGCAGCACGCTGCGCCTGTCCACAGACTTAGGGTAAAAATGAGCCTTTTTCTAAAAAGAGACTTCATCAGTGTACTTGAAGCAAGACTCATATCTCGTTGTTGCTTTATATTTCAGTACATTAAGGTACTGTTTTAAAAACATATTTATGCTTGCGCGGTGATATTTGCAACCCAGAAACCATTGTAGGAATACTACCCCATGCACAAAGTTATGTGCACAGAATTCTTAGATAAAAGTGCTTTTAGATGTTTATTGCTTTGTATGAGAATATAATCTGTCTGTATACAGTTGATAATTCCCTGTGTATTCAGTACTAACAACACTTCTTTGTTGCAGAGCTGCATAGCTCATCCATGATCTTTGACACAAGAAGTTTTCTACCCAGTAATCAGCCTTGGTATGTGATGTCTTTCATATCCATGTTTGATTCACGCTGCTTGCTCACAAAGGCTCCATGAATAATTAATGTGCATTTACTTGCAGACAAATAAAACTGAAGAGCTATAGCAGGTACGCAGAAGAACCATGTGCAGATTCCCTATCCCGAACCCAACTCCCATGTAATTCCCGCCAGAGAGAAATTGAACACAAAAGACGATCCGGTATTTATCTTTGTCTCTCTTGTTCCCATTCCCCTTGAGAATTGATGGGAAGGTGCTCTGTGCATTCAGCGTTGCTCCATTAAGTCTTTTGGGGATTTAGGAACCATCGTAGCCCTATCGGAACCGTCTGGAGTTCAGGTGAGTGGCTTATGACAGAGTGTCTGTGTGAGTGGCTGTATGGATGAGTGAACGGGTGTGTGAGTGGTTGTATGTAGGGATGTGTGAATGGATATGTAAATGGTTCTGTGGGTGTGTTGGTGAGTGTGTACGTGGTTGTATGGGTGAGTGAGTGGCTGTGTTCAGAGGCTGTATAGGTGAGAAAGTGGGTGTGAGTGGCTGTATAGGTGAATAAGTGGATGTGTGAGTAGCTCTATGGGTGAGTGTGTGGCTGTGTGAGTATCTATATGGGTGAGTGAGTGGTTATTTGAGTATCTGTATGGGTGAGTGAGTGGTTGTGTGAATGGCTGTATGGATGAGTAGGTGGTTATGTTAGTGGCTGTATGAGTGAGTTAGTGGGTGTATGAGTGGTTCTATGGATCAGTGAGTGGGTGTGTGAGTACTTGTATGGGTCTGTGAATGGGTATGTGAGTGGTTAAGTGGTTTGTGTGAGTGGATATTTGAGCGGTTGTATGGGGGTGTGAGTGGGTGTGTTAGTGGTTACATGGATGATGTCATCAGTGGAGAGGAAAGTGGAGGGGGTCCCTTGGGAACAAAGGCAGGGTGGGGCTGCTTTTGGGGGCAAGGGATCATAGCTAAGGTTTTCCCGTGGCTCATTTACGAGACTGGGATGAAAGTTTTATAAAACCCAAAGGATGTGTCTGTGCACTCTCAGTACTCAGCAGGTGCAGTGCGCCGGCATCTCCTAACAATCTCCTTTTGCCCCAGACAGACCTGATTCTTCTGGGGGTCTGTAGCACCAGGTGCATTTCACTTCCCATATACAATGATATTAAATTGAATGAGCCAGGTGGCTGCCAGTGCGTCTAGCCCTGGGGTAGGCAGTGGAACATTCAGCAACATGTAAAGTATCTCTATGTGCAGTTTCTTCCCCTAATCCCCCCTTCCCACTCACCCCCACACACATGTCCCAGGTCTTGGGCTGGCATCTCCCCTAGAGTTTGTGAGATCAGGTACATGTCTGCATTTTACGGGCAGTTTCCCCGGGGTCGGTGAGCCCAGTTAGGTACCTTTACACGCGGTTAACTCAGACACATGTATCGACTTCACACGCAGGTCCCTCAGGGGCCTAGCAAGTATTTTGGCATAGGGAAAGCCAGATGCGTGACCTCTTCACATGGCGCCCCTAGTCCCAGGGCCAGGTACTCACTGCCGGAGAAGGAGTGTGCCTGGACCTCAGCTGTGAAGGCCGTCTTTGGGCTGCTGTGGGCAGTCTTCTCCTCGAAAAGCTGCTCTCCCAGGATGTTCCGCCACCTGCGCTAGAGGAAGCTGTGGAGGTTCAAGGTGATCATCTTTGGCAGGGAGAGCCCCTGGCCCAGATTCAAACCCCCCTTCAGCACCTTGGCCTCTGTGAGCAACACAGAGCCCATCATCATGCCCTCTGATCTGGGCACAGTGCCTTAACATGGGCATAGTCTTGAGGTGGCAGCAAATCCCTGGGCCGTGGGGTGGGCGCAGAGCCTTAGGGTGGGCACAACACCTTGAAGTGGACACAGGACCTTGAAATGGATGCAGGGCATTGAAGTCTGGCACAGGGTGCCCAGAGCCTTGTAATATGTGAAATGCCTCGAGGTGGGTGTAGGAATTCGAGGTGGGACACAGTGGCCGTAGGTAGGAGCAGGACCTTCTATGTCACACCAACCTTTGAGGTTGTCACAGAGCCTTGAGGTGAGTAGCCGAGCGCTGAGGTGGGCAAACTATGAAGTGTGGCAAAGGGAGGGAAATGAGCTGCTTCCTCAAAGTTGTTTTTTATGGGAAGGGGGTTGGAAGGAGACAGAAGATGACTGACTTTTAGAAGCACATGGAGAGTGGCCCCTGGTGCAGAGGCGGCTCTAGCACACACCTCTCCCACCTTGTGCTGTTGAGATCTCTGGAAGATTTCCTCTTGACAGGTCCTCAGCCTCTTTTATACAAGCCTCTCTGATCTCCCTAATTGGCTGGTAATTACCCCTTACATTGGCAGATAAGACTTGCTCAGTGAGTAAGAGCCAAAGCTTCGAAGCTGCACCCTCACCCTGGTAGGAGGAGGAAGGGTGGGCTTGAGAGGGGGGTCTCTGCAGCAGCCCCTCATGTGGAGAGAGGGGAGGACCCTCTTTAGACACCTGCTCACTGCACACACACCGCCCCCAGGTTTGACTGACCAATGCGGAAAGGCACAAGCTCCAGCAAGTGGCATCTGATGAGTGGGAGTGCCGGCCAAAGAGAGGGTCTATGGTGAGAGGGGTGGCTACATACCCACGCATTTCAACGGTCAAAAATGTACACTTTACTAAATTGTAGGTAACAGGTGCCAAGGGGAAGGTGTGTGTACTAAGTGAGACATAAAACTCAAAGACACATTTTTTAACCCAAGACCGGCTTCTTGCGATCACTGCCCCGAACCAATGCCCGTCACTCGCAAGAAGTTACTGGCAGTCAACCAGGGTCTGTGGTGTGTGAGAAGTCTGTGGTGTGTGGGAAGTGCAGACCCGCTCACAGCCTCAAGCCCCAGACTGGGCGCAGAACTCACATGTTTCGTTTTTTTGTCAGGAAAAGAAACCAAAAGGAACCTCAGCCTGTCCCATAACATTTAAAGCTCATTGATGCACTGCACAAAGTGTCTAGGGTTACAACTGGCCCGGCAGAGGGTAGAATCTGCCGGCATTAATGTGCGATAGAGGTGGGATGGGCAGATGGCAGGCCTAGGGAAGGAGTTTACATTCTGAACCCTTTGACAAATGCAAGAGGAAAGAAAAGTAATTTCCATTGAGAACAACTAAAATGGGAAGACCTTCCCATTGTGCTCTCCTGCACAAAAGCCTTTGGGAGGGCAATGCATTGTTTAATACTAATAGATAATTCCCTTAGTCGATTTCATTTGCTCTTTTGGCTTGATTTTTTCCTGTGCTATTGACATTACATTTCTGATACAACAAAGTGGTAGTAACACTGAGTTTCTCCTTAAACTTCAGGAATGTCTTGCTTTAGTCATGTGCTTGATGACCAGTAACCTTTCAAGATGAATACAAAAATGAAGGTGTTGGTTCTAGGGAATCATCCTTTGACCCGGACCTTTATTTGGCAGTCACTAGATCTTGACCCACTCCTAACTCCTGCTACTGAGAACAAAATGCTAGTGTTATGAATATTGTGGATTTTTCCTTCTGCGCATATGTCAACATGATCGCTGGTACATGTTTCTCCCTCTTGAAGAGCTTAACAAAAACTCTTCCTTGGCTCTATGTTGAAGGGAGAATGCTGATAATTTTTAGGGCTATATCATCCTTTTTGGATAATAGGAATGCAGTCTTGTTTAGCATACCTATCTTATCTGTCACCTTAAACTTGGGCAAAATGCAGCTGTTACCTCAATGCTTATTTTCCCTCAGCGTGATTCTGTTAAATACCAGTTTGACTTTATCCACAGATTACGAGGGAATAAACAGATTTTGTATAAGACAATTTAAATGCTGCACAAGGCATTTGCTGGCCCCCGTCCTCAATATCTCAACTCTCAGCTTCAGCCCTGCATGCCCTCTAATATTATTTGTTTGTGTTCTCATGTACACTGGTTTGTGCTCATGTTCCATCACACCAGAGCAGGCAGATGCTCTTTTTTGTTTCTCACTTCTATTCTCAATAATTCACAGCTAAAAGTCCCTTCCCGAGAGCACGTGCAGGAGCAGCGCAAAATGGCCTTCTAACTGCAGCCTCCCGGATCCCTCAGAATCTTCCAGCAGAGGGAGAGAGGACCCATTTCATCCCAGCCATGTTTGGTGGTCAAACCCGGCTACAGGAGCAATGGAGAGCAGCGGGTGAGTTTATAGACTTTTCATGTCTCCACAACCCTTTGCTACCTGCTGCTCGTTTTTCCTTGCATTCCCATGGCCACCATTTTGTTCAGCGTGCATTTTGAACTTCATTAGAGCCTCATCCGTCTTCTCCTTCCTATGCACTTGAGGATTTGCATGACATGAGGGCTCTTTTTCAATTTTTATTCCTCGACCAAAGTAACAAATTCTCTGCATTATTCTCTGCATTATTAGTGCTGCTATTTGAGGCTTATGCAGCTCTGCCACTTCCTTTACCTCAGAAAGCTAGACTATCAATGAATAAAAGGATATCTATAATTTTGTGCTGCTCTGGGTTATCCTGTTCAACTTTTTTTCTTATGATTATATTCAATTCTTAGTTTCCATCCTCTTTCAAATGACATCCCTTTTTGCATTTCTACAGCCAGAGTCCTCACTATCGCTACGATACATAATGAGTTTAATAATATTTCTTTCCACAATGGATGCCTAAACTCCCTCCTCTCTGAGACATTTTGATTCTCCTACCCCCCTTATTAATTCCTGCGAGGAACCGACTGGCAATGTCAACAAGCAAGCTAAAAAGGACCCTACTTCTCCTACAAAATTGCAGTTTCCTTCAATGCTGGAACATATTATGGATGAGCTAAAAACAGCAAGCCATTTGTGTAGAAACGAACACTGCTCTTCAGAGAATTGAAGCCAAGTGGTCTCATTTAGATTCCAGTCTCACAGAGGTTGAACAGCGAGTCAGCGACGCTCAGGATGTTATGGCTATAGTAGCATCCTTGTCCAAAGAAGTTACTCAACTAAAGAAAGAAACATACAGACGACTTAGAAAACCCAACAGGTGTAATGATTTGATAATTTATGGTATTCCTGAGGACTCAGAGGGGTCTGACATCACCTCGTTCCCGAATAAAAACATCCCCAAGATTGGCAGTAAGAAACGTTCTTCTGCCCTTAATATCCAAAGATCCCATCGCATAGGTTCTCCTCATCCACCTAATTCAAAATCCACCAAATCAAGGGGAATAATTGCATACTTTCTAGTATATTCTGAACTAATACAAGTTCTATCAGCTGTTAAACAACGCAAACAGATATTATGGTGTGGTCACAGAATTTTCTTCAGTCAAGAAGTTGCCAGAGCTAAGGCTACTCGATGAAAAGAACTTTTGGATTTACACCCGGCTTTGAGATCGATGAATGCTAGATATGGTCTTATCCATCCCTGCCCTTTCAAGGTCGCCTACAAGGACAAAACAACCACTTTTGAATATCCTGTAGATTTGAGACAATTTGTCCATGCACACAAGGGAAAGGTGATGGAACATGGCAAAACCTGAATTTTATCTTTTAAATATAGAATAAGTTACACAAAATGTTGATTGGTCACTCATTTTACATTTTACTTAACAGTTTTTTCTGAACAGTTTATCCAAGTCTTTTGGATCAAAGTGTTCTGTGTTCCTGCATCTCCTTGTTTGCATTTTCCCTCATCCCTCGGAGTATTGTTCTATCCATATGAGTAAGTGTCTATCATATTTCTTTCTTCATGGTCTGCGTTATTCCTCATATTTTCTCCTATCCATTATTTTCCTAGTTTTTCTTCCTCCACTGTGTATCTCGTAATTTGATAGTTTTCTGGAGCTCTGCTTCTGGTTGGCCTCTTCATTTATGCTCCACCCCATCTACACTTATTGTACCTTTCATTTTGCTACTGACATCTACGGCTAAAGTCGGTTGGATTTTTGCCATCCTTTCGCTCTTAACATCGGGAGCTTCTGTACATCTCCTCTCTTCCCTTCATCTTTCAGTGTCTTCCCAATCTTCACTTTCCATCTTCTCTACTAATCTTTTTCTTATTCCTAAGTGCCACTTATTCTTTCATTATGCAGCCCCTTATTGTTGGTATTATATTTGTATATGCCTATCATGTCCCTTTTGAATATACACTTTTGTGCTTATCTTTCCAAACTTTTATATACAATGAGGAATTTACGTATTATATCTTGGAATGTTAAAGGCCTTCATAACCCCATTAAAAACAAAGAGTTCTTACTCACCTATCAAAGTTAAAATGCTGGATTGCCCTATAACGAGAAACTCACCTTAAGTAACAGGAAATTGTCTCTCTGCATCGAAACTGGGTTGGTCATACTTTTTGTTCTCCTGCTACCAACAACAGAAATGGAGTTGTAATTCTCATTCATAAAAATGTACATTTTCAGGTAATGATTCCTTTTATTTTTTTGCCCCAGATTTCCCATTATCGGGGGTTCTGGGAACTTTGTAGGTGAGGATATAACAGCAATTATGGGTTTTTGGGGAATATCATGTGGAACTCGGACCTAGGTGCAGATTTATCAAAATGTCATGCAACGCAGCATAGCAAGACACCTTGCTGCGCTGCCTGACAGGGAGAGGGCAGGAATGCTCCATATTTAACACTATATGGTGCATTCCTGTCCTTGTCTTGCCCTGGCGCATTGTGTGGTGCCTAGTGCCAAAGCAGGCACCCTTGCGCCATGGTGAAAGCGTACCTGCATTGCAGGCAGGATTTTTTTGTGCTGGAAGGAACACCTTCCTGCACAAAAACAATCCTTTGAAGCTTTTTCCTCGTTTTTACGTGTGCTGCAGAATGCAGCCCATGTAGAAAGATGAAAAAACAAAGAACAGTAGAGATATTTGTCCGCCTTATGCCTCCCCTGGGAAGGCATAGCATTTTGATGCATTCCCAGGTCTACCATTCATGGTAAATCTAGGAATGCGCCAAAATCCATGGGCGGATGCATGCGAACAGCCATGCTCCACCCATTGAATGCTTCCCTTGGGCAGAGTAATGCAGGGCAGCGATATAGGTCCACGCAAGGTGGCCTTGCATGGCTAGGTAAATCACATTCTAGGTTTTGTGTCACCCTGCATCCCCTTGCGTGGTGCAAGGGCGTTGCAAAACCTTTCATAAATATGCCCCTTGGTGTCCTGATTTATGCATGTTCAGCAGTTCCGCAGTGGAAATCTCCATGTGAAATGCCACTTATTAGGAGGTTTCCCACTGAACTCACAAATTCAGCAGGCCTGGTAACTTCCATTACTTGTATTAAGGGCCTACATCGAAACTACCAGTTACTCACTGGAATAGTCCTGCTTCCTATTTATGTCCTTTATTGTAAGACCGGAAATGAGGTCTCACTCACACGGACCTGTGTCTGATGCTAGAATTACACAAATCTTTTAATATCAGTAGTTATATAAAGTATGATTGATCTTCACCTTATCTTACAGATGCGATGATAATTGTTTAACTTTATAGTGCCTCCACTGTGTCTATAAATGTAATCATTTGGATTTGTAGTTAATTTATATGCAAACCTGGCAAATACTTCACTGTTAAGCATTATGTGCTGTATTTTTAATAATAAAAAATCTGATCATTTGTTTTGAATGTAAACCATTCTACTTTACATCAGCACCAGCTCCAACATTCTCTATAGATGTTATCACAGGATGCTTCAGCTCTGACCGGAATGGAATGTTCTGCACACATAATTACACCTGTCGTAAGAAGAAATAAAAAGGAAAAACTTCTGAAAATGCCACTCTTAGGGCCTTGTTACGATGAGGCCCGGAAAGCCTCCGACCACAGGTCGGAGGTTTTCCGGCCCCATCGCGGTTTCAATTCCGACCACCTAGATACAATTTTTGCGGTCTAAATTGAAACCGGCCGGTCATTCCGGCTGGATTCCGATGGGTTCAAGGAGCCAGCAGCTGCAAGCACAGGTAACCGCGGTGGGGCCCGGGCAGGGCGCGGTAGGGGTGGTAGGCGACAGACGACGGAATAGGTGTTATTTATTTATTGAATTATACCTATTCCGTCATCTGTCGACAACCCCCCACCAGCCCGCCCCGCCCCCACCCCACCGCGTTTGCCTGTGCCGGCTGCTGCTGCAAGGAGCCCGTCGCCCAGTCAGAGACCGGCTTGTAATCGAAGTGGACGGTAGTCCGCCGTTGGTATTACGATGCTCGGTTTCTGACAGGCTTTCCATGCCGGGCTTTTTAACATGATAAGCCTGTCAAAAAGCGAGTTTGGGGGCCTCTAGCAGGGCCCCCTTCTACTTGCGGCCTCCGGTTGGGTGCCCCTTGTTAATCCCTGCACCGTGTTGCAGGCGCCTTGAGGTATCTGCCACGCAGTGCAGGGATTAACACAATCCCCCATTTCTCTATGGGCGCTTGTGCTACGGCCGCAGCACAAGCTCCCATAGAGAAATGGGAGTATGAGACTGTACCATGCACGGTCGCAATGTAATTGCGGCATCAGGACCGATGACTGGACGTCGGTTGGTCCCGCAACGGTGTTGGTCGAAGGCAACTCCGACCAACATCGTAATCAAGCCCTTAATCTTGCAAAAAATACAAGTGCCATGAGTAAATTCTGTTCAGACTAAATAACTCAAAACCACTAGATAAGATATCAGCATCGCTCCCCAAAAAAACACTTGCTTCTATGCAAATACTTGATCAGTCATGATCACAGACTCTACTTATTGCTGAGACACCATTAATATGAGTATTATATTTTCTCAAAAAGTTATACAAGCCTTATCCATTAGTACTCATCTGAAATGTTAAGCAATGTTTAGTTGACCCTGTGGATAGTCCCTTCTTGAATCTATCATTCACGGGAGTATAGGGCGTAAATAAAACGGAGTGTTTTAAGTTATGTTTGACCACACATCAAAGTACATACAGGAAAGAAAACAACTGCAGCAGGAATATTTGCAGCAGTCCTAATATAAGCACAAAAACTCTTCCAATAGGGTGGATCTTATGAATTCACGTTAAAGTTACTCTGCCCATTATTAGACTTCCGTCCTTTTACGTGCAATTACCAGTTGCACAGTCCATTCAACAGATCAAACAGTCATAAAATGTGTTAGAGGTTGTAAAGGGCTAGGGTGGGTGGATCTTTTTAAAGCATGGGCAAAGTGGGCTCTGGCAAAGGCCCCACCCTTTTTAGGGGATGCCCTGATAGAGCCATGTCTGTTCTGCAGAGAATCGTTCCCTGATGACCTTGAATAATTCTTAAACATATTGTTTTAAATACTGTTTACCTTTAATTTATTGTTAATGTGTGTGATGTGTGAGAGTCTATTACAGAAGCTCTGCAGAGAAATGTTGTGTTTATGTTTCATGCAACATTCATAAAAAGTTTATTTTTGATCAAAACAGGACCTCGCATATGAGAAATAGGAGGGGGTCACAGAGATTATTTGTAGTAATGTTAGTAGGCTGCCCCTATTACACTATTGAAAACACACTTCACTATCTCCCAATATTAGATGTAAACACATTTAGAATGTAGATGAGTGGGCATGTACACTCTCAGTGACCTGGCCAGAGAGGGCTTGAAAGAGCTGAAATTGGATCATAAATTCGCCTAACAGGGGTCCCCAAAATACGTTTGGGTCGCGGCCCCCAAAATCCTTAAGATGTCCCTGTCCCAATACTGCCCACGTGTACAAACAAAATAGATATTGTGGTGTTTTTAGTAATTTCCATATCTGTATGCCCATTTCCAAGGCTACTTCACTAATAATGAATGCTGTTTATACAACTACAAAAATGTTTTAAAACATCATGCACATCCATTATTTTTTTGCACTCTCGGCCTGCACACTTCCATCAATAAAAATTTAAAATACAGCTTAGAATAAAGTTTATAAAATTTGATCGGGTCGAAAAATCTTTTCCAGATAAATGTACATTCATAGTTTCGCGCAGGTTAACAAACCGTTAAGTCAATATATGGAGCTATTTATGAGGGAATGACACACATAAGATCATTTAAAGAATTATGGAGAGTCAAGTTAATTACGAAACTCTCATGCTTGGCATCCAATGAAGTACAGGTAAGGCATTGTGTACAGTGCTGCGTTTTTGAAAATTAAAAAACAAGAGGAAAAAACAACAAGTGTTGTTTTGTTGAAGGTATTTCAATTAATGTGTCGCTGCTCTGGACAGGTGTTATCATATTACATATTTTTCTTGCGTAATTAAATTACATCAGACGACTTGTATTTCACCCTTTGGGGAACCATAAGCCTAAGGCTATTCCAAGACTTCAACTGGACTGCAACTATAAGGATCAGATTGATTTCCTGTGTAAAGCATATTTCAGGTGACCTTCCAGTACAGTAATGCAGAGAGCCTTGCCGTTTACCCCTGAATGTCCCTTGCATGTAGGTGAACCTTCAAGGGCTAATTGATGACTTTCCCTACTTCTCTCAAGTTTGCTTATGTTAGCAATTTTAGTTAAGCAGTTTTAATTTAAAAAAAAAAAATTTTGCAAGAGAATTTCCGTTCCAAAAAAACACGTAATTATTCTGTTAAAAGTTGGTTATTTCCAGGCATGTTTACCTGCTATTTGTGTGTGTGTGTGTGTTTAAAAAAAAAAAAAAAATTCCCACTTTGTTAAGTTTAGAAAAACCTACACAAAAGATAGGGAGGAAAGCCGAGGGTTTTTACCATATTGTAAATCTTTTATATTCAGTATTAGAATTTCAAAAACGTATTCACATGTTCACAAATGTGCCTTAAGGCATCTGCAGGCATATACGGCAAAAAAACCTTAAACCTCACCTTCTAATGCGGGTGAACGCAAAATGTCCCAACGAGGGAGATTGCGAGTCATTTTCCCAAAAAGCAAATTGTCAGGGACACAGGACACAGCTGCCAGCTCCATCTGCAAGACTAGTTATTCTACCATTAAATTTAACAACTCTGGGTGATTTCCCTATCCTGAAAACAGGGACTATGCAACTAATCTTACAGCAGAAGATGGAGATGAGCAAGCTTTGCTACAGCTTGGACTTTTCCTTAGGGACTATAATGAAAAAGCTATATTCTTATTTCCCTGCAGGTGCTGCTTTTATTGGAAACGCAGTCCAAAAGTTGATCAAATAAGTAAGAACATAACAAACGCTCAATAAGTATACTGTAAGGCCATCAATTTAAATGATGAATATCCTATAATTCAGATTATAAAAGACAAAATCAGAAGATGAAAACCGAACCAGCCTCACCAGCATACTAGTTGTCAACCAGTTCATTAATTGCTGGAATTGACCCATATTCGAACAAGATGCCTCCTATCCTTGCAAGCTGCCAAAACAGACATTGTGGGCCCGATTCGCAAAAGTAATCTGAGACAAAATCCTAACTTTACGACTTTCGGTATTCACAAAATGCATTTAGGAGTAGTAAAGTTAGGATTCCTAACTTTACTACTCCTAAACTGAGACAAAATCCTAACTTTATGACTTTCGGTATTCACAAAAGGCATTTAGGAGTAGTAAAGTTAGAATTCCTAACTTAACTACTTCTAAACTGAGAAAAATCCTAACTTTACGACTTTCGGTATTCACAAAAGGGATTTTTTAGGATTCCTAACTTAACTACTGCTAAATGCCTTTTGTGAATACCGAAAGTCATAAAGTTAGGATTTTGTCTCAGATTACTTTTGTGAATCGGGCCCTTGAGCTCCAAAGTAATCCATAAATCTTTTCCACCCTTGTCAAAATTTTGGGTGGTTTGGCTGAAGCCAGCTCTTTGCTATGCACCATCTAGCAGCTAGAAAGGCAATGACACAATCTGTATGCATTCTGATGGTAATGTTGTTGAGTATTTAGGCCATACCATTTTAGGGGATGGTGTCAGTCGTGTCCTCAGAAAGATATTAATTACTTTATAGGTACAGCTCCAGTATTCCTGAACCTTGCTACATCGGACAAAAAACATGAACCAAATCTGTGTCTTCACCTCCCGGTTTGAACAATGAGAGTCCCATCCACTGATAGAGCTTCAATGGTGTATAATAAGGATCCTGTATCATTTAAAAATGTTAAGTTTTGAGATTTTATTTATTAAGTAGATTATGACCCTGAGAGATGCTCTCAGACACATTAATTGAAACTCAATATCGCCAAACAACTGTGGGACAGATGTTGCAAGGTATCTTCTTGCCTAGCCATAAGCAAATTAACTAAGATTTAAATCAGGTCCTGCTTATTAGATCTTGCCAATGTCTTAAAGAGGGAAATAGACTATAGAATTATATTGGCTGGTGCTAAGTGTGTTACGTATCTGTCAAATAACAGTTTGTTATAAAATCCTGCCCTATGAGCGCCTTATCGGTTTAGAAGCACTTTGAAAGAACAGGTCATATTATTCCTATATAACTGTTTCGTACCACAACATTTTATTTGCTGACAACTTTGTGTCCCCATATCTCTAATAACTTCAGGAAGGGCAGTAGTACCCCACAGTGTAGTGTTTCTCTGGTAACGCTAGGACTAATATAATGTCTATGCCAACATTTCCAAGAACGAGCAAGCACCTCAACTGTCTTGAACCTAACTTTTCTTTTTAAGTAAAATGGTTCAAAGCACACACCTCTAATTGCTGAAGCAACATATGGTTCCTTCCAAGGTTATTTAGGCCCTGATTTCAAGTTTGGCGGACAGGTACTCCATCACAAATATGATGGATATCCCGTTCACCTTATTACATGTGCATTATATCGTAATTAACTTGTAATATGGTTGGGCGGTATATCCATCAGGTTTGTGACAGAGTACCTATGCACCAAACTCTAAATCAGTCCCTTAGTCCCATTGAAACTCACTATCTCTGATATGCTATCACCCATTGTAGTCTGAAAGTAATAGCTCAGATAGAGTAAAGCAATTTAGTGGAAGTTGTATGAGTCAACAAGATTTTTTATATTCCCATGTAAATGTATGTGGCAGCCACCCCAGCTCTGGAGCATTCAAACGCCACACACGGAGCTCAGTAATGCACATCTTTATTCTTCAGTATGAAACCATTAACTTAATGTACTGCGTCATATACTTTATTGACCACACTGAGACACACCCAAATACCTCCCAACTGATTATGCAACTTTGTAAGCAGTCCGCCTAAGACCACAAGGGTCCCACTACACATGATCACACAACATTACATCTCCCCCTTTGTTAAATCAAAAATATTGACAACATATATACAATAGAGTTCCTCAATGATTCGTTGAGGTGCTCGCACCAGTCTTCCAGTTTGAGTTGCATGAGGTGAAGGAGTTGCGCTGTCATTGGGCATCATAACTGTGGATTCAGATGCTTGATTTGGGAACTTGGGTTGACTTGTTTCGAACATCGAAGCAGATGTTTGAAATGGGATGAGTTTCTTGTAATGGACTTTCCTGGGCGTTGAGCAGTCACCATATGTCCTTTACTTGACACGACTCTCAATGGATCAGCATCAAATGGAGCATCAGTCTTGTGTTTCCATTATTGCCTGACTATAACTCAGTCGCTTTCTCCAAAAACCTTGTCCCAAGTGCATATGCGCTTATCTGCATAGGTCTTCATCTTTCTTTTGTGAGAAGCGTTTGTGACACAAATTTCAGTGTCTAGTACTCAGCTCATGGTTGATTGTTGTAGCTTTGTCCCAATGGCTCTACCAAACAGCAAGGTGGCAGGGTTTTCACCTTTTGTAGTGTGGCACAGCAGTCAGAGCATCTTACTCCGGAGCGTGGGGCTCATGGTTCGATCCCCAGCTGCAGCTCAGCTCAGCATCGTGTAACTCTGGAAAGTAGCTCACTTAATCTCCCTGACTGCCCCCAGCGCCTTGAAACCCTTAAGGGGGTGATATGTTCGTGCTTTACAAGTAGAAATTATGTATGGTTGATGATAAATCTTAAAGTAAAGGAAAACGTTATTATTCATCAATAACTCCCATGAGATGATGGCCATTGTTCAAAGGTCCAAAGAAATCAACTGGAATTTTCTCTTATTCTTGTTCAGGAAGATCAGACATATATAGAGGATGCTGTGTTGTCTTGGGAGACAAACAGTTACACGGGGAACTACACTCGGTCCCCGAGGGCTCTCTTGGTGGCTAAAATGATCACAATCTCGGTTGTGCGCCAGTTCAATAACTTGTTGTTGACACCAAAATGAAGTATGTAGGTCTGATGGTTCCTGAATTATTATATCATCACCGCAACACATCCGCCATTTTTTTAAAATATCATCCAGAAAAAATAGGCCCGTATTAGCAATGTCTACCCAAGCTGAATTACTTCTCAAATGATAGAAAAACACAAATCAAAAAATCAAAATCTCTGGACAACAGTTTTTCTACAAAGGTATATCAAGGGACTAGGACAAGCAATGGAGCCAAAGCAGCCTTTATTTTCGATGATGGACATCAGAGCTAAGCAAGTCGAATACAGTCGGCTTGGAGCTGCCAAGTTCCTCAGCACATTTGACTTAACATCTGGGTACATGTAGATTGCCTTGACCAAGGGGGCCAAGAGAGGCCTGTGTTCTCTTTCTCAGAAGGACACACCCAGTTCCACATCATGCCCTTCGGGTTCAAGAATGCCCCTGTTACCTTCCAGAGGTTGGTCAATCTAGCTGGGTTGGAGAACTTCAGTGTTGCCTACCTAGACAACATTGGGGGTTATTAGTTCTAGCTGGGAGGACCACCTGTGCCACCTCAAGGAAGTGCTTCAGGCTCTGCAGAGTGAAGGCATGACTATCAAGGCCAGTAAGTGCCAGATATGGCAGGGTTCTGAGGTCTACTTGGATTGCCAAGTGGGAGGTGGCAAGGTTCCAGCCCCTTCAGGCCAAAATTGAAACCATTCTGGCTCATCGCCTCTTCTCTCCACACATCGGGTCTTCGGCAACGATGCAAACAAGGTACTTTGCAGGAGAACAAGGTTGGTCTCTGTATCTGATCCATGCTCCATCGCGGTCAGCCTTAACTTTTGGATTTGACTCAGTATGGAGCGACCAGATAGACCCATTTGGTGCTTTATGCTTTTAAGAACTATATTTCAGTTTCATCTTTAAAACTTCTTAACTCCGGTCATACTTATTGGAGTATTGTTGTTTTGGTCTTGTATTGTTCATTAAATTAATCTCTATTTGGGGGGCGGAGCTTGCCTGAGCCCAAGATGGCTGCGTGAGCCGAGAGCTCCGTCCGATCTACATACTATCCTGCATTAATCCTGCATCAATGCTTGCTGCTCAGCATTAAAACTACTATGCCCATGTAGCGGAGTGCTCGATGATCACCCGGTGCCGTTTCTGGGGCAGAGGGGTGCCCTGTGGCGGCGAACGACGATCGAGTGCCCGGAGGCGAGACGCGGAGGAACAGAGGCCAAGCTGGTGACGCAGCTAGCAGTGGTGTGCCGCACGAGAGCCTCGCGGCCCACACAAGCCCACGTATCGCGTCCCAGGGTGCAGAGGCAACGATCCGGGAACCTGCAGGGCTGTGATACGCTGCGCGATCCTCGAACCACTGTTGGTGAGCGGGCTGCGGCGGCCCGGAGTGGTCGAGCGTGGATCGGCGGAAGCCTGCCTGGGCCGCTCTATGGCAGTGAGGAGAGCGGTGAAGACTTGCGGGCAGAGGTGAGCGCCTGTGCCTGAGACTTGCCCTGCATGCCGTTGGGCTGCGGCTGACACGGACTCGATTACTGCAGGTGCTGCACGCCCTCCCGTTTCCCCTCTCTATGCGTCCCAGAGTGTCCACGAGTAGTTTCGGAGGATCCACGATCGCTGGGGCTGGCCCCAGCTGCGCCATTTTAACATATACCGCGGCGAGTCACGAGCAGCGCACACTGCGGGGCAAGAGAGGTCAGTGCAGTTCACGTAGGCCAGGCGGGAGCGCCCCATCATTTCCTGGAGTGGCTAATGCTGGTGGGCTCTGGAATACACAGTTACCCCCTATTACGGTGCGGCTTGATTGCATGGCCCCAGATGACTAGCCCACCCAGCTAGGAGTTACCGGCCTGTCGACTGCCCAACCCTGCACCTTTGTGTTGGGGGCAACGCCTGGTGCCATACTTTGGTGGTGGAGGAGGGGGACGTCCCTGGCGAGTAATCGGACCTTCCCTCATTGCTGGTCCCAAGAGAGTTACCCATAGTGGTACTCCTCGGTGACGATTTTCCCTGCATGCCTGCCCTGGCTGACGGGCCACTTTGACCATTCTGATGCGGCTGTGAGCTCCCTGGGTTTGTTGTTTCTGCGGGCAGGCACTGTTGGATGATCCTGCATCCTATTAACACGAAGAACCGAACACTCAGGTTGGAAACATGGGGAAGGTGGACAAAAATCAACCCAAGCTCCAGTTCGTACAACGTAGAACCAGGCCTCGCGAACAGACGCTGGATGGGGTCCCAAACTCTCAGTCCGAAGAGCCTGATCAAGTGGAGGGGGATATACGCGTCATGTTGGCCGCCACGCAAAAGAGCTTAACTTCTATTGACAGTAAGATTGACTCCCTGTCCTATCGCATGGACCGTATGACAGAGCGTATGGATAAGCAAGTTGAGAGGATGGATATGACGGAACGTAGGGTTACTGAGGTCGAGGAAGCTCAAACAGAAATGTATTCGGAACACAAACAGATTGGCAAACTCCTGCTCACGCTTCAAGAGAAGGCGGAGGACCTTGAAGCTAGGTCCGACCCAGTAATATCCGAATTACCGGCCTCCCGGAATCCACAAGTATTGGAAATATGGAGTTATTTGTTGAGCAGTTGCTGACGACATTGCTGGGCCGTGACACGTTCTCTTCAATGTTGGTGGTTGAGAGAGCACACCACTCGCTGGGCCCAAAGCCCCCGCCGGGAGCTGCGCCTAGGCCTATTATTGCCAAACTGTTAAATTACAGAGACAGAGATGCAGCACTTAAGGTGGCCCGGGATAAACAAACACTGCACTACGAGGTGTCGAACATTTCTCTCTACCCGGATTTCACGGCTCATGTCCAGGAGGCACGCAGATAATTTGCTCCACTAAAGAAACAGCTGAGGGAACAAAATCTTGATTATGCCATGCTGTACACGGCGCGGCTCCGGGTGAACCGGCAGGGCAGATCTCGCATCTTCACTGATCCCAGGTCTTTGCAGAAAGCTTTGAAGGACTGGGCTAAAGAAAAGCCACACGGCTCTACATCGCCTACCCAGGAAGGAGCGACAGGTGGCAGCCTCGATGACAAGGACTAAAATATAGGATACTCTATATTGCAGATAAGACCTAATGTTTGCTTGGTAATCTGAGGGTACTGTAGCCTGTTGTGCTCTTAGAACTTTGGTATGGGTTGGTGGGGAGGGATCTATCGGTGTTGGTTGCCGTTAGACGGACGCTACACAGAAGTTCTGCTATGCCTAGCCCGGGTGAGGGTCCATTTCATTGTGATTTGTATGCTAATGCTGTGCTCCGATCTTATTTGATCCTACTGTTTGATTGATAGATGCATGCTACTAGCCAGATGATGGACGTAGGGAGCATTTTTTGCCAACTGTGGAAGTATAGGTAGCGGGCTCGGGCAACATCTGCCCACGTGTGAATCCCACGTCCTGGACTTGTTGCGATTTGGTTCGGGGTTTTGTATTGTCTTTTATTATTTTATTCTTTATTTTATGGGGGGTTGACAGAGGGTATTCGCCATTACAAAGTTGGGGTATGTATGGCGTGGGTGGGGGGTGGGGGAGTGCAGAGACCTATTTGGGGCTTCAATTGTATTGTAATGTTAATTGAATTCATTGCGTGCTGCTTCATTGGACACGATGTACACAGGGTGACATTTATGCATCAACATTGCTGGCTACTGGACACTTCATCACTTTGTCATGACACAAACACAAACACATAAGCTAAAGATGTTGACCTGGAATGTCCGTGGCCTGAATGATTTTCGAAAGCTTATAAAGGTCCTTTCATACCTCAACAGACATGCTGTGGATGTCGCTTTATTGCAAGAGTCACATTTGCCTCTCAGCAGTCGAATGTTTAATTGCAGGGGACTCCAGGGAAACACACACGCTGCTGGTTTCACGTCGCATGTGCGCGGCGTCATTACCTGGATCAATCCGAAAGCTGGTCTTAAGTTGGTTCCGTTGGAGTCGGACTTGGAGGGGAGGTTTGCCATATCAAGGTGTAGCGGGAAGGGACTCGACCTAATATTGGTCAATGTATATGGCCCAAACTATGACAACCCGCAGTTCTACACAACATTGCTTGATAAACTGAGCAACTATAGGGGGGTTGACCAACTATGGGGAGGGGACTTTAATTGCGTTTTAAATCCACAGCTTGAAAGATTGGGGGGTCCGGACCGACGACTCGCGGCTGCAGCGCGTACTATTATAGATGTGACCATGCAGCTTGACTTATGCAATGTCTGGAGAACATGATCCCCGGGTAAAGGTGGGTTCACACATTAGCCTGCCTATCACGATTTACACACCAGAATTGACTACTGGTTAGCCTCTAGGAAATTGCTCACTCGCATCCGGGACTGTACAGTGCTATCTCGCACCTTCTCGGACCACTCCCCGATATTGCTAGTTCTGGACTGCCAACACCCACAAGTCCCTCCATTCACATGGCGTTTTCCCCCATACACATTGCTGGATCCTGTTTTTAAGGCTGAACTGTCGGAAGCAATAGACTCCTTTTATGATCACAATATTGGGTCAGTGGACTCCTTTGCTGTTGTGTGCGAGACGTTTAAAGTATACATCAGGGGGATGGCTATGGCTGAACACTCTGGAGTCCTTAGGTCGCTTCGTAGGCGACTTTCAGACCTGGAGATAAAATTAAAGGCACATGAGAGGGTCCTCCTCACCGGCGCTGATGATCAAGCGACGGAGGAGTTTAAAGAACTTCTAAAAGACTACCACGAGACAGCGGACTCAGAACTTAAACACATGGGTAAATATGCGACGGCTCGCATCTATGTGGAGAGCGAGCATCCTGGCTTAGTTCTGGCATCCTTGTTGAGGAAACGTAGAGAGACTGCTGGGGTGGAGGTTGTAAATGACGACCAGGGAGTCCCTTTAACGGAATCGACAGCTATAGCTCATAGATTTATGCACTACTATACTCAGCTCTATGCCTCTAAGGCAGCGTGTTCAGATGCGGAAATACTTGACTACTTGGCCCACATCAAGCTTCCTTGGCTAACGAATGCTCATAGGGAATTCCTCATGCGTCCCCTGGACGCAGACGAAATTACAACTGCCCTGATGGGGATGAAATCCGGCAGTGCCCCGGGGATGGATGGCCTCACGGTTTCGTTTTATAAGGAGTTCAAAGACGTCCTCATTCCTCACTTAAGTACACTGTTTGAGGAAATGAGTGCTAACGGACAGATGCTGCCCTCGATGAGAGAGGCTCTCATAGTTACGATCCTGAAACCAGATAAGCCGCCAGCTGAGTGTGCTTCTTACCGCCCCCTGTCCCTTCTTAACGTTGATACCAAGATATATGCCAAGATTTTGGCGAACCGACTGGCCCCGCTTGTACCGCTACTTGTAGCGCAGGAGCAAGCCGGGTTTGTACCGAGCAGGAATCTGACCTACAATATGAGAACGGTGTTTGGCGCAATTCAACACACGCGACGAGATGCACAGGCAGTGCTGTATTCCTAGATATGGAAAAAGCGTTCGATTCGGTCGAATGGAAGTTTATGTACCATGTGCTGACAAGAATGGGGTTGGGTGACATCTTCTTACAAATGGTGGGTGTTCTATACAATAGCCCGTCTGCTATGATAAAACTAGGGGATGTGGTCACTGATAAGATCCATATCACCAGAGGCACGCGGCAGGGGTGCCCGCTTTCGCCATTGCTTTATGCACTGGTTGCGGAGCCACTGGCTTGTGCACTGCGGGAATATCATAGATACCGGGGAATTTGTTTCCTGGGATATCAGTTGGTTATCTCTACTTATGCCGACGACACGTTACTATATATACGTGACCCAGAATCTAACCTCTCCCCAGTGTTACGTGAAGTGGTCAAGTTTGGCACAATGTCAGGCTTGCAAGTCAATTGGACAAAATCGATTCTTTTCCCGCTTACCCCTATCACAGCGCCCTTCACTCCTGATTACCCGCTGCAGTGGACGACGGACCCAGTAAGGTACTTGGGCATTAAGGTGCACACAGATTCGGAGGTTGTGTTTAAGGAGAACTATGGCGTCGCAATCAGCAAACTTGAAGATGATATAGAGCGCTGGATCCGTCTACCACTGTCCTTGGCGGGCAGAGTTGCAATAATGAAAATGGTAGTGCTGCCTTGGTTTCTGTTCCTGTTTTCCAACATACCGATGGTCCTCCCTAGATCCTTTTTCAAAACGCTCACATCCTTATTGATCAGACTTGCCTGGGGGGGCAAACATGCCCGAGTCAAGTGGGATGTACTGACACTGCCATATCACATGGGGGGACTGGGTGCCCCGGACCTGGACCTATATTACAGGGTTGCTCAATGTGCCCTTGCGCACTATTGGATGCATGGCCCTGCTGTCACTCCGCATGTGCAGATTGAGAGTGTTGTAGCTAAGCCATCCCCCTTGCCTGCGCTCTTATTCAAACCGCCAGACCGTCGGACTGGTATCTTGGATTCCATCAACACAACGGTGCATGCCTGGCAGCATCTCTTGAAACTGCAAGCGGGCGCTATATTATACTCCCCTCATACTCCGTTGGAATGGTGCCATTGGCTTCCTGTGTGCACTGACAGAGCGGTGATACGAGCGTTGAAAGCTCTTCAGATTGTGATGATAGGTGACATGTTCTCTGCTGGCACAGTCAGAACATGGGATGACGTGGTCAAGACCGGGCTCCACTTTTCGACACTGGATAAGTTTCAGTTTTATAGGATGAGGCGGTCATTATTAGAGCTCTTGGGTAGTGACTTGGCGGAACCACCGGAAGTGGCTGCCTTCACATATCTAATAAGAACAGACGAACCTACTTGCATTATTTCCAAGCTCTACAAGGTGTCTCAGGGTTATCGGATGAACCACTACACGAAGGCAAGATTGGCTTGGCAGTTCGACCTGGGCATAGAAATAGACGATGGGATGTGGAAATACTGCTGTGAGAGCACGAAACGCATTTCATTGAATGGGCGGCATAGGCTAATCCACTTCAAATTTCTCAATAGAGTGTATTACACCCTTGAGAGGCTGCATAGATATGGGCTGCGAGATGCTGCTGCATGTGAGCGTTGTGGTGTGGACACAGCTGATTTCTTCCACCTTGCCTGGTTGTGCCCGGGAATTGCCAACTTCTGGGTACAGATTTTCAAGTCATTGGGGGACATCACTGACTCACAGTTAACCCCTGATCCCTCGCTTGCTTTGCTAGGTTATTCCAAGCTGTTGCCCAAATCTTGCAGAAGACTGGTGGACATGGGATTGCTGATTGCTAGGCGTAGGGTGGCTGTGTGCTGGTCTCGCGGTCCTTCTCCCACCCTTGCTGGCTGGTCAAAAGACATGCTGTATTGTTGCACTCAGTCCGAGAATTATAGCGAACTCCTTCCCCCGCGCAATCGCCTGAAAAACTTCTGGGAGTTATACAAAACGTATCTTACTACAAAAGAAAATGCTGATGGGAGTGTGGGATCCCCTGCCCATTAGTAGGGCCGCAGGAAAGGTATTACTGCTGAGAGTATTTGCATGTACTTGCTATTGTTATTGTTTGGGATTCCCACTTAAATGACTGTTTATTGTGTAGAGGCTAAATGCCTTGGTCTGAAAGGATTGCAGACACTTGACGATACTTTGCTGTGTCACTTTGTTTGTTTTTTTTGCAGGTACCTGGGATGCGGATTACGCTTTGTTGTCATATTATGTAGCAATATTTACACTATGTTTGTCTGAAGATGTCCTTTGCCGCAAGTCGTTCTGCTTGCAATGCCCGCTTTGGTCTCTGTACTTTATGTTTTTTGTGTATATTTTCATTTCTGTATTTTTGAAAAGTAAATAAAATAATTAAAAAAAAAAATGTATCTCTATTTTTCTAAGCAGGTGAGCTATCTTTTTGTGTGGTGTTGTTACTGTTTTACTGTTTGAAGTGTTGCACAAATACTTTACACATTTCCTTCTCAAGTTAAGCCTGACTGCTATGTGCCAAGCTACCGAAGGGTGAGCACACGTTAATTTAGGGTGTGTATCTGACTTACCCTGACTAGAATTGTGTTTCTTGCTTGGACAGAGTAAATACCTCTGCCAACCAGAAACCCAGGTGTTATCATATTACAGATTTTTCTTGCGTAATTAAATTACATCAGAGGACTTGTAATTCACCCTTTGGGGAACCATAAGCCTAATGCTATTCCAAGACTTCAACTGGACTGAAACTGTAAGGATCTGATTGATTTCCTGTGTAAAGCAAATTTCAGGTGACCTTCCAGTACAGTAATGCAGAGAGCCTTGCCGTTTACCCCTGAATGTCCCTTGCATGTAGGTGAACCTTCAAGGGCTAATTGATGACTTTCCCTACTTCTCTCAAGTTTGCTTATGTTAGCAATTTTAGTTAAGCAGTTTTAATTAAAAAAAACATTTTGCAAGAGAATTTCCGTACGTAAAAAACACTTAATTATTCTGTTAAAAGTGGGTTATTTCCAGGCATGTTTACCTGCTATTTGTGTGTTTTAAAAAAAAAAAACTTTTCACACTTTGTTAGGTTTAGAAAAAACTTCACAAAAGATAGGGAGGAAAGCCTAGGGTTTTACCATATTATGAATCTTTTATTTTCAGTATTAGAATTTCAAAAACGTATTCATATGTTCACAAATGTGCCTTAAGGCATCTGGAGGCATATACGACAAAAAAACCTTAAACCTCACCTTCTAATGCGGGTGAACGCAAAATGTCCCGAAGAGGGAGATTGCAAGTCATTTTCCCAAAAAGCAAATTGTTAGGGACACAGTACACAGCTGCCAGCTCCATCTGCAAGACTAGTTATTCTACCATTAAATTTAACAAATCTGGGTGATTTCCCTATCCTGAAAACAGGGACTATGCAACTAATCTTACAGCAGAAGATGGAGATGAGCAAGCTTTACTAGATCTTGGACTTTTCCTTAGGGAGTATAATGAAAAAGCTATATTCTTATTTCCCTGTAGGTGCTGCTTTTTATTGGAAACACAGTCCAAAAGTTGATCAAATAAGCAAGAACATAACAAACGCTCAATAAGTGTACTATAAGGCCATCGATTTAAATGATGAATATCCTATCATTCAGATTATAAAAGACAAAATCAGAAGATGAAAACCGAGGTAGCCTCTCCAGCATACTAGTTGTCAACCAGTTCATTAATTCCTTGAATTGCCCCATATTCGAACAAGATGCCTCCTATCCTTGCAATCTGCCAAAACAGACATTGTGGGCCCGATTCACAAAAGTAATTTGAGACAAAATCCTAACTTTACGACTTTCGGTATTCACAAAATGCATTTAGGAGTAGTAAAGTTAGAATTCCTAACTTAGGGCACATTACGATACCCGGCGTAAAAATCCGCCAGGCATGGAAGCGGCAAAAATCCGCCCGCACACACCGCCTGAACACCGACCACGCCATTATGAGTACACAAACTGAAAACCGCCATCGGCGGAAAAATCATACAAAATACCGCCCGCCATCGTCCGAGTCGGAGTCAAACCGCCCGCCACGGACGGAAACACGCACGACAACACAAAACCGCCCGCCCACACGGCCGACACACCGCACGTGAAATTACGATCGCACCGCCATGAGCGCGGAAAAACAACAAATATACCGCCCGCCAGCGCAAACAACGCCGATGAGAATCGACACGGCAGAAGCCATGGCGCCCACGTACCTGCACAGAAACCATCCGCACACAAAACCAATAGCACACAACATGGCCAACAAGTCCACACAGCAAGGCACGCACAAATACACAAGCACAGTACACATCCCGAAAACACCCCCCCGGACAAACAAAAAATACAAAGGCCAGAACACCAGACACAACACACCTGAAAACAACAGACCATGAGGACACACCCACATAGGTGAGTACAAAAGCAGCACTCCCACAGACCACAACCCCTTGCTACATTGCAAACCAGAGAGGAGAGGAGAGGACACAGTGACACAGCAAGGACAGCAGCACACCACAGAAATGCACACATCACAACCACCACCACCACCACCAAACACCGGCACCACAAAACCCCTGCACATTACACAACACACACCGCACCAGCACCACAAACACCATGGCACCACAAAGGATGCCCAAGTTCACGCCCATGGAGCTGACGGTCATGGTCGACGAGATCATCAAGGTGTACCCACAAATCTATGGGAACATGGTCCAGCACACACCACTAGCCACCAGAAACAGAATGTGGACCCGGATCGTAGACCAGGTCAATGCAGTCGGGACCCTGCCCAGGAACAGAACCGAGATAAACAAACGTTGGAATGACGTAAAGAGCCTGGTCAAGAAGAAGGAGGGCAAAAACAGAGAGCTGGCTGCCGTCACTGGCGGAGGGAATCCCGCGCTCTTTAAGACCTTCAAAGCGTGGGAGGAGAAGGTGCGAGTCGTAATCCATCCGGAGATCCTCGCCGGATTAGCAGGGGGAGTGGAGGCTGGTAAGTACAAACTAATGTATACCAGCACACCGCTATGTTCACACATGCGCAACCACCATGCCACAGCTCCCAGGGACAAACACCCCCATGTCCAGCACACAATACACAACACATCACACGCACATGCAACAGACACTACCACACACAGGCCAAACCGAACAACTGTAAGATGCGTGGGGACATGTGTACACTAAGCCAGCCACGTAACCACCAACAGGTCCCCAAATATGCCAGAAGCGCCACAACGAGCACCCACCACACCCATGTGTCTGCCACAGCTGCACTAACCGACAAGTAACAGGTAAGTGGCAGGAACACGAAGTGCAGTGGGTCGGAGGGGGGACAGCTGAAGTACAACACCCACCAGGCCCCCACTCCCACAGCACAGCAAGGAGGAGCATCCCCCACACCCCACAGCCACGTGTCAGCCACCGCAGTGCACAACGACAGCCGAAAGGCAGACATCACGGTCCACAGCAATCGGTGTCAGTGGGTGTACAGCCACCCCCACGACCCACTACACCCCCCCACCCCCACAGACCTGCAACATGGAGCACCCCCGCTAAGAGCCATGTGGCATCCAGTACAGTGCACGCACGAACAACTTGCAGGTGGGAAACTGGACAGGGCTGGATTACTGGAGGCATGAGGACCATAACACCACCAACACATGGGACATGTCACGTAGCACACGAACACGCAGCACCGCCCACCGTCACGAACAAGTGAACAATGTGCACACGGACATGAACAGCAGACTCACACCCCACATGACCCATCACAGACATAGCAACACCCAAGGAGCCACGTCTGCATGCACAAGCCACACTGAATATAGTCCCACACGGCAGCCACTGTGCAACTCATCACACACAACCGAAACACCATTGAAGTCCTGTCCATGTAGCCCCTACTGCCTGTCAACCACACACCCCACAACTACGCCTATGTAAGACAAACAACACTAGACGCAACAGAGCGGAACAACAGAAATGCACACGAACACCACTGAACCCATCAAACACACAGACACACCATGCACATACAACATACCATCCATCCCATCCGTCAGCCCCAGTCTCATGAAAGGCATGTCATCCGCACAGCTGCCACACATACAGCAGTCACGCTAAGACACATGCCCGTGCCCAACCATGTGCCAGAAGTCAATTAAGCGCACGACACACTGTGAGCAACAACACACAACATGGGCCACACTCCCCGAGCACTGCAGTGATGCACATGGCACAGGGCAGCACGCACACCAAGGAGATGGGACAACTGCAATACGTTGGCTGGCACACAACTATCACTCACTCATAACGATGCGTCCAATGCCATGTCCAGTAACCACAACAGACAGCAAATATGCAGGGCATGTCAGGCATGCACACACCTCAGACCATGCACTGTCATGCTGCCACAACACATGTCACGTTCGGCACCCATGGCTCACAGCATGTACCCCAAAAGCATATACCCTCCCAAATGCGAATCTGGGGCATGGCCCCCATGTTGCCATATGCGTTCCTAAGCGTTCCATTTGAACTCCAAAAGCAAAGTACAAACCAGACCCAGGATGGGCCAGGAGCCCGCATACACCAGAGTCACAATGAGTAGGGGCAAAGCAACACACCCATCGGCATGGCCAATCCGTCCCATGCCACATGTGCACAGCACACAGTCCCATTGCCTAGCACACACACCTACAGATGCCACAGCCACACACTCGCCTCCGGGAAACCCATGTACGAGATTGCACGAACTGCCAATGTCAGACGACTAATACATACTTCGCCAGGTGCAACACAATAACAAATCTCATTCTCTCCACAGGTGACGAACTGCTGGACGCTGGGGATGGAGACAGCAGCCAGCACAGCCAGCCTACAAGCCCCCAACGAGGACACACGGATCTGGAGGATCTGTCCACCTCTTCGGACACGGACCACCAAGCTGGCCCATCTGGCGTGGCAGGGCCCAGCCGCTCCCCAGGACCCCTCCTACCCACCAACCCATCATCCAGGGATGCTGAACAGTCCCAGTCCCCTGCTGCCACTGTCGTTGCGGCCACACCCACGGTCATTGCGGCCACTACCACTGCCGCAACCGCCACCATCGCCGCACCGACCACCACCGCCTCCACCACCACCACGTCTTCGCTGGCACCAGCCCCAGCGCAGGTGGTGGCCCGGCCGACTGGATCCACCCTGGGAGCCACAGCGAGGACCGTGGTGAGCAATGTGGCTAGTGGGCAGGGCCGGTGGCAGCAGGACTGGTAGGAGGAGCAGGGTCAGGGAAACGCCAGCCTCCCCTGGGAGCCATGCCCTGCCTCAAATGGCCAGAGTCCTTGGGGCCTATGAAGAGGCCCAAGGACAATGGGCCAGGTCTGCTACTGACACGCGGGAGGTGCTGGGGGTGCTGAGGTCCATGGACGCCCATATGGGCCAATTCGTGTCCCGTATGGACCAACTCGTGGACCTCATGGGCCAGCTGGTGGTGGCGGTGGGGTCACAGGCAAGGCCAGCAACACCACCTCCGCCACCACCTGCTAGGGCGCAGGCTCGGGCAGCAGTGTCCACTTCCCCTGCGTCCACAGCCAGTGAGCACACCTCACCCACCACCAGCAGGTCGCCACCACACACCCCCCTCCCAAACGTGGAAGGGGCCGTCCGAAGAGGAAACAGATCTCCCGGGAGGACTTCGCACGCTCCAGTCGCAAGTGAGGCAGCCAGCCAGCCTTCCGCCAGCCTTCCTTGACCAGCCACTGCATTGACTTGCTCTACGATCCCACTCCACACAGCCATCTGGATGGCATGTGTGTGTTGGACTATGGACATAGAACCAGTGGGTACACCCTGATCATCACGCAGCCATGACCGACAGCTCATTGTCACTGCACGCACCACTTTTGTCATCACCTTACACACAATCACATGTCACAGTTTGTAATAAATGCACCTTTTTCACTAACTGCTGTTTGTGCCCTGTGTCTTTATTGTACGGAATACAACGGCCACCTTGGGCGGAAAGGCACCTGATGCGTGGCATGGAAATGGAATCCGGAGGGCCTGTAGGGACCTAGGGGTGGGAGACAGAACAGGAGCACATTCAATGAGTGTGTCACACACCCATCACACAGTACATGTCAACAACTACAAGCAATGTACACACATCGCACAGAGCAATAGGGCACAATGCCACAGTCACCAACAGTGGCATACTACCCTGGCCATGGAGCGTTGACACACTGCACGCAGTGAACATACGGCCACCCTGACACAGCACACACACACCTGCATAGATACAGACACATCATCCGTCGTACATGGACACTCACCGTCAAGTGAAGTAGCGGGCGATGAGCTGCTGGCGCACATTCCCAGCTTCCTCCTCTCCGCTGTCCACCTCACTCGAGCTGTCCTGGTCTGCGGGCTGGGGCCCTGGTTGATCTCCGTCATCCACAATGAGGGGGATCTGCTTCCGAATGGCCAGATTGTGCAGCATGCAGCACGCCACCACTATCTGGCACACCTTCTGTGGGAGTACGCCAGTGCACCCTCGGTGCGGTCCAGGCACCTGAACCTGGACTTGAGGAGGCCAAAGGTACGCTCGACCACACGTCTGGTCCTCCCATGTGCCTCATTGTATCGATCGTCTGCTGGGGTGCGAGGATTCCTCAATGGACTGAGCAGCCATGCCCCATTCGGATACGCAGAGTCACCTGGGTGTGAGGGACACAGAGAACCGTTGCTATTCCAACTGGACAGGGGACAGCATCGCACAACCAGCACGCTACACCACTCCACATACTCACCGACAATACAGCCACGATCCTGTTGCAGATTGGCCATCAGTCGTGGCAAGATGCTGTTGCGCATTATGTGTGCGTCATGGGCCGAGCCTGGAAACTTTGCACACACGTGGGTGATCACCATGTCCGCAAGGCACACCACTTGCACATTCAGGGAGTGCGTGTGCTTCCTGTTGCGGTACAGGTGCTCAGTGGCCTGTGGTGGAACAAGGCCAACATGAGTGCAGTCAATGGCTCCCACGACGTGTGGGATTCTGCCAAGGGCATAGAATGCACCCTTCACTGCCGCCAATTCACGAGCCCTGGGGAAGCGGATGTACCTGTTCCGGTACAGCATCATGGCTGCCAGTACATCCCTCAGCACCTTGCTGAACATGGGCTGGGACATCCCTCCTCCAATGCCCACTGTGTGCTGGAATGACCCAGTGGCGAAGAAATGCATGGCGGCCATCACCTTAGCCGTGGGGGTGACAGCAGTCGGATACACCCTGCGGGGACGGAGATGGGGCTCTAACATGGCACACAGTCGATGCAGAGTTGGCCTGTCCAGCCGAAACTTCCTGATTACCTCTGTCTCGTCCATGTCCGCCAGCAATTGGTATGGGCGGTCAATGTTCGGTCTCCGCCTGGGTTAAATGGCAGAGGACACATGTCAAAGCAACACGGCACATAGCAATTTCGCATACACATCACTGACATGACTGAGCAAGCACATGGGCCACAGCCCAGCTGTCAAGCTGGGACGGCACGGCCACAATACACTTACACAGGTCTCCCAACAATGGCAATGGCAAGTGAGACATACCACTGCCATGTGCATGCACATGGGGATCTAGGCCCCAATGACTTGCGGGGCGTGCTGATGGGGACTGACTGCATATTCGTCAAGCGGCAACGCCACGGCAACATGAGTGTCTGCTGAGCATGGAACTGCTTCCGAGGCTGGATGAGTATGGCACACGACGACGACGATGTGGGCACAGGCTGAGCGGCCAATACAAGTGGGACCTGTGGCACGAGGGGATATGAGACAGTAGTAGGTGTCAGCACTGCACCCTATGTACAGCACTGTACGGATCACACCTCCCGAAACATTGACTGGTGTCCACATTGACAGCCCCATGCCAAGACGGCTGTGTGCTTGCAGTCACACGTCACAGGTGAGAGGTTACATTGCACGTGCCAGGTGGCAGTCGTACATAGTGGGAGCTGGCATGTGTGTGCATGTGTCTCCTGTTCAGGATCCACCAGATGGGCGCTGACTCTGTACTGACCATTGGACACAGCATGTTCCGTGGAAGGCTTGTGTGTGTGGGATGGTGGCACTGGATGTGCCTCCGTTGGGTGGGGGCCATGCACAGGGCGGGTACGTCGATGATTGCGCATTGTTGGTCACGGTGGGTGCACCAGCTAAGATGTGTTGCCCTGTGTTCAATTCCTATGTCCGCATGATGATGGACTGTGGATGTGGGCAGACTACACATTGGTCGATGTGCTGTCCATATGCATGTGCCTTCACACCAGGCACAGCTGCCCCTGCACATGTGACCCCTGCTGGACTCGCTGCTGGGTCTGTGGAGCTGATGCACCTTCTGCGCGTGGGGCGGACAGCTCTCCTCACTTCCTCATTGCGCATGTCATGTCTTTGCCGCAGGTGACATGGATCATGGAGGGCCCACATGTACGCGTGGGTAGGCTACACATGATTGTTCACTGGTCGCCACCCCCAGTCAGTGTTTCGAATGGGAAGGTTGTCGTGCTGGTGGTATGTTCGATGTGGCGGATGGGCGGGCCTAGGTGCGGGCTTACATTCCGGACATGGGGGTAGTTGGATTGGCGACTAGTTGCAGTACACACGGGACACGTCTCTTCCTTTCCACATCTGGGTCATCCCTTGTACTAACTGACAGTGATACAGTCATCTTCGCCCCAGCCCTCATGTCCTCCCCTCGCCCCCCAATATGCATGCTCACCTGCGAGGCTAGCGCTTGCACAGGCAGCCCCAAGCTCGCACCAGAGAGGGCAAGGAGTGCATGTGTGGGTCCAGTTGCACGAGTGGGCTGTCTCAGGGTATGATGTGTGGCGGGACGCCGTCCACCTGCGTGGTGCCCCAAATGGAGACCCGGCCTGCATGGACTATGCATCACAGTCTTCGCCTTCCGGATCCGCCACCTGCGACACCCAGTGGCTGTGGCTGCCCTTGCGGCCATGCCGCGTCCGTCTGTGGCTGATGGCCCACACATTCACTCTTTGGCCTCTCTGGGGAGGGCTCAGGGGTGGTGGCGCACGCGCTTGCACTTAGTCGCAATGGCATGTGGCGTGGTTGGTATGATGGGCAATGGATGGGATGGTGCGAGCCACCTCCCGTGACGTCAGTGCTGCTCGTGCTGTGGTGCGTCCCCCTACACTTCCATTTGACTTTTTGCCATGCTGGACGTTGAGGTTCTATTGCCTGCGTGATATGACCAGGAGGAGCGCGAGGAGACCTCTCACACACCATGCTCCACTGCCATCCCGTGCCCTGTATCGCCTGTGTGGATTGACTATGTTGGGGTTACACCTGGTCGACTGGGGCTGTGTGTGCCTTGTCAAGGGGCATGGCGGGCGCACAACAGGATCCAGCTTGTCCACAGAGGGTGGGCATTCGGTGCGCCTGGTACCGCTTTGTACGTGTGCCCGGCTGCTGTGCACACACGTGTTCACTCCCCCGACAGGTGTCCTCTCACAATGCCCAGGGAAGCGGTGGTGTACTGTTCATGACCCCTCCCAACACGGCGTGCTCCAACTTGGCATGTGCGCATCTACCCGTCGCACCCACCCACCTGAGCACTGCGTCCATACGACTTCACACGACACATGTGTGTCTTCCACAGTAGTGCTACTCATTTGCGTTGACATCCAATACCAGTGGACTACATGGTCATGTCACGACTGCCGTGTACTTCACATACTCTCATCCTCTCTCATTCGTACTTGTGAAATGAGTCAGCGGAGACAGTTCTGGTTTCAAACATTATATTGAGTCTTCTGTCCTCTGTGATGCAGTATAGTGGACACTACTGGCAGCGGGATACATGTTGAGGATATACTGAGCCTGATTACAAATGGGATAGGGTGTGGGGTTACATCTGCTTGGCCAAGGCTGTGCTAATGTACATTTACGTATGGCTGCGGAGCTGCGGACTTTGACACAGACGGTATACATGTAGCCTACCAGACCGCTCGGCATCATGGGCACAGTCCATCTCAGTTCCATGTGACAGGTTTGCTGCAGTTGTTCCTCATGCACGCGTGCATGTGAGATGACATCAGGGCATGTGCTTGCGTGCATGCAGCGGCGTGCCACTTGTTGTTGCACTGTGGTGGTTACTGGACATGTCACAGTCACTGGGGTCGTGTTGTTGTTGTATGCACTTGTCGTCCATGCAAAGGTCCTGGTATGGGTTTCCCGGGGCGGGGGTGGGAGGGGTGCAGCACCCACAGACTCCAGGCGACCTATTCATGTCCACTGAGCGTGTGTGTGTCCATGGGCGCTGGATCCATGTCGTGTCCTGGTTGTTCGTGCAGTTCCGTCCATGTGGGTGCGATGCACAGAGCCCATGCCATTGCCTCCCACGATGCATGCGGTGTTCCTGGATGTGATGGGGAACAGTGTGCATGTCCCGGTCATATCCGATGTCATGGCGATGTCGTTGATGGTGTGGTTACAGTTGCCGGTCGTTTGGTATGGCTGTTGTGGTGGTGACTGGCCAGTCCGTGCGGAAGCTGAGCATGGGTGCGGGGTTGGACTTCATAGGTCACTCGGGGAACCTGCGTTGTGGTCCGACGTATTTACAGGTTGTCAGGTATGCGATGCCGTCCAGCAGGGCTTCCATGTCATTGGTGGTGTACATGTTTGCCAGCCAATGAAGCGGATGGTGGCTGTCAAGGTGTTGTTCGTAGGTTGTCCCTTGGAGGACCATGATGGGGCATGCTGGGTGACATTCGATGTAGCTGTTCTCGATGATCCGTCGTGTGGAGGCACAGTGGTTCCATTTCAGTGCGCGTGCGATGTTGGCCACATACGCCATGCCCCCATAGGCAGAGCAGGCCCTGTCGTGTGCGTCCAGAGGGAGGAGTAGTGGTAGCAGGTCCGCCTTCAGACATGCCGGGTTGGAGAGGCATATCTCGACGGGATGCTGGTAGGGACACCTCCGACAGTAGAAGACGGGCATGACGCAGCTGAACAATGTGATGCGGTAAGTCAGTCGGTAACTTACGTTCAGCAGGGACAGGAGATCGCATCCCAATGTATGTATCGTGCTGGTTTGGTACAGCTTGAGCTCTTCGGCGTAGTTGGGTAGGTGTGTTGCGGTTGCCATTTCGCAGCGGTTCGTAGAGGTGGCGTGCTCCGGCTGTGTGTGCAGTCTGCAATGTGCACGCTCCGGGGTTGCTGTGAGCTCTGTGTAGTCGTGGGGAGACAGGACTTGTGTTCTGTTGGCTTGTTTGGAGGACACGGGCCCTCTTCCCACATGCTTCTCAGACAGTTCAAGGTCGGTGCTGTGTGACTCCTTCCAATTAACTTGCATGTGGCCGACATGGGGGAGTGTTTTCTTCTTTCTTCCCCGTCCGTTGTGTGCTTCTGTGATATGCGCTATCTGCCGTGTGGTCGGTCTCCTCGGCATGCCTGTGTTGGTCTATTCTTGGACAATGGCTGTATTCACCGGCTTCTGTTGTAGGGCTGTGGTTTCGGTGTTGGAATGGAAGGTCATTCAGTGCTGTCTGCTCTCCCTTGTGTGGGCGGCAGGCTGCCTTCTCCGCTCTGCGTTGGGCCTTGTGTGTGGATGTAATTCTTGGGCCACCTGTTGTTGGTCCCCGGGCTCTTTGGTGTTCCGTTTCATGTGTCTTGTTCATATGTGCAGGGTGGTATGGGTTTTTCAGTGTGGTACTGGCGTTCCTCTTCCCGAAGGGGCCCTGCTTCTCCTAGTTGGTGTTGCCGCCGCTGTGTGCTTCGCCATGTTTGTTACACTGGGGTGTGTCCTGCTGTTGCGTGACTTCACTGACATGTGTGCGTCGGTTGTGTGGCGTTGGGTGTTGTCCGTGAATTGGGCGTTGGGGACATGTCTGTGGCCGGCCTGTCACGTGTCATGTGCGTTCGGGGTGGGGCTGGTGTGTGTGCTGCTTGGTTGTGTCCCTGTGTCTGTGTGCGACGCATGCATGGCGCTGCGGTTGGCCTCTGCGTTGTGCGCATGTGTGGCGGCGTCATCGGCGCTTTGGGGCCGTGACGGGGTGGTTGGTTCTTAGTCCCAGGTGGTGTGTACACATGTGTTCCGCGATGTTAGGATTTGGCCTGTGTGTCATATGTGGATGCAATGGTGGATGTGTAGTGTGCACGCGCTGGTGGGGGGTTGTCCGCTTTATCCACCCTTGCACTGTGTGCGCTGTTTGCGTGCACTTGTTGTGTGTGTGCCTACCTGCGTCTCCGCGGTACGTTGCGTCCTTGGTGGTGCATCAGCAGAAGCATGGGAAGGGCCTGCAGTGCTGGATTCATGCCCGGGTGCCGCTTCTTCGTTGTCCGTGCTCTGCGTCCGTGTTTCCGCCTCTCTTTCACGTGCGGTGTCTCTTTGCCGTGGGAGCCGTTTGTTTGCGGCATCGTAATTTATGCGCCGGGCGGGACGTGTTTCGTCGGACGGTGTGTGTCAGTTGTGCTGCGCCGCTACGTGTGCGGGCGCACTTTGATGGCGGACGGTGTTGCTGGCTTGCCGGCGGTGTTTGGCCTGCTTTTCGCATCGTAATTGGGCGGGCGTGTGGACTGCTGCGTGCCGGCGGTAACTGGTGGTTTTTGCATCCGCCAGCACGGCGGTAGTGCTTCCGCCCGCCATCGTAATG
>CAWUFW010018924.1:0-204272 GCA_963921515.1 Calotriton arnoldi | reverse complement strand
GATTTTTCCTTTGTGCTGTTTGTGTATGTTGGAAACGTTCTTGTGACCGAGTCGGACCCTGCATTGGTCTCGTACGGTGTTTTCCGTTTCGTCCACGCTGTGTTTGTGCAGTTTTGTATGCTGCGTACGCGTCGGTCGCGGTGTATTGTGTTGCTTCGGCTCGGTTTTGTATGCGTGTCGGTCGTACGGCTTGTCCTCCGTCCGACTCGGTCGTGTTTTTCGCGCCTTGCATCGTACTTTGCGGGTTGGAGTTGGCGGGTACGATTCGGTCGGATTTGTTCCGGGTGCGTGTCGGTCGGTTGGATTCGCGTGTTTTTCCGGCCGGATTGCTATTTTCCGAGCGGCTCGGTCGGTCGGCTTGGTTTCCTGACGTGTCGGTCGGATTTATCGCGCCTTGCATCGTACTTGGCGTGTCGGGCGCCACTGGTACGTGTCGGTCGGTATTTTTTCCGGATCCGAGTCGGTCGGTGCTTTTTCCGGCCCGAATCGGAATCGACCCCTATGTGTGCGTCATGTGCCGAGCCTGGTAACTTGGCACACACGTGGGTGATCACCATGTCCGCAAGGCACACCACTTGCACATTCAGGGAGTGCGTGTGCTTCCTGTTGCGGTACAGGTGCTCAGTGGCCTGTGGTGGAACAAGGCCAACATGTGTGCAGTCAATGGCTCCCACGACGTGTGGGATTCTGCCAAGGGCATAGAATGCACCCTTCACTGCCGCCAATTCACGAGCCCTGGGGAATCTGATGTACCTGTTTCGGTACAGCATCATGGCTGCCAGTACATCCCTCAGCACCTTGCTGAACATGGGCTGGGACATCCCTCCTCCACTGCCCACTGTGTGCTGGAATGACCCAGTGGCGAAGAAATGCATGGCGGCCATCACCTTAGCCGTGGGGGTGACAGCAGTCGGATACACCCTGCGGGGACGGAGATGGGGCTCTAACATGGCACACAGTCGATGCAGAGTTGGCCTGTCCAGCCGAAACTTCCTGATTACCTCTGTATCGTCCATGTCCGCCAGCAATTGGTATGGGCGGTCAATGTTCGGTCTCCGCCTGGGTTAAATGGCAGAGGACACATGTCAAAGCAACACGGCACATAGCAATTTCGCATACACATCACTGACATGACTGAGCAAGCACATGAGCCACAGCCCAGCTGTCAAGCTGGGACGGCACGGCCACAATACACTTACACAGGTCTCCCAACAATGGCAATGGCAAGTGAGACATACCACTGCCATGTGCATGCACATGGGGATCTAGGCCCCAATGACTTGCGGGGCGTGCTGATGGGGACTGACTGCATATTCGTCAAGCGGCAACGCCACGGCAACATGAGTGTCTGCTGAGCATGGAACTGCTTCCGAGGCTGGATGAGTATGGCACACGACGACGACGATGTGGGCACGGGCTGAGCGGCCAATACAAGTGGGACCTGTGGCACGAGGGGATATGAGACAGTAGTAGGTGTCAGCACTGCACCCTATGTACAGCACTGTACGGATCACAGCTCCCGAAACATTGACTGGTGTCCACATTGACAGCCCCATGCCAAGACGGCTGTGTGCTTGCAGTCACACGTCACAGGTGAGAGGTTACATTGCACGTGCCAGGTGGCAGACGTACATAGTGGGAGCTGGCATGTGTGTGCATGTGTCTCCTGTTCAGGATCCACCAGATGGGCGCTGACTCTGTACTGACCATTGGACACAGCATGTTCCGTGGAAGGCTTGTGTGTGTGGGATGGTGGCACTGGATGTGCCTCCGTTGGGTGGGGGGCCATGCACAGGGCGGGTACGTCGATGATTGCGCATTGTTGGTCACGGTGGGTGCACCAACTAAGATGTGTTGCCCTGTGTTCAATTCCTATGTCCGCATGATGATGGACTGTGGATGTGAGCAGACTACACATTGGTCGATGTGCTGTCTATATGCATGTGCCTTCACACCAGGCACAGCTGCCCCTGCACATGTGACCCCTGCTGGACTCGCTGCTGGGTCTGTGGAGCTGATGCACCTTCTGCGCGTGGGGCGGACAGCTCTCCTCACTTCCCTCATTGCGCATGTCATGTCTTTGCCGCAGGTGACATGGATCATGGAGGGCCCACATGTACGCGTGGGTAGGCTACACATGATTGTTCACTGGTCGCCACCCCCAGTCAGTGTTTCGAATGGGAAGGTTGTCGTGCTGGTGGTATGTTCGATGTGGCGGATGGGCGGGCCTAGGTGCGGGCTTACATTCCGGACATGGGGGGTAGTTGGATTGGCGACTAGTTGCAGTACACACGGGACACGTCTCTTCCTTTCCACATCTGGGTCATCCCTTGTACTAACTGACAGTGATACAGTCATCTTCGCCCCAGCCCTCATGTCCTCCCCTCGCCCCCCAATATGCATGCTCACCTGCGAGGCTAGCGCTTGCACAGGCAGCCCCAAGCTCGCACCAGAGAGGGCAAGGAGTGTATGTGTGGGTCCAGTTGCACGAGTGGGCTGTCTCAGGGTATGATGTGTGGCGGGACGCCGTCCACCTGCGTGGTGCCCCAAATGGAGACCCGGCCTGCATGGACTATGCATCACAGTCTTCGCCTTCCGGATCCGCCACCTGCGACACCCAGTGGCTGTGGCTGCCCTTGCGGCCAGGCCGCGTCCGTCTGTGGCTGTTGGCCCACACATTCACTCTTTGGCCTCTCTGGGGAGGGCTCGGGGGTGGTGGCGCACGCGCTTGCACTTAGTCGCAATGGCATGTGTCGTGGTTGGTATGATGGGCAATGGATGGGATGGTGCGAGCCACCTCCCGTGACGTCAGTGCTGCTCGTGCTGTGGTGCGTCCCCCTACACTTCCATCTGACTTGTGCCATGCTAGACGTTGAGGTTCTATTGCCTGCGTGATATGACCAGGAGGAGCGCGAGGAGACCTCACACACACCATGCTCCACTGCCATCCCGTGCCCTGTATCGCCTGTGCGGATTGACTATGTTGGGGTTACACCTGGTCGACTGGGGCTGTGTGTGCCTTGTCAAGGGGCATGGCGGGCGCACAACAGGATCCAGCTTGTCCACAGAGGGTGGGCTGAGGTGCGCCTGGTACCGCTTTGTACGTGTGCCCGGCTGCTGTGCACACACGTGTTCACTCCCCCCGACAGGTGTCCTCTCACAATGCCCAGGGAAGCGGTGGTGTACTGTTCATGACCGCTCCCAACACGGCGTGCTCCAACTTGGCATGTGCGCATCTACCCGTCGCACCCACCCACCTGAGCACTGCGTCCATACGACTTCACACGACACATGTGTGTCTTCCACAGTAGTGCTACTCATTTGCGTTGACATCCAATACCAGTGGACTACATGGTCATGTCACGACTGCCGTGTACTTCACATACTCTCATCCTCTCTCATTCGTACTTGTGAAATGAGTCAGCGGAGACAGTTTTGGTTTCAAACATTATATTGAGTCTTCTGTCCTCTGTGATGCAGTATAGTGGACACTACTGGCAGCGGGATACATGTTGAGGATATACTGAGCATGATTACAAATGGGATAGGGTGTAGGGTTACATGTGATTAGCTGTTGCATGTGGGATGTGGGCTTCAGAGTTACATCTGCTTGGCCAAGGCTGTGCTAATGTACATTTACGTATAGCTGCGGAGCTGCGGACTTTGACACAGACGGTATACATGTAGCCTACCAGACCGCTCGGCATCATGGGCACAGTCCATCTCAGTTCCATGTGACAGGTTTGCTGCGGTTGTTCCTCATGCACGCGTGCATGTGAGATGACATCAGGGCATGTGCTTGCGTGCATGCAGCGGCGTGCCACTTGTTGTTGCACTGTGGTGGTTACTGGACATGTCACAGTCACTGGGGTCGTGTTGTTGTTGTATGCACTTGTCGTCCATGCAAAGGTCCTGGTATGGGATTCCCGGGGCGGGGGTGGGAGGGGTGCAGCACCCACAGACTCCAGGCGACCTATTCATGTCCACTGAGCGGTGTGTGTGTCCATGTGCGCTGGATCCATGTCGTGTCCTGGTTGTTCGTGCAGTTCCGTCCATGTGGGTGCGATACACAGAGCCCATGCCACTGCCTCCCACGATGCATGCGGTGTTCCTGGATGTGATGGGGAACAGTGTGCATGTCCCGGTCATATCCGATGTCATGGCGATGTCGTTGATGGTGTGGTTACAGTTGCCGGTCGTTTGGTATGGCTGTTGTGGTGGTGACTGGCCAGTCCGTGCGGAAGCTGAGCATGGGTGCGGGGTTGGACTTCATAGGTCACTCGGGGAACCTGCGTTGTGGTCCGACGTATTTACAGGTTGTCAGGTATGCGATGCCGTCCAGCAGGGCTTCCATGTCATTGGTGGTGTACATGTTTGCCAGCCAATGAAGCGGATGGTGGCTGTCAAGGTGTTGTTCGTAGGTTGTCCCTTGGAGGACCATGATGGGGCATGCTGGGTGACATTCGATGTAGCTGTTCTCGATGATCCGTCGTGTGGAGGCACAGTGGTTCCATTTCAGTGCGGGTGCGATGTTGGCCACATACGCCATGCCCCCATAGGCAGAGCAGGCCCTGTCGTGTGCGTCCAGAGGGAGGAGTAGTGGTAGCAGGTCCGCCTTCAGACATGCCGGGTTGGAGAGGCATATCTCGACGGGATGCTGGTAGGGACACCTCCGACAGTAGAAGACGGGCATGACGCAGCTGAACAATGTGATGCGGTAAGTCAGTCGGTAACTTACGTTCAGCAGGGACAGGAGATCGCATCCCAATGTATGTATCGTGTTGGTTTTGTACAGCTTGAGCTGTTCGGCGTAGTTGGGTAGGTGTGTTGCGGTTGCCATTTCGCAGCGGTTCGTTGAGGTGGCGTGCTCCGGCTGTGTGTGCAGTCTGCAATGTGCACGCTCCGGGGTTGCTGTGAGCTCTGTGTAGTCGTAGGGAGACAGGACTTGTGTTCTGTTGGCTTGTTTGGAGGACACGGGCCCTCTTCCCACATGCTTCTCAGACAGTTCAAGGTCAGTGCTGTGTGACTCCTTCCAATTAACTTGCATGTGGCCGACATGGGGGAGTGTTTTCTTCTTTCTTCCCCGTCCGTTGTGTGCTTCTGTGATATGCGCTATCTGCCCTGTGGTCGGTCTCCTCGGCATGCCTGTGTTGGTCTATTCTTGGACAATGGCTGTATTCACCGGCTTCTGTCGTAGGGCTGTGGTTTCGGAGTTGGAATGGAAGGTCATTCAGTGCTGTCTGCTCTCCCTTGTGTGGGCGGCAGCCTGCCTTTCCGCTCTGCGTTGGGCCTTGTGTGTGGATGTTATTCTTGGGCCACCTGTTGTCGGTCCCCGGGCTCTTTGGTGTTCCGTTTCATGTGTCTTGTTCATATGTGCAGGGTGGTATGGGTTTTTCAGTGTGGTACTGGCGTTCCTCTTCCCGAAGGGGCCCTGCTTCTCCTAGTTGGTGTTACCGCCGCTGTGTGCTACGCCATGTTTGTTACACTGGGGTGTGTCCTGCAGTTGCGTGTCTTCACTGACATGTGTGCGTCGGTTGTGTGGCGTTGGGTGTTGTCCGTGAATTGGGCGTTGGGGACATGTCTGTGGCCGGCCTGTCACGTGTCATGTGCGTTCGGGGTGGGGCTGATGTGTGTGCTGCTTGGTTGTGTCCCTGTGTCTGTGTGCGACGCATGCATGGCGCTGCGGTTGGCCTCTACGTTGTGCGCATGTGTGGCGGCGTCATCGGCGCTTTGGGGCCGTGACGGGGTGGTTGGTTCCTAGTCCCAGGTGGTGTGTACACATGTGTTCCGCGATGTTAGGATTTGGCCTGTGTGTCATATGTGGATGCAATGGTGGATGTGTAGTGTGCACGCGCTGGTGGGGGGTTGTCCGCTTTTTCCGCCCTTGCACTGTGTGCGCTGTTTGCGTGCACTTGTTGTGTGTGTGCCTACCTGCGTCTCCGCGGTACGTTGCGTCCTTGGTGGTGCATCAGCAGAAGCATGGGAAGGGCCTGCAGTGCTGGATTCATGCCCGGGGTGCCGCTTCTTCGTTGTCCGTGCTCTGCGTCCGTGTTTCCGCCTCTCTTTCACGTGCGGTGTCTCTTTGCCGTGGGAGCCGTTTGTTTGCGGCATCATAATTTATGCGCCGGGCGGGACGTGTTTCGTCGGACGGTGTGTGTCAGTTGTGCTGCGCCGCTACGTGTGCGGGCGCACTTTGATGGCGGACGGTGTTGCTGGCTTGCCGGCGGTGTTTGGCCTGCTTTTCGCATCGTAATTGGGCGGGCGTGTGGACTGCTGCGTGCCGGCGGTAACTGGTGGTTTTTGCATCCGCCAGCACGGCGGTTGTGCTTCCGCCCGCCATCGTAATGTGCCCCTAAGTATGTAAATTGTATAAATAATTTTTTAAAGTATATTTTAGGTACGAGTTGTTGGGAATTTAATGATGAATTAATATTTAATTGTTAATATTTATGCAAATTGTGTAATTATTATAATTTTGTAATTTATATTTTAGGTGCAGGTTGTTGGGTTTGTAGGGGTATAGGGTGGAAAGTTAAATAATAATTAATTAATTATTGATACATTATTAATTAATTGTAAATTTATTATGTAAATTGTATTATTATATTTTTTGATTTACATTTTAGATGAAAATTTGTAGCGGTGTAGGGTGGGAGGATAATCAAATAATAATTGATTAATTATAAATTATTTATCTTTTATTAATTAATTAATTATGTATATTGGGTAATTATTATAATTTTTAAATTTAGATATATGTTAAAGGTGCGTTTCTAGGTATGTGGGACTATAGTGTGGGAATTTAATGAAATAATGAGCTAATAATTTTTTTTCTTATATTAATTATTAAAACAATTATAATTATTTTAATTGTTTCATTGTTTTTTACTGTATCAATTTAATTTGAAGTTAAAAGGTTTATAATTTTATGAAATTAATACTTGTGTTAAAATAAGGTATGTGTTTGAAGTGAAATACTTTCCCTACTGTTGCACAGACTGGAGTGGGAATAGTACATTTTACCCCTCCCGAGTCCAATGATTTCCCTACCGTTGTACTGACTGGATTGGGAATAGTAAATGTTACCCCTCCTGAGTCCAACGCTTCCCTGCTGTTGCAACAACTGGGGTGCAAATAGTAAATTGTACCCATTCTGTGTCCAACACTTTCCCTACTGTTGCACAGACTGGATTGGGAATAGTAAATTTTACCTCTCCTGGGTCCAATGCTCGCGGTCGGAAGGAGAACAGTTTGGTCATTCCGAATCGGTTCCGACCGGCGTTCGGATAATCTGAGTCAGTTGGAGCCGATTCGTACAGTCCTCCAGTTTGGGATTGAGGGGGTACCCAAAGGACCCCCCTGTAAAACCATGCACAGTGTGGCAGGCACCATGGGGTGCCCGCAACAGGGTGCAAGGTTTTTGGCGTACACCCATTTTCCCCATCGGAGCCTGTTTTGTTGGTCGGAACACAGGCTCCCATTGAAGTCAATGGGAGTCCTTCCGAACAGTGTTCGGAAGCATCATAATCGGTTGGGAGGAACAACCGCCCACTAGTTGGTCGGATCCGAATCCGACAAAGAGTCGGGCGGTTTGGTTTCCGACCGACATCATAATCAGGCACATGGTGCGGTCACAAACTCCCATTTCTCTATGGGAGCTTGTGCTGCAGTCGGAAACCGGATGCAGCACAAGCTTCCATAGAGAAATGGGAGTTTCTGTGAATCCCTGCACCGCTTGGCAGGCACCTCTTGGCGCCTGCCACACAGTGTAGGAATTTACAGGGGGGGCCCATAAGTGCACCTCAGGCCCCCAACCGGTGACTGCTGAGGGATTGGGGCTCTGCTAGGGGCCCCCTAAGTCGATTTCCAACAGACTTTACATGTCGGAAAGCCCGACATGGAAAGACGGTCTGAAACCGACATCGTAATCCCGACGGCATAAACGCCTTCCTAAAGGGATAATGAGCAGCCTCCAACTGGCTGGCGGGTTCCTTGACCTTGTCAGAAGCCAGCCGGAATAACCGGCTGGTTTAAACTGTCACTGCCTTCTTTGTAAAAAGGCGGTCAGAATTAAAACCAAGGATGTCGGTCGGCCTAATCGGCCCCTTATTGTTTACTATGTTTAACTATATATATCTTAACAAAAAATATTTTTGTATATATCTTTTGATATTAGTGTAAAACAATATATTTTTGTAATTTACAATATAGGTATAGGAAAACTATATTTTTGTGCTCAATATTTTAGACACTACATTTTTCATCACGATTTGTAGGGTTTTGATATTTTGTCAGTAAACCGCAAGTTTTGCACCTGGTCAGGCAACCATCATTATGGCTGATGCAAGTTCTACAGGGTTAGGTGCTATCCTGTTACAGATACAGGGAGAAGAAGAAACAGCCATGCCTGAGGAGTGCGGAACTCAACTATTCAGTTGTGGAGAAAGAGGAGTAGGCCATCTTTTTGGCTATAAGGAAGCTAAGGAAGTTTGCGTGGAATGCTGAGTTCAGAATAAAAAAATGGGTGGTTGCTCTGCAATTTTTGTGTGGAGTATTTACTTGGTGCGAAAAACAATTTAGTAGATTGTTGCTCACTGCTAGTGGATAAAGACTAAGGGCCTTATTACAACTTTGAGAGTCCTCCTGCGGGCTGCCACACCAGCGCCCCACAGGAGGACTACCAAAGCCGTACTCACAAAGCCCACCGGATTACGATTGTAATCCTTGGCAGGCGGGCATGCTGGGGTGGTGTCACAGCAGTGCCTGTCTAAATGCCCATTGGTGAGCCTCAGAAAGGCACCACCGTGACACTGCCGCAGCACGTTCTTGCATGGTGCGGCATGCACCATGTGATGCATACTGCACCATGCAGGAACTGGGGAGCCCATATGAAGGGGGGTACTACATGTGCTCCCTCCAAGCATTCCCAGGCCCTGGAGTGGCAGCAGGCCCTTTTAGGGCCCCCTTTTTTGCCTCAAGCCAGCGTTTTTATGGCAGGCTCACCTGGGTCCCATCAAGATATGAAGTGTGGATAAATACATTATTGTATTGTTGGACATGTACTAAAGGTGGCCGCAGATAGGGTTGATGAATTCCATTGCAACCAAGGATGTCATGGCATTTTTGGAGCACATTTTCGAGAAAGAAGGTTTTTCCTCCATCTTGTTGTCCGACAATTGGGTCCAGTTTGTCTTAATAGGAGATGGAGACTTATCTGGTGATAGGGGCATTGTACATAGGAAAACAGCTGTTTATCATTTTAGAAGCCAATGGTTTGGTTGAGCGAGTTAACCAGGTGTTGAAAGAAACCATTCAGGTAGTGTTGGCCAACTAGAAATTTTTGAAAATAGAAGTATTCAATAGGGTCAAAAACTATAGCTTCACACCCCATACCATGACAGGGAAGACCTCATTTGAACTTTTTAAGGAAAAGGAAGTCAAGTACCATGCTGTGTGTTTTCTGGGTATTAGGTCAAACCCAGGGCTTGGAGTGAGAAAGGGATGATAAAAAGATGGATGAAGTGAAGATGAAGAAGACGATTAAGAATAAGGAAAGGTTTGATGTACATAAAGCGGTCAAAAGAATGGTGGTGGAGGTGGGTGATTTGGTTAAAATCAACCCTCAACAGCTTGTCCTTGCAGGGTTCCAAATTCCTTCAACCAAGGAGAGTGATCAAGGTTTTCAAAAATGCCATCAGAACAGAAGACCTTAAGGTGTGTAACCTTAATAGGTTAGCCAAGCTGACGTGCGGGGTGAGAAAGGAAAAAGGAAGCAAAGGAATCCTCAACAAGGACATTGTGGAAAAAGTGGGGCAAGCGTGAGAAGAAGTCTCAGGCATGTGGTGAAGCCCACTTGCTTGAATGACTATGTGTAAATTTCAGCCTTTTACCTGTAATAACTATGCACATATTTGCAGCCAGCTATTTGAATCTCATTATTTATGTGGTTGTTTTAGTTTTGTTATTTCTGTTCGACAGTGAATGTCTTGAGATATACTGTAAATAGTTTGTTTTTGTGCATTGTAATGGGGAGGGAGATGTGTGGTATCCTGACTGATTGTTCATGCATTGAGTGGGTTATTAGAATCTTCACTCTTGTGTATTCCATGAAAGCAGAATGTGAATTATGTGGCTCACTGTGTAGAATGTTATAATTCAAAAGGTGGAGAGCGTTGATAAGGAGAGGAGCTGAGGGAAGGAGGGTAGGGTGAACGATGTATCCTGAATAAAGCTAACTTTTAACCAAGCTTGAGGTGTACCTATCCCGATTATAATGATCCATCCTCATTGGAGTTAGATGAAGATGCAGAGTCTATTCTCACTGGGCAAATATACTGATAAAGACATGATGCCTGAATGTCTAACCACAATTCAGCAAAATATGGGATTTCCTGTGGATGAAAGTCCTAGCACTTCAAGCAAGTGGTAAGGCAATTCCGGCCAGCTCCACTTATGGTCGTCCCTCTACATCAGCATCTGTTGGATGTAATTAAAAGTGGAAGGACCTGGAAAAGATCAACATCCCCAGATTTATGTTCAAACTCTTTCCACTGTTAAATATGAATAAGCATATTCAGGAGTCAGTATCAGTAGACTCTTAGGTGGCCAGTCTGCTAGGAGGAACCACTGTGGCAGAGAATAGCCTTAATGATCAGACTGACAAAAAGATAGATCTAGCTTTAAAGAGTTATATGGGTGCTCATGTAGCAAAGTCAGTTCCTCATACTGGATTCCAAAGAACACTTCAAAGAACTTCAGGAAGGGTCCAAGAGCTCCATGTTGTTGGAAGCTATGGAGAAAGACAGAGTTTCTCTGTTTATCTGATGATGTAATCTGTGTCTCAGCCTTGGCAGATGCTGCTACCTGGCCAATCAAAGACCATAGCTGCAAGAAGGAATCTATTCATGAAGGACTGGCATATTGACTGCTCAGAAAAATGCTGTGCTTCTAAAGCTCTTAAAGGATCTAAGTTGTTTGGATCAGAAGAATAGGACAATCTACATCATCTCTCTAAAAAGATGTAGCATTTGTCTTCATTTTGACAACCTTTGCATTCTTCCAGTACCTCTATACAAAGCTCTTCTAAAAGCTTCCTTTTATTATCTATCATAAAGATCTTCAGGTCAGCAGCAGTCTTCGTTCCGCAGTAAACAACAGAACAAGAATTATACAAAACAATATGAACAAAAAGAAAAACCTTCTTCACCAATGCTCTTAATGTACTGTAGTTGCCTAAAGGGGCCAGTCGGATGAAGAATACAACATTTCACAATGGAATGGGAATCATCTATTTCAGTCACTTTTGGGACAATACCTACTCCTTGCCCTAACAGTCAGGTCTAGAAAGAAGCCATGTAACAATTTTTCTTCCCTGCTGGTGAAGAAAGTATTGGTCCTGATACCTCAGAAATAGAAGGGCAGAGATGCTTATTTGATCATATGCTTTGTTCCCAAGATTACAGGAGGATTTAGAGTAGTATCTGAATCGATATGCTGACATAGACATGGGGCCCCCTACTTCTTCCAGTTGTCTCGGCAAAATCCTATGGGTGATCTTTGACAATATCCTTACTTTTGACACTCAGGTTAAGAGGAACGTGAGTTCCTGCTTTTGCAGCATTACAATTTTGAAATATGGTTTTCCCTTCATACCATGCAAACTTAAGGTTGCAGTGGTTATTGCACTAATTACATCATGCCTTGACTATTGCAATGCCCCGTATTTAAACATTAACAAGTCTGCACTAAATAGACTCCAGGTCATTCAGAATGTGGCAGCTCGAAACGTATGTCAGTCAGGGAGGGTATGCATTCCCTTCACTGGCTGCAAGTCAGAAAGTTCATACAGCTCTCCACCATCAGGGGCTGATGCCAATGAGAACTTCTTTTCACTGGTACATCCCTAAGAGACTGCTGAGGTCATTTTCTCTTAGAAAGGTGATAATATCTAGTTTTCGGAAGACCAGGTGGGGTGGTCGATCTTTTTCAGTTGCAGGTAGTTGCTAAGGCAATAAAAACATGTCCTTTCTCCCTCCCATGATGGTAGTGGTACTGGGCTCTTTGTAGTATTCTGCTGGCTAGTGCTAGTGATTTGACACCTTTGGGTATAATGCGCTGTATAAATACTAAAATACAAAATACAAATACAACAAGTGGATGTTGAAAATTCCTTTCAAGGCAGGAACTGTCCTGCCAGGAGCCTATTTTCAGAGACTTGGGAAGAGCCAGGGTTTCAATTTGTGGAAGTCAGTGATGGAGCTGGTGGCTCTGATGTAGTAGGGGAGGCTGTTCCAGGCTTTAGGGGCCTGGTAGGAAAATGCGTGGCCTCCGACTCTGGATCAGTAAAGGTGGAGGATGTGGAGGAGCATGGCTGCAGCTTTAGAGGTATGCAGGGTCATTATTGTATAGTGCCTTGTAGGTGTGTGTGAGTAGCTTGAAGAGGACACATATGTGGATTAGGAGCCAGTGGAGGTAATTGAGGTGTTTTTATATAAGTGAGTGGAGTGTGAATTTAAAAGAGAGGCTCGCTACTGCTTTCTGCATGATTTGGCGTCTTTTGGTGAGTTGAGAGACAATACCAGTGTACAGGTCTAGTCTGCTGGTGATTATGGGCTTATGTGATGGATCTGTGGGTGTCCAACAGGATAGATCTGAACACTTTTTTGAGGAGTTTAAGGTTGTGGAATCAGGCGATTGTGTTGATTTGGTTGGACATTGAGATTTGATAGTCGATCACAAGCCCTAGATTCCTAGTCGAGTTGGATGAACTAGACTTTGGTTCTAGCACTGAGGGCCATCAAGCTGAGGACCACAGAGAGATGTCTTTACTGAATAGGTCCACTTCCGTCTTGTTTGGGTTAAGTTCAGGTTATTTGTTTTCATCCAGTTTACGATCTAATGAAGTTTGCCTGGTTGTTTGCCGTGTCTTCAGAGAGAAAGAGAGGTGATGAGCTGGATGTCATCCTAATAGGAGATGATGCTGAACCTGTGAGTGTGAATGATGTTAGGGAGAGGTGTCATGTAGATGTTGAATAGCATAGAGCTGAGCGAGGAGCCTTGAGAGGCACCACAGATCAGGTTGGAGGCAATGGACAAGTACGAGTCTATGCTGACTGCTTTGGTGCGATCTGAGAGGAAGGAGCTGTTCCATTGGGGTGCTGGTCTACAGATTCTGGTCTTGTGCACTCGCTGGAAGAGGATGAGGTAGGATACGGTGTCGAAGCTGCCAAGAGGTCGAGCTGGATGAGTGCTGCTATGCCCTTCTGTCAATGATTAGGCGAATGTCATCGGTGGCAGCCATGATTGTGGGCTCTGTGCTGTGATTTGGTCTAAATCTTAATTGGGAGGGGTTCAGGTGGTGACTGGTGTTGAAGTAGTGGGCAAGTAGGTGGTTGATAAGCTTTTTAATTACTTTATCCAGGTGGGAGAGGAGTCAGATGGATCTGTAGCTAGCTAGATTTTTGAGGTCTACTGAGGGTTTCATGAGTGGTAGGATGGTGGTGTATTTCCAGTGACCTGAAAGGAGGCGGTGGAGAGAGAGTCATTGAGGATAGGCATGAGGGCTGGTTGAGTCCTATGGTAAAAATATATTGAAGGTGTGGATCTGAGGGGGCTCCCAAGAGCATAGAGCACATAGTGTTGGTGGTTTCCCGAGGGTTGACAGCAGATCAACAAGACAAGGAGGTATCATGTATGTTCCTGTCATCGGACTTGAAGAAAGTGACGGTGGTAAAGTCTGGTTTGAATGTGAAGTGGCTGTAGATGGTGTTTGTTTTCTTGGTGAAGTAGTGGGAGAGCTGGGTCCAGAGCTCTTTGGGTGACAGTCATGGAGCTGGCAGCAGGGGATGCAAAATACTGGTGTTTGGAGAAAATATTAAATAAAAAATATTGTGATACAAAAAATATCATGTTGAGATGTCAAAATTATCGTTAACATGAATATTGAAGGTAAAAATATCGTTTTAAGTGTTGTTTGTTAGAAAATGGCATCTAATATCGTTTGTGTTATTTTGTATGTGATTAATTGTAGTATGTTTGATTCAATATGTTTATTAAATTTTTATTTATGCTTTTGTAAGCTAATGGATTAATTAGAAAATTGTTGAAATTGTCTTTGTTGTTGTGTTAATGTCTAAAAATAATGGATTTTTTGCACTGGAATTAAAATTTTAAAAATAGAAGGATATTTTAATGTAAATGTAATGTTAATTATTTTATATATATATAAATTAATATTGTAAAATTTTAATTATAAAGTTTAAATAACAATCTTTAAAAAAACATATATACAAATTTAACTTAATAATGTAACACAACTAAAAAAAACTTTTAATTGTATAATTTTTGTGAAAACTGTCATCAAAATTAAAGTATTTGTAACTTTTGTATGTTGAAAATTATGTCGTAAAAATATTTTTTGAAAAGCGTTTCTATTAAAAATAGTTTTTATATGTTTTTTAATTTTATGATTGTTAATTTTGCATCATGATTTAATTTTTTATTTTAAGGTCCAAAGTTCAGAAATAGTTTTAAAATATTTCAATTATTAGTAGTGATAACAATACTCTTTTATATGTTAATATTTAATTATGACTATATAGGTTTGTAGTTTTGATTAGTGTGTTTTTTAAAGTACTTCTTAGCTTATTTTATAGATCAAAAATTATGCATATGAGTATTGATTGTGCATATAGAACATTTAGGGCCCGATTACGAGTTTGTCGGTGAGGAGCCGGGTCCTCCTGCCTGGTGGCTTTTTATTTGTTGTTCCCACGGCGGTGCCCCTAAAAATGGGGACGGCAGTGGGAAGGCCTAAAACAGTTCCTGCAAGGCATGAACTGAAAAGTCCATGGCGTGCAGGAACTGGTGTGCATGCACACAGAGGGGCACATTTTGGCGGAGTGGAAACTCCTAAAATGCTTGGTGGGACCAAAGTGGTCCCACCAAGCATATTGATGCCCTTCACCGCTGCAACACCACCAGGGAACGGATGTTCCCTGGCAGCTGCAGTGGGCTGTGGCAGACCCACCACCCAACTCATAATAGGGCGGTGGGGAGGCCACCACCACCGTGCTCCTGCGAGTCTGGTGGTCCTCGGACTTCCAGAATCGTAATCAGCCCCTCAGTGTATAACACTATGCATAAAATGTTTTAGATTGCAGTGGAGATAGTAAATTTCACCCCTTTAGTGGCTTACACCTGCCCCTAATTGGGTTAGTTTGGAGTGGAAATAGTAAATGTCACCCTTTTAGTGTCCAGTATATTCCCCAAATTGGTTTAGATTGGAGTGGGATAAGTAAATGCAACTCCTTAAGTGTCCACCAGCTTCCCCCAAATTGGTTTACAATGGAGTGGGAACAGTAAATGTCACCCTTTTTAGTTTCCCACATCTTCCCCAAATTGCTATATATTGGAGTGGAAATAGTAAATGTGACTCCCCCCTTAGTTTTCAACACCTTCTCTAAATTGGTTTAAATTGAATGGGAATACTAAATATCACCCCTTTAGTGATCACCACCTTCCTCAAATTAATAAAGATTGGAGTGCGAATAGTAAAGATCACTCCTTTAGTGTCAACACTTTCTTCAAAATAGTATGCGTTGGAGTGGGAATAGTGAATTTCATCCTTTTAGTGTTCAGCACCTTCCCCAAATTGGTATAGATTGGAGTGGGAATAGTAAATGTCACCCCTTTACTGTCTCACACTTTTTTCAAAATAGTATATTTTGGAGTGGGAATAGTAAATGTCACACCTTTAGGGCTCGATTACGATGTCGTTAGGAAAGGCTCCAGATTGGATTCGGTATTGCAGAATCCGATTCGGAACCCTTGTTTCTGACCGAATCGTAACAGATTTCCCAATGACCGATTACGATGCCTGGAAACCGTTCGAGTAGTCCAAATCGGTTCCGAAAGGCATTCGGACAGCCCAAGTCTTTCTGAGCCGATTCGTACAGCTCTATAGACACAGTTTCCGGACAAGCGATTACGATGACCGATTTGGACAGCCATTCTGATTTGGTTTGCCAAAACGAAATGGGTGCCAGAATCTGTCTTTGGGGGCCCGTTGCGGGCCCCCCTTCATCCTGAGATGTATGAATGTAGCACGTGGGGGTACCCAAGGGACTCCTCTTCCCAACCAGACCCAATGTGACAGGCACTATGGGGTGCCCGCCACAGGGTGCAAGGTTTCCCCCAACCACCCCTTTTTTTCAATGGAAGCCTGTGTACTCGTTCAAAACACAGGCTCCTATTGAAGTCAATGCGAGTCCGACCCAACGATGTTGGAAAATATCGTAATCGGTCGTCCGGACTCACTGCACCCGATTCGTTTGGAAACTATTCTGGAACTGATTAGTTCGGGACAGTTGCCTAACGACATCGTAATCGGGCCCTTAGTGTACAACACCTTCTCCAAATTGGTATAGTCTGCAGTCGGAATAGCAAATGTCACCCCTTTCGTGCCCAACACTTCCTTAAAAATTATTTACGTTGGAGTGTGATTGTTTAATTTTATACCTTTAGTGTGAAATGCTTTGTTTAAATTATATTTGTAGGTAGTAGAAATAGTTTGTTATTTAATTAGTATTGTTGGGGTTTAGAAGTATAATAAAAAACTAGTTTTATATTCGTAATAAATAATATTATTAATGACATATTTTTATAGAATAAAGACATGTAACACATTTTCCTAATTTTATTTATGCTTTCAAAGTTCAATTAATGTATATTTTTACATTTTTAAACATATATATTTCAACTTAAAAAACCTTTTATATATAGATAAGTCAAACATTTTAAAATACATTTTAATATAACATACAAAATGTAAATCATATTGAAATAGTATTGTATGCTGTAGACTTTTCACTTTTTTCCATTGTTTACATTTTTTTATTTTTTTTAAACATTTCTTAAACTGTTTTATGTACATATTTTCAACTTGAATTTAACATATGTTTTTCAGTATATATTATATAAATGTATATATTTTATTCTATTATTTAATTCGTACTTTACAATTATTTAACATTTGTCACAAAATGTTGTGACATGTTTTACATGCTTACATATTTATTTATTTTTTTAATACATTTATTCAACATTTCTAAATTATTTCCTATTCATTTCTATGGGGGGATACTCGTTGTTTTAGTTTCATTTAGCGGTCATTTTCTTTCAAGCTACCTTCCATTTTTTAGTCAATTTGCAGCATTTGTATTATATTTTCCAGAATCCTGATTGTGGTAAGGTGCTGCTGGTTGTCAAAACAGGTATGACTTTTTTAATGTGCATTTTTTAAAGGTTTTGAGGGTAGGTTGGATGTGGGGGGGGTCTGCAATTTGTTTGTTTGTACATTTAGTTTTATTAATAGTAGTGTTTTTCAGCAGTGTGTATTTTGGAGTTTGCGTACACTGTTTTAGGAATGTATCTTTATGTTATGTTATATTGTGTTATGTCAATTATTTTATGATGATTAAGTGCAATGTATATGTATTTTTGGGAATGTTATGTGTTTTGCGGGTGGGTTTTCCTTTTTACTTTACTGGTTTTGTCTACGAACATGTCCTATGGGCACTGAGAGTTATCATTTTCTTTTAAGGAAATCACTTTTAATTTATAATAAACCCATATTTTTAACTTTGCTTTCCTTTTTTAATCTGGGTTTTCAGGAGTGTTTATTTTTTTAAACACCTTTTGGGGTTTTTATGGTTCCTAGATACTTTGGATTGCTTCGAGGAATCTCTATTGTATTCATATTTATTTTTCCATGTTTTTGTTTTTTTTCCCAAAAATCTTTTTCCTGTTTTTGGTAGAATTTTATTTTTGATTACATGGATACAGAGGAAGCTCTGCAGCTGCACAACAGTAAGGGGCTTATTATGACTTAGGTGGTGTGGCAGTGGACCGCCATGCCAGTGCCCCGCTGCCACACCGGCAAAGCCATAATGTGACCGCCCACCGGATTCCGACAGGAATCCAGGTTGGGTTGTCCTGCTGCGGCTGGCCCACAGGGGTGCAGTTCTAAGGCTCATACATGAGCCATAGCAAGGCACCGCAATGGGAACGCCATTGCACATTTCTGCAGGGCAAGGACTGCCAAGTTCATGCCCTGCAGGAACTGGGGGTGCATGCAGACATGTGCCCCCTTGTATTCATCCCGTGACACAGAGGCACCAGGGGACCCTGTAGGGGCCCCTGTGTTTCCTCATCGCCACACTTTTCATGGCGGGCTCAACACCATGAAAACTGTGGTGGTGAGGAAACTCCCAATATGCTTGGCGGTGCCGCTGCAGCACCGCCAGCATATTAGGGGCTGACCGCCCAACTTGTTAGTTGGTGGTCGGACCACCGGTGTGGTGGTAGCTGCACCGCCACCATGGGTTTGACAGTCCATCAGAGCAGCAAACTCAGAATAAGGCTCTAAGTCATTGGTTGAGAAATGTTATATTTTGGGTAAATATTATGTGATTTTTATTTGGAAATATGTGTTTATGCGTGATAGATTGAGTTTGTTCTTTGAGCTTTTCAGTTGGTGAGGTTAACATTTATCACTGAGATAATTTCTATATTATTTTATTTTCTCACTCCTATTTAACATTGGAGTTTTATTTAATGTTTAGACTGATGTCATTAAAATATTATGTTTATTATTTACATAAAAAATGATTTGTGATGTTGGGTTAGATTTTGTTACAGTTTTTTGGGACTTTAGTAGGTAACTATTTATCTTGTACAATCCTTTTGACTATTATTTAATGTAATCTATTCCTTTTATGCTAATGAAGATTTTGACTTTGCATTGTAGGATATCATACATTATTTTGCCTTAGATTGCTCGATTCACAGTTGTTAGTAGCTTTGCTCTTTTTGTAATGCTTCTATAAATTTATAGAGTATGGGCTGGATTCTCCATAGTGTGGATTGGACAGCATTGTGCCATCCTTTAACGGCGTTGTTTGTTTTGGCTTACTGTGCCAAGGTGCTGTCATAGACATTCCACCAAGGGTCTTCAAAATAATCCATTAGGGGGCTTAGTTTGCCTTCGTTTTGTTGATAGAGAGGGCTTTCTATAGTAAATTGTGGTGCTATAATATTTTTTTATTTTAAGAACAAATTGGTTGGACTGTTGCATATTTTACAATTAGGGCCTGATTATGAGCTCCGCGGTCCAACCACCCGAATGCCGTGTCCTTCAGAAGACTGCAGTGCTGGCGGTCTTCCGACCTCCCTGTTACACGTTCACAGCTGTGCCTGTGGTGGAATTGCGGTGGTGGTCAATGGTTTTCCATATTTATTGATGCATGTGTGTACATTTCGACTGCTCATGTGTCAAATGTACACATATGTATGATACATGTGGAAAAATACCACCTACCCATTGCCAGAGTTTGACCCATATGTGGCCAGTCCAGTCAATGGGTACATGGTGCAAAATGGATTTACTTGTATTTCACTGCAAACAGGGTTGTATTCTTCGGGGGTGAAGATGCTGCTGTGAAGGGCAGACCTGGAGAAATGGAGCCACGTCAAACTCTGATGGGAAGAACAGGAGCGGGGTGAGTAAGCACCCCTAATCCTTCGATTCTGCCGACCCGAAGCTGGCAGACCCTCCACCGTGGTCGGCGCGTCGGAAAGCCAACTCGTCCTACGCATGGCAGTGAAACTTCTCTGTACCGCCGGTCAGACTGCAGAGGCCGCGGCATTTGGACTACAACTGCTAGTACAGCAGTTCAAGGACCACCAAACTCGTAATCAGGCCCTTAGTGCAGATTGTTGGAGATGTCTCCGTATCCATGTGCTTTGATTGAAATGGTAGTAGCGACCTTGGATGGCTGTGTGGGGGTACATTTTGAAAATGGTTTGAATCATGGCTTATTCAAAGTCTATGATTATTGTTTGTGGGTAGTAGTTATTTTTTATCTTTAATGTGGTTTAAGAGTTTGTGGTAAGTGCTGTATTTTTTGTTTGGTAGTAGACCATATATAAATGGCATATTTGTGTTTTATAGTGTATATCTGAGTGAATGGTTTGGGGCACTCTTTGAGGGGCCTATCCATCATCCAGGGTTTACAATTGTTTAGTTTTAGTAAGTTAGAATGTTAGATTTTATTTATAATTGTTTAGGTTGACATATAACAGGAAACGCTCCTCATTATGTGACATTTTTAAATCTTCAGGTATTTCTATGTCTTATTATCTTCGAGGGGCTAGGAGTATTGCTGGTGGCTTTTTTATTTTGTGCAATTGAACATTTTAAAGTGGGTATAGTTGGCAATATTATTGTAGATGATATTGTGTGAATCAATATTTTTGACATATTATATGTTTATTTAAAGGTGGTGATATTTTTGTTTCCGATATATGTGTTTTCGATATAAGTAAAAATCTATATTTTTAACAACAATATTTGAGTTCATAATAATGGCAGTTTTATTAGTAAAGTACAGGAGAGCGGTATTTTTGTTAACAATATTTCTTTCCGATAATTTTGTGTTTCGATTTTGTATGCATGGATATTATGTTAGTGATCTGAATGACCTTACTATGGCAGAAATTTCTATTGAGGAGTTGGAGCTGTTTTGAATCCATTCTATGAGTGCTTGGTGGGTACAATTCTTGGTGCTAACTCTGGAAGGTTGATTTGTAGGTGTCTCTGTCTTTGTTTTTTGTGGGTATGGTGCTGTCAGTGTTCCAGCTGTTTGCAGTAGCGATTGGTGAGGTAGAGGTCTTCCGTGTACCAGCTTGCCTGTGGCATAATCTGGTGGTGGTTTTTAGCAGCATCAGGAAGTCTGCACAGGAGATGATCCATGTATTGATGTTCACAATACCGAATGATAGGTCGTTGTGGTTGGGTGGATGTTGAGATTGAAGTTCTGTGGTTCCAATTTTACCAGGAGATCTTGGTAAGTTTGGTTCTGTGATTGTTGGGCAGATGCAGGCTGAAGCAGATGAGGGAGTGTTCAGTCCAGATCATTAGGTGGGTTTGACCAACATAATTTCAAAAAGTTGGAGAAAACAGGGTCAATGAGGTGACCAGCTAAGTGGGTGTGGTTGTTCACTCATTGGGTAAGTCCTAGTGTGCTCAGGTCTTCCAAGAGGTTGACGTAGTTGAGGTCAGTGTGATACCGAAGGTAAAAGTTGAGGTCGCTGAGTAGAATGATAGAGTTGGAGGCGAGTGCTACAGGAGTGATCAGATCGAGAGGGTGGTACAGAAATTGGATCTTAATTCTGGCGGCTGGTAGATGAGGATGCATCCTAATCTGGGTGTGCTTGAAGTGTTGAGCTTGAAGGCCATGCTTTCTAGTTGGTAGCTGATGTTCACTGACCTAATGGAGCAGTTTATGTTTGTAGATGATGGTGAATCCTCCTCTATGTTTGCTATTTTGGTCATGTCCTGTGATCTGATAGCATGATGACATTAGACCACATGGAGCCTTGTTTTCACATTCCAAATACAGTTAGATCATGAAAGATTCCTGAGGTTCAGTTTCCTGGGAAAGCATTTCGGTTCTGGGTTTTGCCCTTTGCATCAGATATCCCCAAGGGTATTAAAAATAATTATGGCTCTGCTAGTAGTATCCTTGCATCTATAGCGCTGGAACTTTTTTTCTATCTAGATAATAGCCTTTTTCCTTCTCCTTCAAAAGAGGAAGCAGTACTAGGTCTAAAACCTGTTCAAAAGTGTCTTTAACAAGTGGCTTGTTCATTAATCATCTGAAGTGAAAACAAAAGCTGGCCCAAGACCAAATGTTCATAGTATCCCACTTCAGAACAGATATAGGAATGATGTGTATTCCAACAGAGAGAGCAATAAAGCTGATGTTATAAATGTTATCAATTACTGTCAGGACAATAAGCTCTGGCTCATCTCTTGCTAAGCATACAGGGGCATTTCGCATCTTGCGTGTTCCTAGTACCCTGGGCAAGACTACACCTCAGACCCCTCTGGTTCATATTTTGTAGTATTGGAGTCCTGGGTCAATAGGCTTTGGAAAGGACATTTTTGTTACTCATCAGGTTGCCATACATCTGTAATGGTGGATGAAACCAGAGACTCTAGAAAAAGGATTTCCCCCATTTTCTTTTGATAACGGATGCTAGCATGAAAGGTTTGGGTGTAGTGTTTGATTTTCTGGTCACTTCAGGACAGATGGTGCCACAAGGAGGAGCAGAACTGTTCAAATTACAGGAGTTGTCTCCAATGCATCATGCTCGAATCAAATTTCAGCAAAATCATCAAATTGTGATACAGGCAGATAATCTGGTGCTGTGTTCTTACATAGCAGATGAGGTACCAAATCAACAACCCTTAAAATAGTGGCCAGGAAGACTGGGATGTGGGTAGAGCGACATCTTCTGTCATTAAAGGCTTTCCATCAGAGGAAAGAAAGTGTGACAGTGGAAGATCTAAAGAAAGCCTTGCAAAATATGTCTCTGCCTTCAATTCAATATGCATGAAATTCAGAAGACTCTTTCAGACCTCTTTACCACTCCTTAGAACAGTCCTCTTCACAGATTCTGTTTTTGCTTTCTGGTTCCAGGAGCTTGGGGATTGGACCCCCTCTCTACACCGTGGCCTCTCGGGCTCTTTATGCTTTTCTCCCTATTCACTTATTCCTCAATGGCGTCCAAAGATTCAGGAGGAAGCATCTGAAAGTATAGTTATTTTTCCATTCTGGCCTCACAGGGTGTGTTTTCATTTACTACAATCTATCGCTAGGTCTCCTTCTAAGAGAATTCTACGCTCTTTCTTTCCTTTTCAAGCATCAGGGTAACTTCCTCACTGACAGCTGTCCCTATTTGTCTGAAAGTTGAGTTTCAAGCCGGGGATCCAGTTCATTTACCTCAAGCTATTCAAAGTCTAGATGTCCTTCCACTCTGAAAGATTACTCTACTCATTGAAAAAACATAAGCCTCACCTCACTATTTAGTTAAATACTATTGGATCCAAGAACTAGGTTTAGTAGGTAGTTATTTTCTTCACAGTGTGTTGAGTTCTATTTTGTCTTAATATGAGTTCTTGATTTATTGTAATAATTAAAGTCTGATTGCAGTTTGACTAGTTGTTTATTTATTTCAAAACTGACGGCCAATATGGCCTTGGTATTCCTCAAAAGTGATGACTGGGACTAGGGACGTGGGGATACTGCCCTGGCTACTTACCAGTAATCGGTATTATCCTTAGTCATACTCATCCTCAAAACAGTCACTGTGAACCAAAAAACCTCCCTTGACTATAGGCCTTGTGGCTTAATGAAATGAGGATGTTAGATGGGAAGAAAATTGTTTTATAGCACTAACATTAGTGTGCACAGTTTTGTGCTGTCACCTCTTGTTTTTTTCTCCTGTCCACAGGTGGAGTTAACTCAAAATTACTGACTGTGATGAGGACAAGTAGGACTTTTGATATTGAAAATTACCAGTAACTAACCAGGGCATTCTCTCTCTCCTCTTAATTCTCTTTCACTCCCCCTGTGATTTCTCCCTCTCTCTCTTTCTTCTCGTCTCTTCTTCCTCACGGGATCTCCTTCACTCTCTCTCTCCCCTTCATTCTTTCTCACTCTCTCTCCTCTTCAATGTTTCCCTTGCACCCTCTCCCTCCATTATTTCTCTCATTTTAATTTTCTATCCCTCTCTCTCCCATATCTTTCTCCTCCTTTCTCTCTCCCATCCATTCTTTTTTGCTCTCTCCCTTCAACCTGCCTCACTGTTTCCCCCTTCCACCAATAGATCTCATTTTAAAGAGCTAACACATGTAAACAGTATTTGTGGATGCATTAGCACACTAAAGCCAAATATATTGACTTTACCAACGTTTGTTTTCGGAGCGAGGGTGAGTTCTCACCTTGTAAGCCAATATCAACAGAATCATTGTCCAATTGCTGTGGAACCCTAAATTGCTACTTGGCCACTGAGAGGGGTGAGGGCAATCTCTTCATGTGAAGTAATAACATGTTACTATATTTCACTTATTTTCAGTACTGCAAGTTTGCATCTACTTCCTACTATTTTTCTGCAACACTGGCTAACGGGTTGTTCACTTTTTTCAGCTCACAAGCAACTGGCACCAGAAGTCTTCATGGGTATGCTACCTTTACCCCACAACTTTTATCTCACATTCCAATTACTCTACGGCTGCTATTCCGCAGTACGTTTAGCCTGCATGCTTTAACCCTGCATGTTTTTCCCTTTTTTAAATATAATTTTCTCTTCAATATCATATTATTTATTACTAAGGAGATATATTTTCAAGGAATGGGATGTAAAGGTTGTAGACCAAATGGGTGGGGAGTATGTTAATACCCAGTCATTACAATGAACTACATTTGGAGATAATTAATTTGAAATTAAAAATAATGAAATATGGGGGCTAGATGGGGTTTACCCCCCCAAAGTATTAGGAATTGTTACTATAGAAATTAAGTTTTAAGGTACAGGATGCTAGGGTTGCAGGGAAAATGGGTGGTTAGTATTTTAATACTCGTATTAAAATTACAATTAATCAAATTTGGGTATACTTTAAACATAAAAATACAAAAAATATGGGGGTTTGGTTTGTTTACTGGTGTAAAAAAATATTAAACAAATTTCAAAATGAGCATATTATATTGGGGTTGTAGGGCTGTAGGGGAAATGGGTTGGTGAGTCTTTTAATATCCACGTATTTAAAATAATAATAGCTATAGTAATAAATATGACTTATCAATTAAATATATTTTAATAAGATTGACAAAGAAAAAGTTAAACACAGTTAATACCCATTCAAATATTTTTATTAATAATATACATTTTTAAAACAATTTCTCAAAGAAAACTAAATGGAAAACACAGGCTTTATTCTTGAAATTATTTTTTTGCTATTTATTATACAATATTTGAGAATAAACACCATTTTTAACTGTTAAAATATTTAGAAATTATAGAACAATATATATACATTTTATAGATTTTTAAAGCATTTAAATGATAAATTATAACACATTTAGAGATAAATTCCCATGCTTTTCCATTGCAGCGTATTGGATAATAATTCCTTCATTTATTTCAGTTACTACAGCCATACGTTTTGGCGTTTTCTTTGTTTATGCATCGTTTTCTACATTCAGTAAGAAGAACCGAGGCATGTAGCAGAGTTCCATGGTAAGTAATTTGAAATATTTTACTTTATGTCAGAATAGTTTACTGTATGCATTTTTGGACAGTGTGAGGGAAGTTTTGCTTTTCTGTTTTGATGGTGTTTTTGGATTTGCATGTTGTTTGTTCATTTTAAATATTTTTGGGGTTCTTTTTCGTATTATTTATTGTTTTGAATCAAACAAAATCTTTTATGAAGAAAGGGAGGTGTAGTGCTGAGTCGCACTGTTTAAGCAACCTCCTTTTCTTCAAGTTAATTCATTTTAAATGAGTAGTTTGTTCATATTTTTTTTTAATCCGGGTATTTGAAGTGCTAATCTTCAGGAACGATGCCTCGGCCTGGAACAACTCTTAGTGGCCATCTGAACTTAGACCCTTGCCGACTGACCAATGCTACAACATTGGAATCATCCTTGACAGCAAGCTCACCATGAAAAACCAGATCAACGCAGGCTCAGCCTGCTTCCACACCCTTTGCATGCCCCGTACGATCTTCAACTGGCTCCCTGTTGAAACAAGAAAAACCGTCACTCAAGCGCTAGCCACCAGTCAGCTCAACTACAGCAACGCATTTTACTTAGGAATCACTGCACACCTCTTGAAACGACTGCTAGCCATTGAGAACTCAGCAGCCTGACTCATTCTCGACCTTTCCAAACAAACTCACATCACCCTCCAATACTGGCTGCCCATTCAGAAGAGATGACGATTCAAGATGCTGATCCACACCTACAAAGCTCTGTACAACCAAGGACCAGCATACATCAATGACCACTTGAACTTCCACCAACCCTCCAGAAACCCTACGCTCCACCTCGCTCATCCCCCAACCCAGCATCCACAAAATCAACAGTGGCGGTCGCTCCTTCTCTTACCTTGCTGCGAAGTCCTGGAATGACCTCCCCCTTCACCTCTGAACCTCATTCTCTCTGCTGAAATTCAGGAAAGGACTCAAGACCTGGCTGTTCAACTGAATCCCCATCCCCCCCACAGCAATGTTCACAGCACCTGGAGACCTTCATGGGTGAATAGCCATGCTTTACAAATCCTGTTTGATTGATTGATTGGTTTAACTAAAAGGATCACAATAGGATTATGTATGAGGGTTGGTAAGAGGATTCTAAAACATTTCCAGCTCCTGGAAAAAAGAAAACATCTCCAGGTAATATTTATTTTTAGATTTCATAAAAAACAAAACATAAAATTGTTATTTATTTGCTAGAGTAGACATATGAGTACATGTAAACATATTATTATTGTTAATGAGTAGTTTCAAGTTAGTAACTGAGAATGTAGGCAATATTTTTTAAATAGTCAATACCATCGAACATGCAGAACATGCCAAATTGTTGAACTTTTGAATGGAGTTGATCATTCATGTTTTGATTTCTTTTAGAAACTTGGAGTTGTAGACTATTTGTGAAAGATTGTACAAGCCTCATTTCCTAGAAACTTTGCTCTTTTTGCAAAAGTTCCAGAAAATGATAGAAATTTGCCAATAGCACCGGAGAAAGAGTTATGCCACCCTTCAGTTGCATTATTAGTTTTTGCACCCCCCTCTAAACAGGTCGAGTAGCAGTTCCTCCGTTCAGTTCGATAATGTAAAAGTCATCTGTGGCCTGACCTGTTTAGACAGCCAATCCAGTTTTGTTCAAAATAATATAGTAATGGGGCCAATTTTTCTTCATTATGGTTATAATATGTAGATTGAAAGATTTCGGAGTAGAAATGCTCTACGTGTTCAGAGGGTTTAAAAACTAATGCACACATTTTTTTAATTCAAACTGTAATTTGCTATCTTACATGCAATCCCCTGCTAAGATGTTTTTGTAGTTTACACCAAATTGCCAGTGAAAAATGGAAAAAACATCTTTGTAGTTGTGTATTATGGTACAGTTTCATTATTGTAGCTTAATAGCCAAAGCAAAATCAATTACAATTTTCACAGGAATTTTGTTTAAGGTTTGCGATTTTATTACATTAAGAAACTCATAGTAAGCAAAGGTGTCCTTGTCAGGTAGCAATGAATACACTCAAGGAGTGGCGTATTAATCATAGCACGAATAGTTTATATTTGTACATATGAATGGGGTGTTTTTTAAATGTCCCAACCATCATCCAAGTGTTGTCACGGCCACTCATCCTGTATGACATGTGGCACAGCTGAGACCCCAGAAGTGCAGGAGAAGGTTGAGGCATGGGACGCGTTCCAGAGTTCTGCACTCCCCTCTGTTGACGCCCCTCTTGGAAGTCTGCACTGCATTCGACAGTGCTTCTCATGTGCAACAGCATAAAAGCTGCACCCAGAAGTAAAACTCTGCCTGCAATTGTTAGCGCCTAGCGCACATTTATATTTATGCTGCACAAGCGTTTCCTACCTGATTTTCTGGCCGCCTCATTATTAAATCTACTGGTGGTGCAAGTCAACAATCCTTTTTTTTTAAAAATCCTGCAGCATGTGTTTTTGGCTTCTTTAAGATTACTGCTGTCCATGGATCTTATTCTCTGGAAACCTACAACAACATAAGGGCATAGAAAGATTTACCAACATTGGACCATCTATCTATGTTGGTGATGTGCATGCTTTCAAATTTTTTATTGGATATTTAAACTTACTGTCCCATGAGGCATATTGGTGATCTTGGCTACTGGTGATTATAAAACTCTGCGAAAGAAAAATAGGACAGAGAAGTACTATTATTTTTTGGGTACTATTTTTTCTTGGTGAACCTTGAGAACTTTACTTCTCTAAAGGATATATATACATTTGATTTCTTTTCAACTTGTTATAGAGAATGATTTAATTCCACTGCATTTGCTCTGGGTCTGGGTACAAACTTTCCTTTTCATTTAGGAGGTAAATTATTGGAATATCCTTTTGTTTTGGTAAGTGCTTGGGTACTACGTGTCTTTACTTACATTCTTTGTATTCATTTCCCTCAGGAGTACACTGCATATTGTATATATACGATACATACTAGGGAAGTATTAGGTAAGAACGTATATATCTACTTTTTACCCCGTGCATATAGCCATTCATGTGGTGAGCACTCAGTAATAGTACTGTGTATTCATTAGTTATACCGCAAACAATGAACACTGAAGTTATCTGCATCCCTGTAAGACTCCTGCGGTCATCTTGAGGGATCCCAAGGACGTCATTTTTGTTTTCTCCACTTCCCCTTTCCCCAGGACACTGTTCTCACCTGGCAGTTGTTTTATTCAGCTATTGGTTATAGGATTCTGGTGGCATAGGGAATTCACTTCTCGCATTCTCGTCTGGCTCCCACAAGATAACACAACCCCATCAGTCCTGGTCAAACATTACAGAATTGCAGGCCCTCATGCAAAATACTTGTCTGAGCGAGATGGAATCCCAGAACCCTTCCTTGGCAGATGTTATTGCTGTCCTAGTATCATTAAAAATGTAACCAAGGATTTATGGCAGGCAGTACAACAATCACAAACCGAAACACATCATCTTTCACAACGGTTAGACAGTATGCAAGGGAACTGCTAAAGAACAGGTGCTAAACCTAGAACCATGCCTAGTTTGGGAGGGAACTCCCACACTAGGTTTACTCTTAAGCCACCTACATTCATATATACTAACTCTCAGTCATCAGACAATAAGGGTGGTGCAACTGATGGGGAGGGAGTATCAAACCCAGTAGTTCAGGTCTTTGCTCTGCATGCTGTCCCTTTGTCTCCTCCTGAGAGGTTCTATGGAGAATCATCTAAATTTGTTGCCTTTCTTAATCACTGGCAGTTGTATTTTATGTGCAAACCAGCTTATTTACTGGATGACCAGTCCTGAGTAGTGTTTATCCTTTCTTATCTAGGAGGCACAGCAGCGACACGGTCAATGCCACTGGTAGAAAGGATGATCCAATCCTCTATAATTACACAGCCTTTAAGGCTGAAATGAGAAAATGATTTGATAAACACAGTTTTATGCAATCTATAGACACAGAATATTTGAATTTAAAAAAGGGGAATAAGGATCTTATAACATACCTAACCTCCTTCAATAAACTTGTGAGGCGTTTGGATGGCCAAAGGAAAAGAAAGCCTCATTGTTCAATAGGGGGTTACAGGATGAGTTAAAAGATCTACTTGCTCAGGTGGTTGACCCGCTAGAGGACTGTGATGATCTTATTGACCTAGCTGTTAGATTAGACAACAGATTAGTAGAAAGGAAATCTGAAAGGGGCAAAATGGAATCAAGAGTATTCCTGGCCCATGACGAAAAACGGAAAGCAAAGTGGTGGCGGTAACCAAGCCTATGCAAACTGGGTGGATCCTAGGGACTATTTCCAATGAAAAAAGGAAAAGACGTAGAGATAAGAAGCTTTGCCTGTACTGTGGAAGATATGGTCATTTCTTAAGAGATTGTACCAGTAAGCCTAAGGAAAGGGCCAAGCCGTCATCTCCTGTCCTGAAGGAGACGTCAAATGCCTAAGCCTGATAATTGTAGAGACCCAGTTACCGGCTAGTGTTGAATCTAAGGTCTTTTCTGAATTGGGAAATATGAACTGTGAGTATCCCATCAAGCATTTTTAGGTACCATTCTGTTTAAAATGGGGATTGCATAACAGTGTTTCTATTGACTGGTTAATTGATTTTGGTGCCACGGGAAAATTCATGGATTTATCTTTTGCCGAATAATTGGGCATTCCTTTTATACCTAGGAACAAGGTTGAGACTATTTGGGCGATTGATGGTAGGGAAATATTATTAGGCTTTGTACTTTCCCCAGACCATACAAATACATTAATGATAGCTGATAACCATTGGGAATCCATGTCTTTTGATATAACTGCTCGTCCTCAATTTCGGACTATTCTAGGGGTTGTTTGGTTACACCAACATAATCAAATGATAGACTAGTCATTTGGAACAATAACATTCCCGTCTACTCACTGCCAGGGAGACAGTCTACTAAAAGTTCTGTTAGATTAGGGATGTATACAGAGCACCACTTTAGGGTCTAGTGCAGATATTTCCATGGAATACCATAGCTTCACTGAATTTTTTGATAAAAATAAAGCCACTGTTTTGCCCCCATGTAGGCCCTTTAATTGTAGGATTTATCTCCAACCTGGGGCTCAGTTACCATGTAGCAGAATTTACACTCTCAGGAAGCAGGAAAATCTACATGTACCAAAGTACCTGGATGAGCTTTGGGATATAGGCTTCATTTTCCCATCCTGTTCTCTAGTCTATTATCTGTTGTTATTTGTTCCTTAGAAGGGAGGTGAGCTCCGGACGTGTATTGGCTATTGAGCCCTTAGCTGTGTCGCAATAAAAAATAGAGACCCACTTTCTCTGATAGCATCACTGTTGGATCAGGTGAAAAAAGCCACTGTCTTCAGAAAATTGGATCATAGATGGGCTTAACAGCTGGTGCAAGTTTGAACTGGGTATGAATGGAAAGCGGCTTTCCGAACTAGGTTTGGTCTTTACGAATACCTGGTGATGCCTTTCAGGCCACATTCCAATTCTTCATAAATGAGGTATTGCAAGAGTACATAGATATCAATGAAGTGGTGTATATCGATGATATACATATTTTTCCAGTACCTTTGAAGGGCATGTAGAACATTTTAGGGATGTCCTGAGAAAGTTGAGGGAGCATCATTTGTTTGCAAGATTGGAAAAATGTATATTCCATGTTGAAGTGATTGAATTTCTTTGTTTTATCATCTCAGCTATGGGAATCCAAATGGACGTGAAGAAGGTGGAAGTCTCCCCAGTCTGTTAAGGAGATACAAAGCTTCCTGGGCTTTGCTAACTTTTATGGATGGTTCATAAACAAATTTTCTGCTCTGGTAGAGCCTATCACCAGATTATTGAAAAAAGGGGTAAGCTGTCAATGGCATGTGGAGGCGGAAAAGGCCTTTCAGGCCCTTAAAGAACGTTTTGTTACAGCACCTGTCCTTAGGCATCCAGACATAACACAACCTTTTGCAGTGGAAGCAGATACTTCACAAATAGCAGTGGGTGGTGTTCTGTCACAACCTCATCTGGTTTCTAGACAATTACATCCTGTTTCCTACTACTCACGTAAACTCAGTCCTGCTGAAACCACTTATACTGTGGCAGATACGGAACTTCTGGCCATCAAATATGCCTTTGATGAATTACGTCATTATCTGCTGGGGGCCCAACATAAGGTGGCAATACTGACTGATCATCGTAAATTACAGTTTCTCAAATTGGCTCGGGCCTTGTCTGCTCGACAACTGAGATGGACCCAGTGTTTTTCTGATTATAATTTTATCATAACTTTTCAACCCAGCAAAAAGAATGGGAAAGCAGATGCTCTTTCCTATTATGGTTGTGAACTTTTTAAACGTCCGCTGGATCCAATACCCATACTACCTACTAACAAAGTTGTAGGGCTTATGACCACCCCAGAATTTTTGACGCTGGTTCAACAAGAACAAAGCACTGAAGAAAGCACCACAGTTTTAGAACAGCATACTAGTGTAGAAAAAGATCTGGTATGTTACGTAAATGGAGGACTATACTTACCCTCCTTAAAGTTACAAGAACATGCCTTAGATTAGAGTGTTTCGAGTAAGCTGGCTGGTCATCCGGGGGCAAAGAGAACTTTAGACCCTTTACAGAAGCATTTCTGGTGGCCCAACATGGTCAAAGATTTACAAAGGTTTGTGGAAACCTGTGCAGTGTGTGCTCAAGGTAAAGTTGTGCACGCATCTTCTACGAGGTTACTTATGCCTATACCTGTCTCTCCACAGCCATGGCATACCATGTCACTAGATTTTATTGTAGAACTACCACATATCCCTGAAGGTTTCAATATAATTTTGGTGATTGTTGTTCATCTGATTAAGATGGCACATTTCACTCCCATGAAAGGTCTTCCTACAGCTAAGAGGTTAGTGGTAGCATTTACTCAGTCTATAGTCTGATTACCCTCTGCACTAATTTCCAGCCATGGCTCACAATTTATCTCTCACTTTTTTTAAAACATTGCATGATCTGATAGGCATAGAAGTATGGTTGTCCTCTAGCCATCAACCTCAAACAGACAGACAAATGGAGAAAATGAACCAGCGTCCAGAACAATACATTATATGCCAAACTATACAAGACAGTGCCAATTGGGGGGACTCTTTATGGACACATGAATGTGCATATAATAATTCCACAAATGAATCCCTGGGGATTTCCCCTTTTTTCTGTACTTGTGGCTTTCATACGAAGATGAAGAATAATGATATACAATTACCTTAGATAGTACCTGCTGCACGTAACATTCAGGAACACATTAGTAAAATGAATCAGACACCTCAGGAGAACTTGCAATGAGCAAAACAAAGATTTAAAAGAAATGCTTACAAACAAAGACCCCCTGAGAAAACATATTTGGTTAGGGACCAGGTGTGGTTATCCACAAAACATTCATGTCTTAAGGGAAGAAATACATTTTAGCCCTAATATGTGGGGTCTTACAAGATTTGCAAAGTAATCAATCCTGTGGCTCTCAAACTGGAATTGCCTAACAATGTACCAATACACCTAGTTTTTCATGTCTGGCTGATCAAGCCCATAGATGGCACGTTTAGACACCATACCATCACTATTTCTGTCTTTGCAGTAAACGTACCCATTATATTTTAATACCATATTTCCTTGTTTTGACATTACATATTTGACTATTGGCATGTTCTCCATGGTTCAATTGGGTTTAAATCTAGAAAAGCCATAGAAAAAAGATTTGATATTTGATAAAAAAAATGAATTCAATGATTGATGAGTTCTGCAGGTAAATGTTCATGTATATTTTCTGAAATTTGATCTGGAAAAAAACGAAATTACTGCAAAGAAATTGTTAATTTAGAGTGATTTTCGTGTATATTGAGGATTTCTGTTTATTTACCTGTGTTGGTTTTGAGCTCTACTTTTGTGAATCTATTGAGGTTGTAATTTTTATTTTACTGTAACCAGAGGGAAATAATATGCTCAAAATGTTAGTTTGAATATTTGGATGAATGCTTGTTTTCTGAAAAAGAAATTACTATTACTGTAGCAACTGAAAAGGTATACTTTTAATGAAAGAATCATGAATGCATTTAATACAGTAGTAACACCAGTAACTTTTAATAATTTATATAAATATTTTCAATTAGATACTAGGTTTTTTCATTGGTATGTTCAAAACCCAGTTCGTAGTAAGAAGAACCCTTTTTGGGAAAAATAAATATGATCTATCTGAAATATAAAATATATCCCTAAAAATAACAATTTGGAATAATTGAAATTTGATATTTACCTTCATCTCTTTTCGTAGCAAGAGAGACACTATATCATGTATCTTCAGGTTTGCTAGGTTGCAACTTTCTTTTTTCTTGTCCGAATTCAAAAATATTGTTTAATAAAGATCTGTAACACAAAAAATATTTGTTTTTTCTTTTTAGTATGGATAAGCTAATGGATCGGTTTATTTAAGACCTTTACTGTTATTACAATGTTTGATCGGTAAATGGCACTGTACTCCGTGCTCAGACTGATATGTCTGTTCACCTCAGAGGAAGGTACTTGAGTGACTTCAAAATGGTGGACAGTCTTTTTTAAATCTTTTTTTAAGACATTGATATTAAATGTGAGGGTCAACAATGTATGGCATATCATTCATGTCCACCAACTTGGGGTGGGCACTGTCCTAAAATATTTGTAAAAACATGTAATATTAGAATGTGTTTACTATATAATTTAATTGCAAGAGACTTTGCATGGTATATATAATAAAACATGTAAAATAGTAAAGCAAATTTCTCAAAACAAAATGCAGAGTAAAGATTAGTGAGGTAAAGTAATTTACCATTATTTCCATTCTATATATCAAGTAAAGGTTTGCAGTGTAAAATCAGCAGAGAAATGACTTGTGGGATAAAGTATTGCGTAGTAACGTCTGATCTCCTTCTCTGTGGCCTGCCATATTCACTACCAATCTCACCTATGAGCATCCAAGTAGGAAGGACCCATTGTGCATGTAAAGCAGGCATAAAGTTTTAGGAACTTGCATACTGTATAATTAGGAAGAAATGGCTTGTGTTAGACCTGACAGCCCCGCAAACCTTTTGCCTTTACCCCCTTTGTCCTGCAAAATTTGCTTTACTTGACTTTAGGACTCTGTGAACTTTATCACTGCTAACCAGTGTTAAAGTGCATGTGCTCTTTCCCTTAATCATGGTAAAATTGGTCTATACCTAATTGCCACACTTGATTTACTTGGAGTTCCCTAGTAAATTGTACTACAGGTACCCAGGGCCTGTAAAGTAAATGTTATTCGTTGGCCTGCAGCACACCTTGTGCCACCCACTAAAGTAGCACTTTAAAACATGCCCCAAACCTGTGGCTGCAGCCTAGTAGTACAGTCTAAACTGCCATTTTGACCTGAAAAATAGATCTTTTGCCAGGCCTAAACCTTCGATTTTAATACTTATATGTCACCCTAAGGTAGGCCCTTAAAGCTCCTAGGGCAAGGTGCAAGGTATTTAAAAAGTAGGGCATGTGGGTTTATGTTTTACATATCCTGGCAGTAAACAAAAAACCTCCTACATTTGTTTTTCACTGAGGTGAGGCCTGTTTTTCCATAGGACAGCACTGGTTTGCCTTATTACATTTACTGGGTCCCAACTTTAGATTGGGAGCAGATAGAGAAATACTTGTCTCTTTTTAATTGAAATTCAAATTTCTCTTTAATTGTAAAGTTAGATATTAAGTTACAATTAAAAAAATGCCACCTTTTAGTGCCCAGATCCATTGTGCCTTTCTGCCAGTAGCCTGGGTCACAAGGCTCTGCTGTTGTAGGTTATTTATTACCAGTAGTGGCCCGTGGTGGGCGCCCTGCCGGGCGGTGACGCGGGGCAAGTGAGGGGCAGGGTACGGGGTAGTAAACTACGGAATACGACGCACACAGGTAAGTACACAAACAAAGAAATAAAACGAATTTCGTTGCGCGCGCTGCATCGCAAAATGCGATGCAGCGCGCGCAACTAAATTCGTTTTATTTCTTTGTTTGTGTACTTAGCTGTGTGTGCCGTATTCCGTAGTTTACTAGCCCCCACCTTGCCCCTCCCCCGCCCAGTGTCACCGCCCGGCAGGACGCCCACCACGGGCCGCTACTGTGTATTACCGCCTGACGGTGAGACAAAGGAAGCCTTGAAGTGGACAGGATAGGCCAGCCTGCCACGTTAGCAAGGGAAAGGCTGTAGCCAGACCCTTTCACTTCAAAGGGTTTTGCCTCCAATGCACAAAAAGAAACCTGACACCAGCCCTGCCCTTGCTATTGTCACCCTAGACATTTTGGAGCCAGGGTCAGGAAGGAAGAAGGGAAGACATAGGGAGCATCCCACACTCACAGGCTGGCACTATGGATAAAAAGAGGCATCTCAGACCACAAATCAGATGACTTCTGAACCTGTGGAAGACTCAGAAGAAGAACTGCCCTGCTGTCCTGCTGCAAATTAGACTGTTGTGCTGCCCTGCTGCCTTAGGAAGGTAGACTAGGCCTGCTCCCTTGAACCCAGGACGAAGCGCCAGCTGCAAAGCTTCCTGTGTGACCTACAGGGACACAACAGCTTCCAAAGGCCTTGAACCCTGCTGCTGGCCTCTGCTGGAGTGAATCCTAACACTGCAAGTGGAACCCAGGTAAGAGACCCTTGAAAGTTGTGTTCGTGGTACATTTCCTGACTAACCCTAAAAGCTGGGACTTAGAAAATATTTCAACAAATTCTGCTCTGAGAAGCAACAGTAGGCCAGTACCTACCTGCAAACCGATACATACGATGAAGGTGCATCGCTAGAGGGATTGACTTTGTCATAGCTCCTGCTACGTTCTTCTCTGCAGCAGCAAATCTTTTACAGTTACAGACTCGCCATGCTGAAGGATTCCGACTTCTGAAAAATCTTCTAAGTCCAAAGGTATCTCTTAATCCAAGGCGGACCTTGTGCCTATAGCCGAGTTCAGTCCATTGCGGTTGGCCTTAGCTTGTGACTTTCACCCCGCCTCACGTGGCCAGATACCGGTGGTTGGTGATTTTTTCTTTTTGGTGCTATTTTACTCTAAAACTTAAATTTCTACACTAATAATTAATAACTCTGGCTTTACTAATTGAATATAATTTATTTAAGTGTCATTTTACATATTAAAATGTTCTTTTTTTTCTAAATTGATTTGTGATTTTTCTTGTGTTATGTTTTCTCTTTATTACTGTCTGTGTGCTGTATAAATACTTTGCACATTGCCTCTCAGTTAAACCTGGCTGCTTTTGAGCCAAGATTCTAGAGGGTTAATCACATGTTAATTTAGAACCTTTTGTGGTTCCCCGCTGACAAGGATTGTGTTTATTATGTGAGTGAAGCTTCTTAAAATGTGGTTACCAGGACTAGTGCTGAGAGCTCACCCTTCAACAAATAAAAGTGATGTTTTAATAAGCCCTGACATTTTCTTCTTTCCATCACTTCCTGTATACACCACACATCTAATGTATACTGTATATAGGACGCTACCATGTTATGAGTGTGATGTTTATATCATTCACCTTTCAATCAAAACGCTGCTGGGTTGTTAAGGGTGGACTCATGTTTGCTGTCCAAGTATATTGTGAGCGAAATTATGTTATTCATTTGTTAGAGGTGAGCCTCTTGTATTGGCAGTTCCGTGCTGTGGGTTCTATATTTTCACAATACCTTCCACTTATCCTGCTATTTCCCCCTGTGCGGTGACATCAGTGAAATACAAAAGTAGCCCGAGGAGACGGGCAGGTTTACATTTGAGCAGTGCCGCAGCACGTAATGGGCCTGTGTCGCCTGCAGGTTGCTGCTTTCAATTGTTGCTATAAATTTCAATTGCACCGCATAAATGGCTCCTACAGCGAGAGAGATGCTGCTGTTAATTTCTCTGCTGATTTGTAAGGCATATGGTGGCCTCGTGAACCCTGGATTCATCCGCCAGAAGGCCTTCCCTTTGCTACACACATGATGGAAGCCGAGGCCAGAATTGAGTTTAAACGGCCTGCTTCTGTTGGAGCTGTCAGCTGCAGAGATGAAACACAGCAATGTGCTGTCCTTTCAACAAAAACCAGCTGCAGCGTGCCTCATTTGCTGTGCAGTGACGTCGAAGGTTCTTTTCAGACATGCTCCAACACATTTTCTGTAACTTGCTTAAAAACCTTGAGGACTCCAGTGACGCCACATATACAGGTTCATTTTGAAGCTACACAAAATGATTCCAAACGATGTTACAAAAGAAGTAAAAGTGCAGTGTCTTCTTGTTCTATACAATGCGCCATTTGGTAAATAACTAATTCCTTCAATAATCTGCTCAAAAAGTGTGTATGGTACACAAAAATATTTAACATTTATTACAACTTCTAAGATAGTAAAATACATGTTTCTTGTCGTCAGAGTGGGTCAGAAGTAAAATACTAAATCATCACTTTAGTAAATATGAAGTACATTGGTTTATATCTATGTATTACGGCGCTCCCATGTTAGTTCCCTGCATATGGAAATGAGGTGCATTATGTTCTCCTCTCCTTCCCCGCAGAGTCGACAGATTGCTGGCTTCGGAGGGTGTAGCCACGGCGGCATGTGGTATGCGGATGGAAATATCCCTAGGCAGAGTTTCAGAAACTTCTCTTTGGTGGATTTAGAGAAGCTAGTGTGGAGGTATGCTTGGGGTGAGGCTTTGCTGAAGGACTGTATGGTGAACCAGCCATGTGCGCGCTCTGACAGAGTAGCTTTGTCTTGTATGAGGGATTCTTTTTTGACAGTGTTATTTACTATTTTTTTGAAGCTTGCATAGGTCCCTGATAACTCCCAAAGGTGCCGTAGCCCCAGTTGATCAAGTGAGCTGTCTAAGTAGCGTCTGGCTGGGCATACCTCCTTGGCTTGCAGTTCTTTCCACAGGTAGGCGTTTAGCGATTCTGGCTGCCCCCTTCTGATTTTGTACCTGTTTTTGATAAATGCTCCTTTGCGGGCCAGCTCTTGTCTTTGTATCCCGAATTCTAGCCTCAATTGTGCGGGGGATGTGTATCCTGGTAACCCATAGATCATTCGCAATGCTCTTGCTATAGTGCCATCCAGTATTTCAGCATCTCTCCCTCTCATGGCTTCGCTTCCGTAGGTGATAGATGGTATAAGTTTCGCCTGGATCACCCTGGTTAGGGGGAAGAAGCTTGGGCCAGAGATCTTGTTTTTTTAGGTTTCTTAGTGCCACTGCTGTCATTATTCCCCTTTTTTATGGCCTCACATTGTGCTATGTAGTTCCCTTTGTTATAGATGATAACTCCCAGGTATTTATATTCTTGTACTGCTTCCAGCTTGCGTGCTGCCAGATGCCAGTGGTGGTTTGATTTTGTTTTGCGGATGTTCACACTAATTACTTTTGTTTTTTCTTGGTTAATGCTGCGTTTGTTTACATCAGAGTATCGAGATGTAATGTCGAGCAAGCGCTGTAGGCCTATGGGTGTCCGAGTAATGAGCACCAAGTCATCTTCATAGAATAGATTAGATAGCTGGAGGCCCCTAGCTTAGGAGCATGTGAGTTGCTTTCATTGAGAGTGGCTGATAACTCTGCCATAAAGAGGTTAAAAAGTATTGGCGCAAGCACGCAGCCTTGTTTCAATCCGGAGGTTGTTGGGATCTTCTTTGTTAGGTGGTCTCCTGCGCCCAGTTTTACTTACACCCAGGTGCTGCTGTGTAAAAGGATTAGCTGTTTTAAGAGTAGTGATGGGATATTCAGCCTTTTCAGTTTTTCCCACAATAGATTTCTATTTATATGGTCAAACGCTGAGCTATATTCAATAAAGCACAAGTACAGGGGCTGTTTTGTTGCAAGAGCGGCGTCTATCATTAATGAGAGGATTGAGATGTTGGTAGTGGTCCCCATATTCTTGCAGAAGCCTGTTTGATTAAGCGGTATTGCTGCAATTTCTGTGGCCCAGGTCGTTAGTTCTTGAAGTAGTAGTCCTGCATAGTATTTGGCTTCATTGTCCAATAGAGCTACTAACCAGTAGCTTTTTGGGTCATTCCTATTGCCTTTTTTATAAATTGGTGAGATGATCGAGCCCCTCCATGATAATGGTATCATTGATGTTTGCAGGATTGATTCGAAAATCGGTTTTAGTGATGAGGCCCAGAATTCCGGATCTTGTTTGAACAATATAGGCGGGATCCCATTTGGACCTGGAGCTCCCTCACGCCTGCCATTGGAAATTCTTTTGCAGATTTGTGTGTTCGTGATTGTAAGAACCTGTTCCAGCGTTATATTGGAGTCAGTTTGGAATGATGATGCTTCCAATTCGGGCGAGAGGTTGTTTATGCAGGTTCGGGTTCTTCGGTCTTTATTGAAATGGGATTGGAGGAAGATTATCCATGCCTCTTCTGTCACGTGTGAGTTGATGCCTTGGCTCAACGGATTGGCCAGAGTGTTGATCTTTTGCCAAAATTGCAAGCTGTTGTTATTTTTAATGTCGTGCAGGAGTTTAGCCCAAAGAGCCTCATCAGCTTCTTTTTTGAGGCGCCAGGTTAGTTTCCTGCGTGCGGCTTTTAATTGCCTCAATTCTTGCAAGGCCGTGGGGTCTAAGCCACCTTTCTTCAATCTCCGGAGCATGCAATTTATCAATGCTTTGAGCTTTTTTTGTTGTGCGTTATTTCTGATGTTGAAGTAGGGGCGTTTGTTTTGCTGGTAAACTGTTCTCCTGTTTTGGTGGTTTCCCTTTTTGGCCCCATATTTATTTCCTAGGTTTTTTGTAAATGCCTCCCAGATTCCTATTCTGTCAGGCTCGGCTGCTTGTGCTTCTCCGAGAAGTTGCTTTGCGAGAGAGAAGAGGCCTTTCTGGTCATCTGTTTTGCATTTTACTCTTTTCTCATTAGATGTATATTCTAGGCAATGTGCATTTACTGGCAGTGGTTGAGTTGCTGATGATGCTTCTACCATGATTTCCTGTGGCAGGTGATCACTGTAGTCTGAGGTTCCGGTATAGTAGTCCTTTACTTTTGGGAACATACAGCGGGAGGTAAATGTGTAATCTATTGTTGTACTTGCTACTGCGTTATGGAACGTCGCTGTCTGTGGGCGATCTCCTGTAAATCTTCAGTATAATGCTCGAAAGCCCAGCTGCTCTAATGTCGCTAGAAGCTTCTGAGCTATTTTCGTGTGTCTTCCGCCTGAGTTGTTATCTTGTGATGTTGCATCCCATGCGAATGGGTCTTCCTCCGTGTGATTGTCTTCGGCTGTGTTGCTGAACATGTTTAAATTGAAATCCCCAGTGATAATCAAGCTGTTTGTTTTCTCCTCCGTTAATATTTTCACCAGTTCTTCCTTCAGCTGCTGGCTGCCTTTAATTTTGTCGCCCGGATGTAAATAGAGATTTATAAGTTTTATCTGCTTGTTTTTATCCGCCCCCTGTGTGGTAATTCTAAGCGCTTGCATTGCATTGGGGAGCGCTATATTGTGCGTCATTGGCTCCACTGCATAGATGCTCCTTATAGAGCTGTATGTGGCAAGGCCTCCCTTGCTATGGCAGAATTTGGCGCTCTTTGTAGCCAGTAAGAAGTGCGAGTTAAATCCCTGCAGTGCTGTTGGTGATTCGCAACAAGTTTCTTGGAGTGAGATGATATCGAATTTTTGAAGGTAAGATTGCAGTTCCGGGTCCAGAGTCTTATCTCCCATACCGTTGATGCTCCAGGAGCAAAGTTTCAAAGTGTTTTTTGTTTTCGGTGCGGTGAGTTTAGTATGTCACGGACTTTGACTTTTGGCGTTTATGGTCCGGGATAACCAACTCCATTCTTGTGGGAGTGTGATTTTGGTTGTATTTGTCCTATGAACCTGCTGCTCTCTGAGTTCTTGGCACTCGGGCTTTTACTGCGGGCTCCTCGCAGCATTGAGTATGATCGTGTGCTCAGTTGGGCCTGCCCAGGTTCTTTTTGGTTTTCTGTGTCAGCTATTAGGGGGTCCGGGTATCTTGGTTTGGTGAAGGGCCGTAGCTTGATGCCCCAGGCATTAAGTTTGGTGTGTTTGTGAGAAGTTGGCCTGGTATATGCTGTCCACTAATTATAGTGGGCACCTTGCACAAGTCCAAACAACCCCTTATTGGAGATAGGTTAAAGACAACCTTTATTGAAAGCTATCCTAGTGGTAGCTATGGAGAGCAGCCTTCAGGCTAAGTCTTGAAGGAATGTAAAGCAGCTTGTTTTACCAGTCTATAATCTCTTGAGTGACCAAATGAAAGAGGACCACACCAGGTATATATTTAAAATATATTGAGAAAAAAGGAAACACGGCAGCAAGGGATATTTAAAGCTGCACTAACCAACTATACACCCTTGTAATGAAAGGCACAGAATTTAAGTTGCCCACCTCCAAGGTCCACTGCCAACAGACCTATCTACTGAAATGAAAAAAGGAAACACAGAGAGGCAACACAAAGATAAAACAGCATAAATGCTATACAAAATCTCTCCGGGCTCTTCAATGACGTTGATCCAATTTTTTATTTATTGCTTGATTTGAAGCAACAAAACGCCAATACAGCCAACGCGTTTCACCCTAAATAAGGCTTCATCAGGGCAATAAAAACCGTACTGCAACTGATAAGGTATTCTCTTCGCTCCACAGATGGTGAAGAAATCAGTGGGACCTCCAATTAATGAAGAAAAGTCACACCGAGTGTTTTCCATTCATCCAATCCGATCATCTAAGAACGTTCAAAACAGTCGGTTGAGCAGTAATATATTCATGTTCCGAGTGTAGGACGCCTTTGGGTACGTTACGTAGGACGCGATCTTTCACGCTCCCACCATCAGTCTAATCGTAAGATACCCAAAGGCGTCCTACACTCAGAACATGAATATATTACTGCTCAACCGACTGTTTTGAGCGTTCTTAGATGATCGGATCGGATTGGATGTATGGAAACGGGGGGGGTAGTATTCCAAGATGTTTAACACCAAACACGACATGTTTCTGTGCAGCTATCCCAAAGTTAGCATTTACCGCGAGGATATAATGTACTTAAGAGTATATGGTCAGGCTGCACCACAAACAGCATCAGAGGATTGACTCCGAACGCTGCAGAGGGGCCCTGCTCGTGCAGGAGCACCCTCTCACATAAAAACCAAGCACTCTGCCTTCAGGATTGTTAAGGCCTGCCATAGGAGTGACTTATAGGTTTATATGTGTGTGCAATTGTAGTGATATAGGTAGCCTATATCACAGTAAGGGGTGCATGCACCACCTTACCCAGTCTGCAGTAGCAGACCCGTGGTATCATTTTGGATGGCCTTCCAGGGGTGGCACAATATATGCTGCAGCCCCTGGTAGGCCTTTGAGGTACCTATGCCCGGGGTACATAGTATACCATATACTAGGGACTTATAAGGGCACTCCAGATTCCAATCAGAGATGTGCCTAAGGCACATGGAAACCATTTTAGAGAGGAAGCAGCTAGGCTGGGGTTCTGATTAGCAGGGCCCCAGCCAGACTAAAGTCGACAAACAGTGAAGCACCAGCAAAAAGTGGGGTACCCATGTGAAGCAGATCCTACTCTCCTACACAACCCCCCAAACGTAGGGACATTAAACTAACCTTGACCAGTTGAGTCTTCATGTTCTAAGTGGAAGTACCTAGAGAGTCCATCTGCATTGGCATGGTTACTCCTAGGTCTATGTTCCACTGTAAAGTCCATCCCCTGTAGGGAAATGGACCACCTAAGCAGTTTGGGGTTTTCACCCTTCATTTGTTTTAGCCATAAGAGGGGCTTGTGGTCTGTTTGAACAAGGAAGTGAGTACCAAACAAGTATGGCCTCAACTTCTTCAGAGCCCAAACCACAGCAAAGGCCTCCCTCTCTATGGCTGACCAACGTTTCTCTCTAGGGGTCAGCCTTCTGCTAATAAATGCTACTGGCTGATCCTGACCTTCATCATTCAATTGTGACAGTACAGCCCCTACCCCCAATTCAGATGCATCTGTTTGGACAATGAACTTCTTGGAGTAATCAGGACTCTGGAGAATGGGAGCAGTGCACATGGCCTGCTTCAGGTCATCAAATGCCTTTTTGACAGCTAGCTGTCCACTGAACCTTTTGGGCATTTTCTTGGAAGTTAAGTCATTCAGGGGTGTCACTATTGATCCATACCCCTTGACAAATCTCCTATAGTACCCAGTCAGGCCTAAGAAGGCTCTCACCTGAGTCTGGGTAGTTGGAGCAACCCAGTCCATGGTGGTCTGGATTTTGCTCTGCAATGGTTGAACCTGGCCTCCACCCACAAGGTGGCCCAGGTACCCAACCTGACTCTGCCCTATCTGGCACTTGGTGGCCTTGATAGTGAGGCCTGCCTTTGCAGGGCCTCTAAAACATTTCTGAGGTGGACCAGGTGATCCTCCCAGGTGGAGCTAAAGACAGCAATATCATCTAGATATGCTGCACTGTAGGCCTCCAGACCTGTAAGGACTGTATTCACCAACCTCTGAAAAGTGGCAGGTGCATTCTTCAGACCAAAGAGCATTACCACAAATTGATAATGTCCACTAGGGGTTGAGAATGCTGTTTTTGGCTTTGCATCATCAGCTAGTCTGATCTGCCAGTAGCCAGCTGTCAGGTCAAATGTGCTTAGATACTTGGCTGAGGCCAAAGTGTCTATTAGCTCATCTGCCCTAGGTATTGGATGGGCATCAGTCCTAGTGACTGCATTGAGACCCCTGTAGTCCACACAAAACCTCATCTCTCTTTTCCCACCACTGGTGTGAGGTTTTGGCACAAGGACCACTGGACTAGCCCAAGGGCTATCTGAGGGTTCAATAACTCCCAAATCCAACATTTTCTGGACTTCTGTCCTGATACAGTCCCTGACATGGTCAGGTTGCCTATAAATCTTATTTTTAATAGGCAGACTGTCCCCAGTGTCCACTTCATGAGTGCACCAGGTGGTCTGACTTGGAGTCAGAGAGAACATATGTCTGTACTGACTGAGCACTTGTCTACAATCAGTTTGCTGCTGAGCAGTGAGGCTGCCTGCCAAGGCTACACCATCCACTGACCCATCATCAGGGTTCTGTGAGAGCAGGTCAGGAGTGGGTCACTCTCTTCCTCCTGTCCCTCATCAGTAGCCATGAGCAAGCCCATGTCTGCCCTGTCCACATATGGCTTCAATCTGTTGACATGGAGAACCCTGTGGGGACTCCTGGGTGTTCCTAGGTCTACTAAATAGGTGACCTCACCCTTCTGTTCAACAATGGTATGGGGTCCACTCCATTTGTCTTGGAGAGCTGCTGGGGCCAGTGGCTCCAGCACCCACACCTTCTGTCCTGGCTGGTAAACAGTCAGTACAGCCTTTTGGTCATGCCAGGCTTTTTGCAGTTCCTGGCTAGCCTCAAGGTTTTTAGTTGCCTTTTTCATGTATTCAGCCATCCTGGAGCGGAGACCAAGTACGTAGTCCACTATGTCTTGCTTTGGGGGCTTGAGAGGTAACTCCCATCCTTCCTTCACCAAGCACAATGGACCCCTGACAGGGTGACCAAACAAAAGTTCAAAAGGGCTGTAGCCAACCCCCTTTTGAGGCACCTCCCTGTATGAAAATAAAAGGCAGGGCAAGAGTATGTCCCATCTTCGACTAAGCTTTTTTGGGAGCCCTTTAATCATGCCCTTTAAGGTTTTGTTTAATCTCTCAACTAAACCATTGCATTGTGGGTGATAGGGTGTGGTGAACTTGTAAGTCACTCCACACTCCTTCCACATTGCCTTCAAGTATCCAGACATAAAGTTAGCACCCCTGTCTGATACAACCTCCTTAGGGAAGCCCACTCTTGAGAAAATTCCCTGTGCTGTAGTGGTCCTAAGGGGAATAGCCTCTGGGTACCTGGTGGCATGATCCACTACCACCAGGATAAACCTGTGCCCAGATGCTGTTTGGGGATCCATGGGACCAACAATGTCAATCCCCACCCTTTCAAAGGGCACCCCCACCACAGGTAGTGGTATCAGGGGGCCTTTGTAGTGCCACCTGCCTTGCCACTGGCCTGGCAGGTTACACAGGAGCGACAAAACTCCTTGGTGTCTTCAGACATGTGGGGCCAGTGAAAGTGAGGGACAAGTCTGTCCCAAGTCTTGTTCTGGCCCAGGTGACCTGCTAGAGGAATATCATGGGCTAGGGTCAATAGGAAGCCCCTGAACTTCAGAGGTATAACCAACCTCCTGGTGGCACCAGGCTTGGGGTCTCTACACTCTGAGTACAAGAGTCCATCATCCCAATACACTTTATGGGGACCACTAGCATTCCCAGCAGCCTCAGCAGCAGCTTGCTGTCTGAGGGGTTCAAGAGAGGGGCAGCTCTGCTGCTCCTGGCTCAGATCTGCCCTGGAAGGGCCCCTGTCCCCAAGAACTCAACCTGGTCAGGCTCAAGCTCCTCTGGGACAGTTCCTTCCTCAGGACTGAGATCATCCCCCTCAAGAGACTGATCTTCCTTCTGAGCCAAGGGGAAGGCACTGCCTTAACCGTACTACTCCTCCTCTTGGATGGCACTTGGTCCATTTTTCCAGGATCCAAGGCCTGTTCAGTGTTAGACATTTTGCTCTGTGACCTGGTCACAGCAAACACATCTGCAGGGATCCCCAGCATTTCTGCATGGGTCCTGAGCTCCACTTCTGCCCAAGCTGAAGTTTCAAGATCATTGCCAAGCAAGCATTCAACTGGTAGGTTTGCACTTACCACAACCTTCTTAAGGCCAGTTACCCCTCCCCAGGAGAAGTTAACAACTGCCAGAGTATGGTCTGTTCTGACATTGCTAGCATTGGTCACTTGGTACATTTCACCAAGTATAATCTGCCCAGGATCCACAAGGTCTTGTGTCACCATGGTGACACTTGCCCCTGTGTCCCTAAATGCCAAAGCCTCTTTTCCATTGATTAAGGGCTGTTGCCTGTACTTGCCCAGATTACTGGGACTCACAGAGGAGGTCACATCCATGCCTCCATCACAGACTAGGACAGCCTGAGTGAGTTCTCTGACTAGGCCAGAGCTCATCTCATTACCCAGGGTCAACCCTATTAAACCCTTGGCTTGTGTACTCCCACCACCAATTGTAACTGCACTAGGGGGAACAGGTGCCTTAGGGGCATTGGTGGGGGCTGGAATAGAGTCTTTGGACTTGGTGCAATCACTGGTCCAGGGTGTCTTTTGCTTACTGACTTTGCACCATGGTTTCTTTTGGTCTTTTCCCTTGTTAGACTGTGAATCCCCACCTGAAGAAGATTTTTGGGGGCCTTGTGAAGACTTCTGGTCTTTACCCTTCTCCCCACCCTTATCAGAGTTTTTAGAATCTTGCTTCTTTGGGTCACCACCTTGGTTCTGTACCTTCTGCTCACCCTGGTTCTGACCCATTTGTCTGCCTTCTTTCCCAATTCTTGGGGAGAGGTCAGATCAGAGTCCACCAGGTACTGATGCAACAGCTGATTTTGACAGTTATTAAGAATCTGCTCCCTCATGTGTGTAGGAGAGTAGGATCTGCTTCACATGGGTACCCCCACTTTTTGCTGATGCTTCACTGTTTTTCGACTTTAGTCTGGCTGGGGCCCTGCTAATCAGAACCCCAGCCTAGCTGCTTCCTCTCTAAAATGGTTTCCATGTGCCTTAGGCACATCTCTGATTGGAATCTGGAGTGCCCTTATAAGTCCCTAGTATATGGTATACTATGTACCCAGGGCATAGGTACCTCAGAGGCCTGCCAGGGGCTGAAGCATGTATTATGCCACCCCTGGAAGGCCAACCAAAATGACACCACAGGTCTGCTACTGCAGCCTGAGTAAGGTGGTGCCTGCACCCCTTACAGTGGTATAGGCTACCTATATCACTACCATTGCACACACATATAAACCTATAAGTCACTCCTACGGCAGGCCTTGACAATCCTGAAGGCAGGGTGCTTGGTTTTCATGTGAGAGGGTGCCCCTGCATGAGCAGAGCCCCTCTGAAGCATTCGGAGTACCTCCTCTGATGCTGTTTGTGGTGCAGCCTGACCATATACTCTTAAGTGCATTATAACCTCGCGTTAAATGCTAACTTTGGGATGGCTGCACGGAAACATGTCGTGTTTGGTGTCAAACATCTTGGAATACTACCCCCCCGCCAGTTCTGGCGGCGGGGGTAGCATTCCACCCTTCTAGAGGGAGAGACATGTGCCAACCGGCATACCCGGTATTAACTTTACAGAGCCCTGGCATCACAAAATGGATGTTGCAGCCACAGACACGGGTCTGGCCTCCTGCTGCTGACCGAAACTCCAGCATGGGAGGCCTGGACAATAGGTTTCCTGTTGCAGGGAGGTGTAACCACCTCCCAGACAGGCTGATGTGTATTGGGGCTGGGTGGGTGCACTCTCAAAGTTCTTTGAAGTCCAGCACTGGGGGCACATTTGGTGTCCCTGTGTATATCCCAGTTCAAACCAGCTCAGGGGCTTCCAGCCCCTGCTCTGGCGCGAAACTGGACAAAGGGAAAGGGGTGTAACCACCCCTCTGCCCTGACCCTCTCATAGGTGGGTCCCCAGAGTATGTCCAACCCCCTAACTTGGTATAAGTATGGGACCCCAGTCCATAGGACTTTAGATTTACCTGGACGAAACTCTGACACAGAATCCTGGACCTTCGACGCTCTACTTTAAGATTAGAGGACTGAAGAATCTCCCTTGGGGTCAAGGAGTGACTCCCCTGCTTGGCAGGCACCAACGAAGCAATTGTCCGGTCTGCATCACAGAAGCTCCCGCCAGACGCCGAAGTCTTTGCATCACCAGAGGTGGATTTCCAGACTTCCCCAAGGCTGCCCTGAGTCCCCAGCAAAGCTGAGGCCCGTAGCTGTTGTGGGTAACGTGGAACCATGACCCCTGGACACCGAGCACATTTGAAAGTGCATCCTCTATCTGGTTGCCCACAAAGTTGTGCTTTGGGTTCCGAGTAGCTCCCACCTCCAGCACCGACTGCACCGAAGATCACTGGCCTCCACTCCACGAGTGTCCCGTGAGCCAGCTCTAAGTGCATCCACTCGAGGCTCCTTTGCGTTCGCTAGTCCGTAGGCTAGTGGGCCCTCCCATAGGCCAATCTTCTTCTTCTGGTGCTTAACTGGTTGCTCCAGGCGTGCCCTGACGTACCCTTGCTGGGTGAGTCCCTCAGACCTTGCTGGTCTGCACCACCGTCCTTCTTCTATTTCCACAAGACTTGCCGTTGTCAAGGCTTGTTGGGTCCAATCTGGTCGCCGACACCCCTGCAATCGACAGACGTCGTGGCACAACTCGAATCCAGCTCCTGCTCATCATCGACACCTCCTGGACCTCGTGGCTGAAGAGTCAAGATGACCGTCAACCAACCTGAAGCACCCGACATCGGTGGGCATCCGCTCATCGTCTTCCTGGGCACTGGCTAGTGACCCAGACTCTGTCCCCTCTGCTTTCAGGTTCTTCAGATCTTCGATCCACCTTTGGATCCACCCGAACACTTTCGACTTGGCCGCCAGCAGCACTTTGAAGCAGATCGCCATTGAAAACGACGACAAAACCCGACCCCGAAAGACACCTATGCACCCGGCTTCCCTGGGTGAGGTAACTCGAGTACTCCGGTGCTCCCGTGGGTATAGACTCTAGAACAACCCAGTTCTAAAGGGGTTTGCTCCAAGTCCTCCTCTAAGTGTCCCTTTTCTTTAAAATTCCAACCGCGACTTTCCCCATAGAAGTCAACGGCGATTCGTGGCTGTGTTCTCACACTGCACGCGTCCCCCGTGGGTCACCTGTGTCACTATCTTGGGTGGTTCCTTGTGGTCCAAGCACTTCTACAGGCTCTAGGCCTTGTGTCTAGCTCTGTCGTGGTTCTTATACCACTTTATTGGTATATGGTTTGGTACGCCCCTAGGGCTCAAACGTGTATTTGTGCTATTACTGTTGATAACTAACTTATAACTTATGTACTTCGAACTCTAGCCTCATAAAGAGACTAGAGGGGTGTGTGTTTAGCAATAAATACATATATTTTGAATATATACCTGGTGTGGTCCTCTTTCATTTGGTCACTCAAGAGATTATAGACTGGTAAAACAAGCTGCTTTACATTCCTTCAAGACTTAGCCTGAAGGCTGCTCTCCATAGCTACCACTAGGATAGCTTTCAATAAAGGTTGTCTTTAACCTATCTCCAATAAGGGGTTGTTTGGACTGGTGCAAGGTGCCCACTATAATTAGTGGACAGCATATACCAGGCCAACTTCTCACATTGGTGTGCAGCGTGTGGGATTCCAGCTTGCTATTGTTTTACCAGATAATCTCAATTGAATTGATCAACTGAAAACCACTAAGGGTACCTTAGGTACATATAAATCAAGCTTAGGATACAGTAAGTTCTACTGAACTTAGAGTTGTGTGTTAAGGGATAGCACACCCTTTCTACAACTCAAGAGAGTTTAGTAGGCCACACTAGAGTAGGTAGTGCATACACCACACCTCACTAGTAATGTCTTCAAAGCCAGGACCCAGTGAGTCCTTGCCAGAAGCCAGTGGGCTTCTTCCCTCCAAGTATGATAATCTCCCATTCTTGGAATTGAGAGCATTGTGCAATACTAGGAAGCTGAAGGCAGGCAAAAGTGCCAGCACCCAACACCTCAGGGAGGTGCTACTGTCAGATGATCTCAGCAGACCTCTAGGGTCTGAAGGGGTAGGCAGAGAGGGTGGGGCAGAAGATGAGGAAGGGGTCAGGGGTGAAGAAACCCAGGGCCCCCTCTGAAACTGGCCAGGAAGGTGAAAATGACCTTGACCTGGAGAACCCAATTCCTCCTGTGGAGGAGGAGGAGGATCAAAATGACCTCCCCTTTGTCCCCCCAGGAAGAATTGTGAGTGTTCCCAGAAGGCCTAAATCTCCTTCTCAGGAGTCTAACCACTCTGACACCTCAATAGGGACCTCTGTTTCCTCTCATAGGAGGGAATCCTCTCATGAAAGGAAAGAGAGACTGCTCAGATATGGAGAAGCTCAGTTGAAGCTCAGAAGAGAGCAGTTGGCTATAGACAGGGAGTCCCTAGAGCTTGAAAAGCAAAGAAAAAAGATGGGACTAGAGTCCCATGGTGGCAGCAATTTCCCCAGAGATAGGGAAAGGTCTTATGACCATAGAAACCTGAGCAAGATTGTCCCTCCCTACCAGAGTGGGGATGACATCCACAAATGGATAACTGCACTGGAGAGGGCCTGTAAAGTACAGAGGGTCCCTCAGGAGCAGTGGGAAGCAATCTTGTGGCTCTCCTGCAGACAAAGGTAGAGACAAGCTCCTCACTGTAAGAGAAGAGGATGCTGACAATTACAAAGTCTTGAAGAGTGCTCTGATTGATGGGTCTGGCCTAACAACTGAACAATACAGGTTAAAGTTCAGAGATACCCAAAAAGCACAGACTCAAGACTGGGTAGACTATGTGGATTGTTCTGCTAAGGCTCTGGAAGGTTGGTTGATGGGCAGTAAGTTATGTGACTTCACAGGATTGTACAATCTTATCATGAGGGAGCAGATTCTTAATAACTGTCAAAATCAGCTGTTGCATCAGTACCTGGTGGACTCTGATCTGACCTCTCCTCAAGAATTGGGAAAGAAGGCAGACAAATGGGTCAGAACCAGGGTGAGGCAGAAGGTACAGAACCAAGGTGGTGACCCAAAGAAGCAAGATTCCAAGAACTCTGATAAGGGTGGGGAGAAGGGTAAAGACCAGAAGTCTTCACAAGGCCCCCAAAAATCTTCTTCAGGTGGGGATTCACAGTCTAACAAAGGGAAAGGCCAAAAGAAACCATGGTGCAAGGTCTGTCAGCAAAAGACCCACTGGACCAGTGATTGCACCAAGTCCAAAGACTCTACTCCAGCCCCCACCAATGTCCCTAAGGCACCTGCTCCCCCTAGTGCAGTTACAGTTGGTGGTGGGAATACACAGGCCAAGGGGTTAGTAGGGTTGACCCTGGGTAAGGAGATGAGCTCTGACCTAGTCAGAGAACTCACTCAGGCTGTCCTAGTCTGTGATGGAGGCATGGATGTGACCTCCTCTGTGAGTCCCAGTAATCTGGGCAAGTACAGACAACAGCCCTTAATAAATGGAAAAGAGGCTTTGGCATTTAGGGACACAGGGGCAGGTGTCACCATGGTGACACAAGACCTTGTGGATCCTGGGCAGATTATACTTGGTGAAATGTACCAAGTGACCAATGCTAGCAATGTCAGAACAGACCATACTCTGGCAGTTGTTAACTTCTCCTGGGGAGGGGTAACTGGCCTTAAGAAGGTTGTGGTAAGTGCAGACCTACCAGTTGAATGCTTGCTTGGCAATGATCTGGAAACTTCAGCTTGGGCAGAAGTGGAGCTCAGGACCCATGCAGAAATGCTGGGCATCCCTGCAGATGTGTTTGCTGTGACCAGGTCACAGGCCAAAATGTCTAACACTGAACAGGCCTTGGATTCTGGAATAATGGATCAAGTGCCCTCCAAGAAGAGGAGTAGTAGGGTAAAGGCAGTGCCTTCCCCTTGGCTCAGAAGGAAGATCAGTCTCTTCAGGGAGATGATCTCAGTCCTGAGGAAGGAACTGTCCCAGAGGAGCTTGAACCTGATCAGGTTGAGTTCTTGGGGACAGTGGGCCCTTCCAGGGCAGATCTGAGCCAGGAGCAGCAGAGCTGCCCCTCTCTTGAACCCCTCAGACAGCAAGCTGCTGCTGAGGCTGCTGGGAAAGCTAGTGATCCCCATACAGTGTATTGGGATGATGGACTCTTGTACTCAGAGTGTAGGGACCCCAAACCTGGTGCCACCAGGAGGTTGGTTATACCTCTGAAGTTCAGGGGCTTCATATTGACCCTAGCCCATGACATTCCCTTAGCAGGTCACCTGGGCCAGAACAAGACTTGGGACAGAATTGTCCCTCACTTTCACTGGCCCCACATGTCTGAAGACACCAAGGAGTTTTGTCGCTCCTGTGTAACCTGCCAGGCCAGTGGCAAGGCAGGTGGCACCACAAAGGCCCCCTGATACCACTACCTGTGGTGGGGGTTCCCTTTGAAAGGGTGGGGATTGACATTGTTGGTCCCATGGATCCCCAAACAGCATCTGGGCACAGGTTTATCCTGGTGGTAGTGGATCATGCCACCAGGTACCCAGAGGCTATTCCCCTTAGGACCACTACAGCACCGGTGGTGGCAAGAGCCCTCCTGGGAATTTTCTCAAGAGTGGGCTTCCCTAAGGAGGTTGTATCAGACAGGGGTGCTAACTTTATGTCTGGATACTTGAAAGCAATGTGGAAGGAGTGTGGAGTGACTTACAAGTTCACCACACCCTATCACCCACAATGCAATGGTTTAGTTGAGAGATTCAACAAAACCTTGAAGGGCATGATTAAAGGGCTCCCAGAGAAGCTTAGGCGAAGATGGGACATACTCTTGCCCTGCCTTTTATTTGCATACAGGGAGGTGCCTCAAAAGGGGGTTGGCTACAGCCCTTTTGAACTTTTGTTTGGTCACCCTGTTAGGGGTCCATTGTGCTTGGTGAAGGAAGGATGGGAGTTACCTCTCAAGCCCCCAAAGCAAGACATAGTGGACTATGTACTTGGTCTCCGCTCCAGGATGGCTCAGTACATGAAAAAGGCAACTAAAAACCTTGAGGCTAGCCAGGAACTGCAAAAAGCCTGGCATGACCAAAAGGCTGTACTGACTGTTTACCAGCCAGGACAGAAGGTGTGGGTGTTGGAGCCAGTGGCCCCAGCAGCTCTCCAAGACAAATGAAGTGGACCCCATACCATTGTTGAACAGAAGGGTGAGGTTACCTACTTAGTAGACCTAGGAACACCCAGGAGTCCCCACAGGGTTCTCCATGTCAACAGATTGAAACCATATGTGGACAGGGTAGACATGGGCTTGCTCATGGCTACTGATGAGGGACAGGAGGAAGAGAGTGACCCACTCCCTGACCTACTCTCACAGAACCCTGATGATGGGTCAGTGGATGGTGTAGCCTTGGCAGGCAGCCTCACTGCTCAGCAGCAAACTGATTGTAGACAAGTGCTCAATCAGTACAGACATATGTTCTCTCTGACTCCAAGTCAGACCACCTGGGTCACTCATGAAGTGGACACTGGGGACAGTCTGCCTATTAAAAATAAGATTTATAGGCAACCTGACCATGTCAGGGACTGTATCAGGACAGAAGTCCAGAAAATGTTGGATTTGGGAGTTATTGAACCCTCAGATAGCCCTTGGGCTAGTCCAGTGGTCCTTGTGCCAAAACCTCACACCAGTGGTGGGAAAAGAGAGATGAGGTTTTGTGTGGACTACAGGGGTCTCAATGCAGTCACTAGGACTGATGCCCGTCCAATACCTAGGGCAGATGAGCTAATAGACACTTTGGCCTCAGCCAAGTATCTAAGCACATTTCACCTGACAGCTGGCTACTGGCAGATCAGACTAGCTGATGATGCAAAGCCAAAGACAGCATTCTCAACCCCTAGTGGGCATTATCAATTTGTGGTAATGCCCTTTGGTCTGAAGAATGCACCTGCCACTTTTCAGAGGTTGGTGAATACAGTCCTTACAGGTCTGGAAGCCTATAGTGCATCATATCTATATGATATTGCTGTCTTTATCTCCACCGGGAGGATCACCTGGTCCACCTCAGAAATGTTTTGCAGGCCCTGCAGAAAGCAGGCCTGACTATCAAGGCCACAAAGTGCCAGATAGGGCAGAGTCAGGTTGTGTACCTGGGCCACCTTGTTAAGTCCTGAAGTCCGTTAAGTCCTGAAGAAGAAGCCAGGGGGGCTTCGAAACATGTTGACTTTGGAGGCATAGCTCATTGAGGCAAATACACCTCCGTCCCCACTCTTTTAACAATACCAGCTCAAAGGTATATTAAAAACTTATTTTCTAAACCGCCGAGCCAGGTATTTTTTAACCTCACTCTTCCATTCACCCCTGACCCTTCCACTCACATTCCTACATGACACAGTCTTATCACGACAACAGTGCTCCCGCGTAATCGTAGGTCATAGCACGCCCCGTCCCGTAGAGGGGCGGGAAGACCCCCATGATGAAGCATGACACCAAGGGCCCTTTTGGTGTGTGAGGGGTATTTAAAAACACTGTGTGTTTTTCCCACCATTGTAGGAAACATACTCAATCTGGGAGGACATGGCATTTGAAAACATCTGAGGGCAGTCCTTTCACTGCCCAAGACAGAAGCAGCAACTGCAGGCCAACCCAACAAAGCAACAACACAGCAAAGGGGCAGTACTCCTCCTGGCAGCTCTTCCAGCTCTTCGTCTTGGCAGGTTCCTTGATTCCAGCGAGATCTAAATTCATGGGGTCAGGGCCCCAATATTTATATCCCAAATTCCTTTGTTCTCTGAAGGCAGAGAGGCCTTTGCCTGGTCCAAACCAGTTCTGGAGCACTTTGTTGACAAGTCTCCGTCCCTTCTTTCAGTGAGTAGGCCAGGGACATCAGACGCACCACAGGAGGTGGAGCCAGCATTGTGGAGGGAAGGCACTGTCCTATTCAGGGCCCAGGTGCGACCCCTCCCACCCATCTACATGTAGATCTTTCTATTCAGCCCTGTGCTGACTCACCCTGTCTCCTGGCATCCCCCAGCCCCTGTCACTCACAGTCCAGACAAGGAATACACAACCTCGCAGAGGCAGGCTTGGATGGTTAGACAAGAAAATACCCACTTTCTAAAAGTGGTATTTTCAAACACAGAATGTTAAAACCAACTTCACTAAAAGATGCATTTTATCATTCTGAGTCCAGGCATACTAAACTCGAATTTCTACCATGTTCCCGGGGTCAGTTAGGATTATAAACTGTAATAATCAAAACTGCCCGTTCTGGCCTAGGGGGAACAGGTAGCCTTGCAATAGTGAAAACGAACTAGGCTGTAATTCACTATCAGGACATGCCGCACACACCAGGGCATGTCCTACCTTTCGCGTACAACGCACCCTGCCCACAGGGGTACCTTGGGCCTACCTTAGGGGTGACTAACATGTAGCAAAGGGAAGGTTTAGGGACTTGCAAGTGTGTGCACTTGCCAAGTCGACATGGCAGCCCCAGGCTGCGCACAGGCTCTGCGTTGGCAGGCCCGAGTTACATTTTACGGGCTGTTTGCGTGGGTGGCACAATCCAGTGCTGCAGCCCACCAACAGCATTTGGTCTATAGGCCCTGGCACTCGCAGTGCACTTTACAAGGGACTGACAGATAAACCAAATAGGCCAATCATGGAAACACCAATCCATAACACATTTTATACAGGAGCACTTGCACTTTCCCACTGGACCGCAGTGAGGAAAGTGCGCAGAATCATTACACCAGCAAAAACAGAGTCAAAACCGGGAGGTCAGAAAGCAAAAAGTCAGGGGAAACACGCCAAAAGATGCCAAGTCTAACAACTAATTATAGTGGGCACCTTGCACCAGTCCAAACAACCCCTTATTGGAGATAGGTTAAAGACAACCTTTATTGAAAGCTATCCTAGTGGTAGCTATGGAGAGCAGCCTTCAGGCTAAGTCTTGAAGGAATGTAAAGCAGCTTGTTTTACCAGTCTATAATCTCTTGAGTGACCAAATGAAAGAGGACCACACCAGGTATATATTCAAAATATATGTATTTATTGCTAAACACACCCCTCTAGTCTCTTTATGAGGCTAGAGTTCGAAGTACATAAGCTATAAGTTAGTTATCAACAGTAATAGCACAAATACACGTTTGAGCCCTAGGGGCGTACTAAACCATATACCAATAAAGTGGTATAAGAACCATGACAGAGCTAGACACAAGGCCTAGAGCCTGTAGAAGTGCTTGGACCACAAGGAACCACCCAAGGTAGTGACACAGGGGACCCACGGGGGACGCGTGCAGTGTGAGAACACAGCCGCGAATCGCCGTTGACTTCTATGGGGAAAGTCGCGGTTGGAATTTTAAAGAAAAGGGACACTTAGAGGAGGACTTGGAGCAAACCCCTTTAGAACTGGGTTGTTCTAGAGTCTATACCCACGGGAGCACCGGAGTACTCGAGTTACCTCACCCAGGGAAGCCGGGTGCATAGGTGTCTTTCGGGGTCGGGTTTCGTCGTCGTTTTCAATGGCGATCTGCTGCAAAGTGCTGCTGGCGGCCAAGTCGAAAGTGTTCGGGTGGATCCAAAGGTGAATCGAAGATCTGAAGAACCTGAAAGCAGAGGGGACAGAGTCTGGGTCACTAGCCAGTGACCAGGAAGGCGATGAGCGGATGCCCACCGATGTCGGGTGCTTCAGGTTGGTTGACCGTCATCTTGACTCTTCAGCCACGAGGTCCAGGAGGCGTCGATGACAACCAGGAGCTGGATTCGAGCTGTCCCACAACGTCTGTCGATTGCAGGGGTGGCGGCGACCGGATTGGACCCAATAAGCCTTGGCAACGGCAAGTCTTGTGGAAATAGAAGAAGGACGGTGGTGCAGACCAGCAAGGTCTGAGGGACTCACCCAGCGAGGGTAAGTCAGGGCACGCCTGGAGCAACTAGAGAAGCCCCAGCAGAAGAAGATTGGCCTACAGGAGGGCCCACTAGCCAATGGACTAGCGACCGCGAAGGAGCCTCGAGTGGACGCACTTAGAGCTGGCTCACGGGACACTCGTGGAGTGGAGGCCAGTGATCTTCGGCGCAGTTGGTGCTGGAGGAGGGGGCTACTTGGCGCCCAAAGCACAACTTCGTGGGAGACCAGGAAGAGGATGCACTTGCAAATGTGCTTGGTGTCCAGGGGTCACGGTTCGACGTTACCCACGACCGCTACGGGCCTCAGCTTTGCTGGAGACTCAGGGCAGCCTCGGGGAAGTCTGGAAATCTACATCTGGTGATGCAAAGACTTCCGCTTCCGGCGGGAGCTTCAGCGATGCAGACCGGACAATTGCTTTGTTGGTGCCTGCCAAGCAGGGGAGTCACTCCTTGACCCCAAGGGAGATTCTTCAGTCCTTTAATCTTAAAGTAGAGCATCGAAGGTCCAGGATTCTGTATCAGAGTTTCGTCCAGGTAAATCTAAAGTCCTAAGGACTGGGGTCCCATACTTATACCAAGTTAGGGGGTTGGATATACTCTGGGGACCCACCTATGGGAGGGTCAGGGCAGAGGGGTGGTTACACCCCTTTCCCTTTGTCCAGTTTCGCGCCAGAGCAGGGGCTGGAAGCCCCTGAGCCGGTTTGAACTGGGGTATGCACAGGGACACCAAATGTGCCCCCAGTGCTGGACTTCAAAGCACTTTGAGAGTGCACCCACCCAGCCCCAATACACATCAGCCTGTCTGGGAGGTGGTTACACCTCCCTGCAACAGGAAACCTATTGTCCAGGCCTCCCCTGCTGGAGTTTCGGTCAGCAGCAGGAGGCCAGACCCGTGTCTGTGGCTGCAGCATCCATTTTGTGATGCCAGGGCTCTGTAAAGTTAATACCGGTTGGCACATGTCTCTCCCTCTAGAAGGGTGGAATGCTACCCCTGCCGCCAGAACTGGCGGGGGGGTAGTATTCCAAGATGTTTGACACCAAACACAACATGTTTCCGTGCAGCCATCCCAAAGTTAGCATTTAACGCGAGGTTATAATGCACTTAAGAGTATATGGTCAGGCTGCACTGCAAACAGCATCAGAGGAGGTACTCCGAATGCTGCAGAGGGGCTCTGCTCATGCAGGGGCACCCTCTCACATAAAAACCAAGCACTCTGCCTTCAGGATTGTCAAGGCCTGCCATAGGAGTGACTTATAGGTTTATATGTGTGTGCAATGGTAGTGATATAGGTAGCCTATACCACTGTAAGGGTGCAGGCAACACCTTACTCAGGCTGCAGTAGCAGACCTGTGGTGTCATTTTCCAGGGGTGGCATAATACATGCTTCAACCCCTGGCAGGCCTCTGAGGTACCTATGCCCTGGGTACATAGTATACCATATACTAGGGACTTATAAGGGCACTCCAGATTCCAATCTGAGATGTGACTAAGGCACATGGAAACCATTTTAGAGAGGAAGCAACTAGGCTGGGGTTCTGATTAGCAGGGCCCCAGCCAGACTAAAGTTGAAAAACAGTGAAGCATCAGCAAAAAGTGGGGGTACCCATGTGAAGCAGATCCTACTCTCCTACACAACCCCCCCAAACGTAGGGACATTAAACTAACCTTGTCCAGTTGAGTCTTCATGTTCTAAGTGGAAGTACCTAGAGAGTCCATCTGCATTGGCATTGTTACTCCCAGGTCTATGTTCCACTGTAAAGTCCATCCCCTGTAGGGAAATGGACCACCTAAGCAGTTTGGGGTTTTCACCCTTCATTTGTTTTTGCCATAAGAGGGGCTTGTGGTCTGTTTGAACAAGGAAGTGAGTACCAAACAAGTATGGCCTCAACTTCTTCAGAGCCCAAACCACAGCAAAGGCCTCCCTCTCTATGGCTGACCAACGTTTCTCTCTAGGGGTCAGCCTTCTGCTAATAAAAGCTACTGGCTGATCCTGACCTTCATCATTCAATTGTGACAGTACAGCCCCTACCCCCAATTCAGATGCATCTGTTTGGACAATGAACTTCTTGGAGTAATCAGGACTCTGTAGAATGGGGGCAGTGCACATGGCCTGCTTTAGGTCATCAAATGCCTTTTGACAGCTAACTGTCCACTGAACCTTTTTGGGCATTTTCTTGGAAGTTAAGTCATTCAGGGGTGTCACTATTGATCCATACCCCTTGACAAATCTCCTATAGTACCCAGTCAGGCCTAAAAAGGCTCTCACCTGAGTCTGGGTAGTTGGAGCAGTCCAGTCCATGATGGTCTGGATCTTGCTCTGCAAGGGTTGAACCTGGCCTCCACCTGTTCATTCACTCTCACCCACACCTTTTTTTAGAGAGGATTAGATTAAAAACACACCACATATTAAGTGAGTGTAGAAGGGATCCGTTAAGTCCTGAAGAAGAAGCCAGGGGGGCTTCGAAACATGTTGACTTTGGAGGCATAGCTCATTGAGGCAAATACACCTCCGTCCCCACAGTCTTATCACGACAACAGTGCTCCCGCGTAATCGTAGGTCGTAGCACGCCCCGTCCCGTAGAGGGGCGGGAAGACCCCCATGATGAAGCATGACACCAAGGGCCCTTTTGGTGTGTGAGGGGTATTTAAAAACACTGTGTGTTTTTCCCACCATTGTAGGAAACATACTCAATCTGGGAGGACATGGCATTTGAAAACATCTGAGGGTGGATCTTTGTGGTTTAATAACTATTGACTTAAGGAGGACGTATCCACCTCCACTGCTTTTGACAAGCAGTACCTCTTTACTCCCCTTTTTGTTCTCAGTGAAAGGACTGGACTGAACTTTCTACAAACTTGTGCTGAGTATCTCCAAGGGCCTGAAACCGAGCTGGCCTCCTGTTAAGAAGTCTCAGGGACTACAAAGACTTCACAAGCCTCTGGGTACCGCTTCTGGAACGCTGTTTCAGTCGCCACAGAGGAAGGGAACTGCAACCGACTCCGTCAACCGAATCCATCCCTGGCCGGTGACCTGTTTGCACCGCAGACCGCATCGCCCCGCTTCGCATCGCAACCCTGGTCTCACCGTGGGCGACGTCCGACGCCGCCAACATCGAGCCGCTGCTTGCACCGTGACCTGTGGGCACCGCAGTTCGCATCGCATCGCTTCACTGAACCAACCGGACCCGACAAGACGCGGTCGCTGCAACTGGCTCAAGAGTCGAGACCGCACCGCATTTGGGGCACCGTTCGCACGTCTGCGACGCACCGCTCCGACTCGCACCGCTGTCCGACGCCAGGTCCCGCACTCCGGCTAGGTCGCCTGCATCGCAACCTGTCAGCACCGCATCGAGCATCGTCTCACCCTGCATCGCTCGCCTTGGACTCACCGACTCCGTCTGCACGACGCTCATCGAGCCGCTGCCTGCACCGCATCGAGGGACACCGCACCTTGCATCGCTCCGTCTTGCACCGCAACCGCGACGAATGCCGACCGGCTCGTACACTCCGTACCAGCCACGACGAGAAAGGTACTGTAACCGAGTCTGTTCATGACTCTGCTGGCCCGTATCGACGCGGTCGGCTGGAACTGTTAGACTCTGTGGTTCTCAGCATCACGGTAGGCTCGGACGGAGCTACCGACTCGTACGAACTTTGCTTTTGTGCTATTCCTGCAAAGAAGAAGTTAACGTATCAAGTATTCATTCGTAAAGTACAGTATTGTGGATTTTTGTCGTAATTGGTCTTGTCTTGAGTATATAAAATATTGGTTATTTTTCTAAACTGGTGTGGTGTCCGTTTGTAGTGCTTACACTGTATTACTGTTGGTTATGTGCAAATGCTTTACACACTGCCTCTGAATTAAGCCTGACTGCTCGTGCCAAGCTACCACGAGGGTGAGCAGGGGTTACTTCACGAGTGTAACAACCCTTACCCTGACTAGGAAGAAGGGTCCCTACTTGGACAAAGGTGCAAGCCCTTGCCAACTAGAGATCCCATTTCTAACATTAGTGGACAGCATATAGCAGGCCAACTTCTCACAATGATAAGATTGTACAATCCTGTGAAGTCACATACCTTACTGCCCATCAACCAACCTTCCAGAGCCTTAGCAGAACAATCCACATAGTCCACCCAGTCTTGAGTCTGTGCTTTTTGGGTATCTCTGAACTTTAACCTGTATTGTTCAGTTGTTAGGCCAATCCCATCAATCAGAGCACTCTTCAAGACTTTGTAATTGTCAGCATCCTCTTCTCTAACAGTGAGGAGCTTGTCTCTACCTTTGTCTGCAAAGGAGAGCCACAAGATTGCTGCCCACTGCTCCTGAGGGATCCTCTGTACTTTACAGGCCCTCTCCAGTGCAGTTATCCACTTGTGGATGTCATCCCCACTCTGGTAGGGAGGGACAATCTTGCTCAGGTTTCTATGGTCATAAGACCTTTCCCTATCTCTGGGGAAATTGCTGCCACCATGGGACTCTAGTCCCATCTTTTTCTTTGCTTTTCAAGCTCTAGGGACTCCCTGTCTATAGCCAACTGCTCTCTTCTGAGTCTCAACTGAGCTTCTCCATACTTGAGCAGTCTCTCTTTCCTTTCATGAGAGGATTCCCTCCTACGAGAGGAAACAGAGGTCCCTATTGAGGTGTCAGAGTGGTTAGACTCCTGAGAAGGAGATCTAGGCTTTCTGGGCACACTCACAACTCTTCCTGGGGGGACAAAGGGGAGGTCAGTCTGATCCTCCTCTTCCTCCACAGGTATAGCTGGGTTTTCCCGGTCAAGGTCATTTTCACCTTCCTGGCCAGTTTCAGAGGGGGGGCTCCTGGGTGATTTCACCCCTGGCCCCTTCCTCATCTTCTGCCCCACCCTGTCTGCCTACCCCTTCAGACCCTGGTAGTCTTCTGAGATCATCCAACAGGAGTACCTCTATGAGGCGTTGGGTGTTGGCACTTTTGCCTGTCTTTAGTTTCCTAGCAGTGCTTAATGCTCTCAATTCCAAGAATGGGAGATTATCATACTTGGAGGGAAGAAGCCCATTGGCTTCTGGCTGGGACCCACTGGTTCCTGGCCCTAAAGACATTACTAGTGTGGTGTGGTGTATGCACTACCTACTCTAGTGTGGCCTACTAAACTCTCTTGAGTTGTATAAAGGGTGTGCTATCCCTTAACACACAACTCTAAGTTCAGTAGAACTTACTGTATCCTAAGCTTGATTTATATGTACCTAAGGTACACTTAGTGGTTTTCAGTTGATCAATTCAATTGAGATTATCTGGTAAAACAATAGCAAGCTGGAATCCCACACGCTGCACGCCAATGTGAGAAGTTGGCCTGGTATATGCTGTCCACTAATTATAGTGGGCACCTTGCACCAGTCCAAACAACCCCTTATTGGAGATAGGTTAAAGACAACCTTTATTGAAAGCTATCCTAATGGTAGCTATGGAGAGCAGCCTTCAGGCTAAGTCTTGAAGGAATGTAAAGCAGCTTGTTTTACCAGTCTATAATCTCTTGAGTGACCAAATGAAAGAGGACCACACCAGGTATATATTTAAAATATATGTATTTAGTCTTAAACACACCCCTCTAGTCTCTTTATGAGGCTAGAGTTCGAAGTACATAAGTTACAAGTCGAATATCAACAGTAATAGCACAAATACACGTTTGAGCCCTAGGGGCATACCAAACCATATACCAATAAAGTGGTATAAGAACCACTACAGAGCTAGACACAAGGCCTAGAGCCTGTAGAAGTGCTTGGCCCTCAAGGAACCACCCAAGGTAGTGACACAGGGGACCCACGTGGGACGCGTGCAGTGTGAGAACACAGCCGCGAGCCGCCGTTGACTTCTATGGGGAATGTCGCGGTTGGAGTTTTAAAGAAAAAGGACACTTAGAGGAGGACTAGGAGCAAACCCCTTTAGAACTAGGCTGTTCTAGAGTCAATACCCACGGGAGCACCGGAGTACTCGTGTTACCTCACCCAGGGAAGCCGGGTGCATAGGTGCCTTTCGGGGTCGGGTTTCGTCGTCGTTTTCAATGGCGATCTGCTGCAAGGTGCTGCTGGCGACCAAGTCGAAAGTGTTCGGGTGGATCCAAAGGTGGATCGAAGATCTGAAGAACCTGAAAGCAGAGGGGACAGAGTCTGGGTCACTAGCCAGTGACCAGGAAGGCGATGAGCAGATGCCCACCGATGTCGGGTGCTTCAGGTAGGTTGACGGTCGTCTTGACTCTTCAGCCACGAGGTCCAGGAGGCGTTGACGACAACCAGGAGCTGTATTCGATCTGTGCCACAATGTCTGTCGATTACAGGGGTGTCGGCGACCGGATTGGACCCAACAAGCTTTGGCAACAGCAAGTCACGTGGAAATAGAAGAAGGACGGTGGTACAGACCAGCAAGGTCTGAGGGACTCACCCAGTGAGGGTAAGTCAGGGCACGTCTGGAGCAACCAGGGAAGCCCAAGCAGAAGAAGAGTTGGCTTCGGGAGGGCCCACTAGCCAACGGACTAGCAATTGCAAAGGAGCCTCGAGTGGACGCACTTGGAGTTGGCTTGCAGGACACTTGTGAAGTGGAGGCCAGTGATCTTCAGTGCAGTCGGTGCTGGAGGTGGGGGCTACTCGGAGCCCAAAGCACAGCTTTGTGGGAGACCAGGAAGAGGATGCACTTACAAATGTGCTCGGTGTCCAGGGGTCACGGTTCCACGTTACCCACGAAAGCTACGGGCCTCAGCTTTGCTGGGGACTCAGGGCAGCCTCGGCGAAGTCTGGAAATCTACCTCTGGTGATGCAAAGACTTTGGCGTCCGGCGGGAGCTTCAGCGATGCAGACCTGACAATTGCTTCTTAGGTGCCTGCTAAGCAGGGGAGTCACTCCTTGACCCCAAGGGAGATTCTTCAGTCCTCTAATCTTTAGGTAGAGCGTCGAAGGTCCAGGATTCAGTGTCAGAGTTTCGTCCAGGGTAATCTAAAGTCCTAAGGACTGGGGTCCCATACTTATACAAAGTTAGGGGGTTGGACATACTCTGGGGACCCACTTATGGGAGGGTCAGGGAAGAGGGGTGGTTACACCCCTTCCCTTTGTCCAGTTTCGCACCAGAGCAGGGGCAGGTAGCCCCTGCACCCGGTTTGAACTGGCATATGCACAGGGACACCAAATGTGCCCCCAGTGCAGGACTTCAAAGCACCCGCTCCCGCCCAGCCCCAATACACATTATCCTGTCTGGGGAGGTGGTTACACCTCCTTGGGACAGGAAACCTATTGTCCAGGCCTCCCCTGCCGGAGTTTCAGTCAGCAGCAGGAGGCCAGACCCGTGTCTGTGGCAGCGGCATCCATTTTGTGATGCCAGGGCTCTGGAAAGAAGTTACCGGGTAGCCCGGTGTGTACATGTCTCTCCCTCTAGAAGGGTGGAATGCTACCCCTGCTGCCAGAATTGGCGGGGGGTAGTATTCCAAGATGTTTGACACCAAACACGACATGTTTCTGTGCAGCCATCCCAAAGTTAGCATTTACCGCGAGGATATAATGTACTTAAGAGTATATGGTCAGGCTGCACCACAAACAGCATCAGAGGATTGACTCCGAACGCTGCAGAGGGGCCCTGCTCGTGCAGGGGCACCCTCTCACATAAAAACCAAGCACTCTGCCTCAGGATTGTTAAGGCCTGCCATAGGAGTGACTTATAGGTTTATATATGTGTGCAATTGTAGTGATATAGGTAGCCTATATCACAGTAAGGGGTGCATGCACCACCTTACCCAGGCTGCAGTAGCAGACCTGTGGTGTCATTTTGGATGGCCTTCCAGGGGTGGCACAATACATGCTGCAGCCCCTGGTTGGCCTCTGAGGTACCTATGCCCTGGGTACATAGTATACCATATACTAGGGACTTATAGTGGCACTCCAGATTCCAATCAGAGATGTGCCTAAGGCACATGGAAACCATTTTAGAGAGGAAGCAGCTAGGCTGGGGTTCTGATTAGCAGAGCCCCAGCCAGACTAAAGTCGACAAACAGTGAAGCACCAGCAAAAAGTGGGGGTACCCATGTGAAGCAGATCCTACTCTCCTAAAGTGTTCTTTTAGGACTTTCTCAGCTAGGCCTGTTGTGGCCCAGACTGTTTTGGTTGCTTTCACTCCCGGTTGGTCTGGTGACTACTAATTCAGTTGACTCCAGGTCGTTGGTTTTTAGGTTCTTCAAGCTGCTGATGGACCTCAGTAGGCGTAAGATGTTTCCCCTATTTAATATGTCGACCCATCCCTTTGATTTGTACTCAGGAAGGAACACAATTGTTGTGGAACCCGGATGCGCTATTTGTTCGGTTGGTGTGCCCTGTTTGGCTATTTGTTCATCCACTGACTCAGTAGGTTTGCTTGTTGTTGTTGCCGGACCATGTGGGCACTTTTCGCACGCACGATCTATCTCGATGCGAGGGCCTGTTGTTGTAGTTATGTCCCCTTGTATGCATCCTCTTCCTTTCCAGAGTTCATTCTTGAGATCTGCGCCATCACTTGTTGATTTGTTAGGGGAAATGCTTCCTTTTGCTTCTGTCCCCTCTTTCCGAGTCAGACTTTCTCCTGACTCTCGGTCAGGTTCTGTCGTTTCACCCACCAGGGTTGAGATGTCTGGTGGGTCTTCCTTTGGTTCGATTCCAGAGCTCTGGCTCTTGCCCCTGCTAAGTGATATAGTCTGTGTTAGTTTTTGGTTTTGCCCCTTCCTCCTCTGTTTTCTCCACTGTTTGGAGGATTGCACACTTGTTGCCAAATCAGTTTTTTGAGGGGGTTTGCGTATAAATGATATGTTACTCTTTGGGGATATTGGGGCTCTTTGGCTCAATAGATTGTTTGAGCCATTTCTTGTCAGGTCCAAGGCCTCCTGGGGCGGCCTTACTTCTGATGTCAGATGTGAAGTAGGCTGGGCCTGATCCTGGGTTCTTGAATTTGTTGCTGGTTGCTCGTCATTTCTCATGGGGGCTGTTCCTTTCGCTGGTTTATTTGTCACAGCCTCTCTTATGTCGGAAAGGAGATTGTCCATTACTGTTGGTAGTGTCGCCAGCTTGTCCACAATTGTTATGCAGGGGCAGCTGGCCTGTGTGAATTGTGTCTCCGATTGAGCCCTTCTAATCAAGTTGTTGAGATCTGCCAGTTTGTCGTCGATGTTTGCGACGAAGATAGAGAGTGAATTGAGAACTGACAGTTGAATATCCATCTTGTCGGATTGGTATTGCATGGCATTTACGGACATTTGCATTGTGTGCAGCAGTGTGGTCCAAATGTCTTCTTTTTCCTGCAGTTTGTCCTGTTCGGCATTAAGCTTTGGGGAGCTGTTGTTTCTTCCTCGTGGTTCATCTTGAGGGGCGAGAGAGTATGAGGCTACCAGTTCCTACCATTCCTCTGGTGTGAGGTAAGATGACTCTGGTTGACTTTTGACGAGGGGGAGGCGCTTGGTCCATCCTGCGCATAAAGCGCTGTTCAACCTACCGCGGCGCGGGACGCGCGCGGGCCGCACCCGGGCAAAGTCATCGCCAGAAAGAGGCAGGGCTGGGCCACTCCTCCTTCATCCATCTGACGGACGCGACCTACTTTGTATCCGACAAAGGTACTGTGCTTCATGTTGAGCGAGCCCCAGGATTGGCAGAGGGTCATTTGACCTATTTGAACATTTAATTCTGTGTAGTGTGTCTACTGTAAAGACTCCATTCCATCTTACAGTTAGTGGTGTAATATTTCTCATACCCATTTGGGGCACATAATGGGTAAAAGGAAACTAATGGAGGGAGGGGGGTTGAGTAAAGGTGTGCGCGTAGGGGTAGGGAGGGGGAAGAAAGTCAAGAGGTCACATAAAAGTGCCCCCAATAACTGTGTAATGGACAGGATAGATGTCCTTATTCACAAGTGCGCAGACATCATAAGTTCAGATCCATCTACACCTAACTCAACCACTCACTCTTCACCCCTAAAAAATGCACCCTCTATCCCTACAATGTTCAAAAAACGGTTGAGGAAAGATATACCTAAACCCCCCAGCGATAGCCTACGGAAATCGATTGGGTCACAACCGTTAGATAGTCCTTCTCAGGACACAACTTCACAACTTTTAATCTCGCCTTGCCATAGCAACAGATCGGGCCCCTCCATTACTTGTACAAACAGGTTTGCGCCCCTGGCAGATCTAATGGACATTCCAGGGGATCAGACTGTATCCTCCCTACCATTAACACAAATAGGGGGTAGTGTAGTGGAGGCCCCTTCACTGACAGACCTTTTTCTGCTTATTTCCTCTCTTAGACAGGACATTGGTGTCATGAGAACCAAGATCGACGAGCTCACTAATACGGGAAAATCTTTTACCTCGAACAAAATCTCGTCTGATCAGATGGAGCTTTCAGGCCCAGGGGCTGACCAGTTTCACCATGTCCAACGAACCCACCTCCCCATTTGGGATGGTGGAAATCATGCAGGCGGTAGGCCGCATGCATGGGCTCCAAAAATACATCAGGAAATACCCTTACCCCTTAGGAAAGAACAGTTTATAACAGCTAAGCCTCAGCCTTGGAATCCAGCTCCCTTGCACGTCCAGGCTCTGGGTAACAGCTCTTCTAATGCTCCAATAATATCCTGTCCAACTCCTTCTATTTCATCTGAGTTGAATCATTTACCGCATACCTCGACTCAAGAAGCACGAAAGGTCTTCATGGTCAATGTGCCCAAATTAAAGATTGGGTCAGGCTATGAAAGCGAAGATTCATTAATCAATAAGTCAATTCATTGGATCCATCACGCCAGGGCCTGTCGTTCGCTCATTCGGGAGGACATTATCAGGGCTAGGAGGCGCACGTCACACATTATGCCTCTGGACTGTATTGAGCTTACCCTGTCCAATGCAGATCTGGCGGCGAATCTCCTCCTGCTTGAGTTTCGCACTTGTGCCCCTGACTTTTCTTCAATACAGCTTAGGCGACATCCGGTAGCATTACCAACACCAAACCAAACAGATACACCTACGGTAGGGAATCAAAGCGGCCGGACGTCATTAGAATCCAATGATTGACTATCCAACATGCCTTTGAGAGTGCAGCCAATACAGGTTGACTGTTCGTATTTTGACCACATTCCTAGTGTTGATCAATTCCCCGTTCACGAGCCCATTATAGTAAAATCCCTGGATTCAGCCCACTCCCAATTAAAGATTATTTCCTGGAATGTCGCAGGTCTCAGTAGCAAATTATCCCTCCCACATTGGAATGATCTTGTGGAGGACTACGATATCTGCGCCTTCCAGGAAACTTGGAGCTTTGCTCCTTTATATAAAACAGGTTATAGTTGCTATCACATCCCAGCAACTTCCTCAGGGAAGGGTCGCCCTTCTGGAGGTCTTATTGTATGGGTCAAAATTGCCCTGAATTGTAGAGTACTTATTTATCAAGCTTCGAGCCCAGATATCTTGAGGCTCACATTCAAGGGCCCAAGTGGGGGATCATGCTGGACTTGTTCAATGTATATATAAGGGGTACAGTTGGGGGCAAATCTTTCCCCATTGTTACACAACTCGAACATGATTTAACTGGTTGTCGGTCTCAATCTAGAGTCCTGGTTGTAGGTGATTTTAACAGCACATTTGAGCCTCTTGGTACAGAGGACATAATAGGTTGCGAGGAGGAAGACAGCCAATGGGGTATTCCCCCATTATCCATTCCCCCGGTCAAAAGATGGTCTCAATTGGCCATCCAATTGAACGCTCTTACCATGGAATATGGCATAAGGGCAGCAAACGGGAGGACTAAGTCAGATCTCCAGGGAGCCCCTACTTATAATAGCGTAACCTGCCCATCACGTATTGACTACATTCTAGTGGACGTTAGGTTGTGGAGCCATGTCTTAGATATGGTGGTGGGGAATACACTTGATAGCGACCACAACCCCCTGTGTATGTCATTAAGGTCCCCTTGGGTTCCTCCCAGCTCCACACTGCTCAAGCAGACTCAGTTTACGACCAAAGAGGTGATCCCCTTCAATTCTAGAAGAGCTCTCAAATGGCCCAAGGTAGTCCTACAGCCTGCAAAATTGGATGCTATTAAACAGGTATTGCATAATAGAATTAATGAGCTACGGGAAGAATCAGAAGCGGATCCTTCCATGGCTCTTTCTATCCATACTTATACTATTGAACAAATTAGCACTCACTTTTTAGTTTCTACTAGACCTATTAAGTCTGTAGCACATCAAAGGAGTGCTCACTCCTGGTTTAATAAGGACTGTAGACTCAAGAAGAGGGCCTTGGCAGCGGCCATAAGGACAAAGAATAGTACAGTTATTAGACTCTCAAGGAGAGCATATAAAGATGCCCAGAGCCAAGCAAAGGTAGATTGGGACGAGATCAGATGGCAAGACCTTAAAAATGTGAGCCTAGCAAGGGATACCAAACTTTTTTGGACCTTGATCAGACGGACAAGCAATGGTGAAACAGATCAGCTCGCTAGTCATATTCCGTCGCAGTCTTGGTTTGATCACTTCAGCACACTGTATTCTGGGCCCTGCGTTGTAGGCGTGGAGGGATACCACGGCCTCCTTTCAACCCACTCTGAGGACCTTGTTAGCGACCCTTTTACCCAAGTTTCATCTGCCATAAACAGGCTAGTGCCCGCAAAGGCTCCGGGCCCAGATGGTCTCCCTGGAGACCTGTTTTTGGCTGACCAGGATAAATGGGCCGAATACGTCCTCCTTCTTATCAACTCTATTGTAAGAGGATGCCCAGTCCCAGAGTCATGGAAGGGTGCGGAGGTTGTTTCAATTTTTAAGAAGGGGGATAGAGTGGAACCCTCAAATTATAGACCGATTAGTCTTATTGATAGCATGCAGAAGTTAGTTGGCAGGGTCATTTTACAAAGAATCCAATCCTGGGCTGAGGAGAAGGACATTCTCTCCCACCTCCAGGTGGGGTTTCGGGCCAATACTGGCACGATGGACCAGGTCTTTAGATTGTTTCTGTTATATTGGAAGGTGGTAGTTTTGGGCAAAGGCAGCCTTTATCTCGCTTTCATCGACTTAAAGACTGCCTTTGACCTGGTTCCCAGGAACAGGCTATGGGAAATACTGCAAGGCATGGGCATGCCCCCAATGATTCTTAACCTCTTAGTGAGGCTTCACGAGGGCAACTACGCCCAGGTACGATGGGGGTCCCAGGGGCAACTCACTGAAAAGATCGCAGTAAGCAGGGGAGTTCGCCAGGGCTGTGTGATGGCACCCACCCTGTTTTCTTTGTATATGAATGGGGTGGTTAGCTTTTTACAAGAAGTACCAACTGATGCCTCGGCCCTGGCTGGCAGCAAGGTGCCCACTCTCCTGTTTGCTGACGACACACTGCTGATTTCCAAGACCCCGATAGGACTGCAAAAACTCCTGAACAGGTTTCAAATTTTTTGCGACAAGCGTGGGCTTGTCATCAATACATCGAAAACAAAATTTATGACCTGCAAGCCCCACAAATCGTTCAGGAATAATATCATATTAGATGGGTCACTCCTAGAGAGAGTCACCACGTTTGATTACCTGGGGATTCGGCTCTCAGACAATATGCTTTGGAGACCCCACCTTAACAAAATGCTCCTGAATCACAAATGTGCAGCCGGGACACTGAGTAGAGAACATCGTTCCTCATTTATGAGACCTGTTGCCCCGGCGCTCATTGTGTACAGAGCAAAGGCAGTGACGCTCATTGTGTACAGAGCAAAGGCCATGTACGGTGCCGAGCTTTGGGGTTTCGACAACTTGGACGAAATCAGCAGATCAGAACATAAGTTCCTCAGGGAACTGACTATGTTGCCCCAGGGTACCCCTTTAACCCCACTGTTATATGACCTGGGTAGGCGTCACTTTAAGGACCAGGCAAAGCTTCGCCCGTTGCTCTACTGGGCCCGCCTCAGGAACACCCCGGAGCTCTCTAACTATGCGGAAGCCTTTGCAGAAGTACTCCGCTTGGATGTTAATAAGGGCATCAAATGGATCTCTAACCTTAGGGCCCTAATGACTACACTTGTCCTTAAGGACTTATGGGATGCCCAAACCCCATCGAGTAAATCCGATCTTAAACGGATGTACTGGGATTGGGTAGATGCCAGAAATCTTAGTAACCCTAACATGGGCAGACTTACTGAAGAATTTTTCCAGTTTAAACACATAAGCGGACTCGAACCTTACTTGGACATAGTCCAGGTCCCTAGAGATAGGGCACTATTTATGCAATTCAGGTTTGGCACACTCCCAGTCCGGGCATTCACTGCAAAGTGGTGCCCCCATATCAAACGACTGAAGAGTGCCCTTCTTGTGGGTCCACAAAGGAGAGCGTCGCACACTTGATGTTTGTCTGTCCAGGGTATGCCATAGCAAGGTCCAGGTGGCTTGTGCCTATCTGCAAACAACTTGGCACCCTGGATAACCAAGTGGCTTTGCGCATATTAAAATTGGATCCAAGAACATTTTTTGTCTGTGGAACCGCAAAATTTTTGGGTTGTGCCTGGAAGATCAGATATAAGGCCTTGCAAAGCTTAGCCAGTTTAAGTTCCTGATTTCCTCCTGGCATGCAAAGCAGTTTGAAGGGCTAATCTACTGGTGTCTTAGAATTCTCAGACTTATGGATTAATATGAAATATCTGTTTTTATGTTTCTAATCTTTTTAATCTATTTCTTTTTTAGCTTGTAATGAGATGTTTTTAGGAGCAAATAGCTATGTTTTGATTGTTATTGTGTTTTTACCACTTTTAGCCCAAATCTTTATGGTATTGATGCAGTGTTTTATGCTTTTATGATATTTATATCGAAATAAAGCTATACTGACTGACTGACTCTGGTTCCGTATCCTGGGTTGTTGATGTGTGTGGCCCTTGCGTCTTTTTGTTTGGTTGAGTTTGTGCGGTGCCTTGCGAGAATTGGCCATGCAGTTGTCCCTGGATTGATTGATCAGGCCATTCTAGCGTTTTCGTTTGAGGAATGGTTTGTATTTTTCCAGCTGCCATTTTGATTGGCATGTTGTTAGGGTCTTTGTTACCCATGGTGGCCTCCGTGAACTCATGCGTGGATGCGGTTGAGAAATTGAGTTGCTTTTCTGGTGTGAATTCCTCCTCTGACTGTGCCTTGTGTTGTAGAAGGAGTTCTGGGGGTCCTGTTTCTCCCCTTAGGATGGTGTTGTTATTAGGGAGGTGTCTGCATGCTTGTGACTCCTCCTCCTCTTTGTCCATTTGGTGTGGTAGCCATATGTCCAGGGTTTCTTCCTTGATGTGCCTTAGAGGGATATGATTGTTGATGCTTTCTTTTCCTTTCTTTTTCGTTGCCGCTGCGTAACTCTTAGCCTGTCCTGGGCCGTCTTTCTCGCTCCCATTGGGTTTATCGATGTTTTTGAGCATGGTCGGCTCTGGTTGGTCCCATATATCTTGGCTTAAATGCCCATTTTCCTCATTTCCTTTGGTCTTCTCTTCTTCGCTTGCGTCTATTAGTCTTGCTGCGCAATAACTTTTCCCGGCGACTGCGGGCTCTCCACAGTCTGTCTTCAGCTGCTGTTGCACTATCTGGTGTGCTTTGATTGGTTGGATAGGAGAGGGGAGATTGCTTACTTTGTTGCTGCTTAGACACAGGACTGGCCCGGCGTCTTTTATAATGGAAAATGTGGGGTATATTTTTGGTTGGCGGCTTGATTTGGTCGGAATGGTCAAGGTGATTGCGCCGTTTGCCATGGTGGTTGGCAAGGCCAGCGGGCTGGTGAGGAGTGGTGAGATCAGGGGGATTTCCTCCTCCTTCTTCTTCATCAGTTCTTTTTCGCTTTCTTTAGTGAGTGCCTTCTTTGTTACCCTGCACGTTCTTTTGTTAGGGTTTGCTGCCGCCTGCTGCCTTGACTTCCCCGATCTCATTATTGTGGTTATTGTCAGTGCCCCCTCTAGCTTTTTCCCACCTTTTTTCCTTATCTGATCCTTTGCCAGACGGCGGCTGCCTTGTTGTCTTTTTGTCCTTTTTGTTTTATGCTGCCCGTTCGACTTGTCTTCCCCACTATTCCACTCGGTTTCCTTGGATGTCCTTACCTATTCTTGACTACCCTTAGCTCGCCGTCCCTGTTTTCTCAGCGGATCTGGGTTAGGGTTGGTGTGTAGGGGTAGCTGACAGATGTAGCCTATGTGAGCCGGCGTGTTGCCTTGGGCAGTGATGGTTGGGAAGAGGAACGCCAGGGGGCGGGTGAGGTAGCAGGGCGAGGTAGCAGGCTCGGGATGGGGATGGGGGCAAGCCACACCGGGCATCTTCTCCTCCCAAGGCCAAAACCACAGACACCAACCACCTAGGTCTCTCTCTGCCCTGTGTCCTTCCCTGTGCCTGGGCTCTGCGTCGCTCTGGCTTTCCTGGCTGTGACTGTCTTTTGCTGTAAATGCTTGGGGCGTGTGGTGCTTATTCAGTTTGCTCAGTTGCGCAGTATGTTCAATATATTCAGGCAATTCACTGTGCTCCGTTGTGTGGCTAGTTTACAGGTGGTGGATTTGCAGGTGGTGCCTTTCGAGTGCCGTTGTTCATGCCTACCCCCCCAGGCCCCCTCAGGGGGCTACAGTCCGCCTCGGCCCCAGGATCTCTCGGACCCTCCCCTTCTCTCGCCTCAGGGATGAATCATGTGAGTCTGTTAACCGGACAGCTCGAGTCAGGTAAGTCCGGTGAGTTCTTATTCGGGCAGAGTGCCTCCTGTCCTGCTTTGGGTTTTGGATTTGGATTTTTTGCCCCCCCCAGCTTCCCCCTCTCCTTACCGCCTTGTGTTTTCCGAGGCTGACTTCGCGGCTGACTTCACCCCTGGTGGTCGATCAGGTGGGGATTAGGTGGAGGGCAGGGCAGGACGGAGAAGCTGGCGGCTGGCTGGCGGCGGTGACGGTACGGTAGCAGTGTGGGGCTGGGCAGGAGTTTGCAGGGTTTTGGGGGTTTTGCGGGTTTTGTGGGGTGCGTGTTGTAGGTTGGGCCAGCGGGTAAGCAGGTATGTGGTTCGGTGATATCGAGGGCCGACCTGCTAATCCGTGGCCCGTGATGCCTGTGATGTCTGCGCTCCACAAGCCGCACCCGCAGGCAGAACATGGCCTCCCTGTAGCTTGAGCTCTGTGCTCCGTGTTCAGCCCGGCTGCAAGCCTCACACCACAAACCGCGCCCTCAAGCCGCACCCGGTCCCGAGACCACCGGGCCGCTTCTGCGGGGGGGGGGGTCAAGCCTGCGGCACAAGCAATCGGCTCAAACAATCAGCAGCCAGGCCACGCCACCGACGTAGACCGATATAGACAGCTCCGAGCACCGAACTCCGGCACTGCAACACTGCTCAGACAAGGCGGAAACAGAAACACTAGGAATGTGCTGAATCTGATAGCAGAAAATAACCACCTACAAGACATCAACCTCCTAGTTACCCTATATGTAATGGCGTTGTACAACAACATTCCCCAGGTCGCAACTATTGAGGTTGTTGAGAATAGCCTTCGAGCACAGACGTGGACAGCAACAACTCCCATGGACATCATTGTTGAATGTGCCACCATCGCACTGAAGAATCATATTTTCAAGTTCAAAATCCCAATCAACTTCAGATACAAGGGACATCAATGGGGAGCACATTTGCCCCCAACCTTGGCTGTCTGTACATTGCCAACTTTGAAGAACAATTTATCTTCGCTGCAGTCAACCCCTTTAAAGGAAACATCGTTTCATGGCGATGGTACATAGATGATATTCTTATCTCCTGGAAAAATTACACCACTAAGTGCCAGGAATTTGCCTTTGGATCAATTTGCTTAATCCATTCCTGAGATTCACCCAGTACATCTCAGAAAAGGAGATATCATTTCTGGATTTACTGATCTCCATCGATGAAGGGAGCTTGTCTATCAAGACCTATAAGAAAACCACAAGTGGCATATCAAAAGCCCCCACAGCCCTCGCAGTGCGGGGGCCTCCGAGCACCAGCGCCCCCCCGGCAATCGCAGGTCATTGGCCCGAGAACTCCAGACTGGGTCTGGAGCATGGGGGGGGTCCCCTGCATGCACTTTGCAGGGGGGCCACCTCAAGTTTTGTTACGCCACTGAAAACCACTGACTGCAACAGCCTCGAACGATGGCCACCATCCCAAAGCCCTATGGGACAATTTACCGCATAGACAATTTCTCTGCCTTCAGAGAAACTGCAGCTCAATGAAGGACTATGAAGTTCAATCAGAAACACTCAGCAGAAATCTCTCTTCCAGTAACTATTCTTCCAGAATCATTAAACAGGCCCAAAAGCGAGCACAGAACAGCCTCCTTGAGACCAACACCGACCCACTGAAGATGTCCTAACCTGCGTGATCACCTTCAATCCAGAATTCTAATCGTAATCAACACATTATCATGTCACTAGGGTATCCTACATTTAGAGTCCCTGGAGATTCCACAGCCATGCTTCACTTTCAAATGCACACAGAACATGAAGGATCTTTTGGAGCATACCAGACCTCATAGTAAGCAGACACCAAAACAGAACACCCTCTGGATCCTACCACCTGACATTGGACACTATCCCGGTGGGTCCTGTGGGGTCTGCCATTTAACCAAACACGCCAAAGAGGTCTCATTAGGTCCAGACCTTATTTAGACACAAAAGATTCACACAAATTGCTATATGAAGAACTGTGTCTACCTCATTACCTTCCCCTGTGGCCTTCATTACGTGCGGATGACCACAAGACCTGCAAAAATGAGGATAATGGAACACTGGAGCAACATTTGCTGCAGACGCAGCACCACTAAAATGTGTAACCACTTTTGCAACTCTAATCACTCACCAGATGACCTGAGGGGGACCATTTTAGAGGCTAAAAACTGTGGAATTTCGTGACACTGTTTAGAAAAGAACAACAGTGGATGTTCTGCCTCTCCACCAAAACGAGAGGTGGTGCGAGGTGTGATTATCCACCTACACCCTAGTCATGTCAAACTTCTGTTACAACTGATGCAACAACTTGGTTTCCCCAGCCCCTTCTTGGAACCAAACGCTGATCCACGGTTAACCAAATATCCCTAGAGGAATATGTGCTTACCAGATTCACATCTGTGACATATCACCATGAGGTCACACCCTTAAAATTTCACAACGGCCTATTATTATATAGGTTTGAATATCATCATACATCAGATTACTGTACTCTGAACCACTCCATACAAGGGCACTGAGACAGCAACAATAGTCAATAATAGCAGTCACAGCTGTTTCATTGACCGCTAACACAAGCTCTCACATGCAAAATTCAGGCATTGACTTTGAACACCATGCCATGACTAATTCTCTAATTGACATAGCACATTATTTAGGGCTTCCAGACACCCCAATTGACACTTCAAGATGGCTACCTCTGTAACATTGATGCAAACATACGCAAACGCGCTAGTGGTCCATCACAATTGAGCTTGATACACTTTCACGGCCCTCCTGCATGCTATTCCATGCGATGCAATCTTTATTTTTTTGCTTGGTCTTCGGACCACATCTCCATTTATTTTATTCAGGCATTGACTCATAATATGTGCCATTATAGAGACTCCAAGTGACACAGCACATTTTCTAGGGCCACTAGACGCCCTCATGTACACTCCAAGATGCCCGCCGCTATTACCTTGATGCATGCAAACACATGCACACTGCTGGTCTATCACATATGGCCCTGATACACCTCCATGGTGCTTCCGACTCTGCCCATTGGTCGCCATGTACCCATGCCTTAACCCTGCATTCTAATCTCGTGGCTGTAACATTAAGACCTGGGTCTAATTTCCTTAATCACAAGTACTTCATATACCTCTTGCTCCTCTCTGCTCACTCCCGATCCAGGTGAGCAGAGGAGGGTAGGTCTCTGGCACTCTGGACTAAGTGAGTACCGTTGTGACCCTGAGCCTTACTTTGCCATCACCTTCCTGTGGCTCCCGGAGGTCTCTCTCTGGTCTCCTTGATTTATTATACCTTTATTGTTATTATTGTCATTTATTTTAACAGTTTAGCAGCTGTGCGCTACCCTGTGCTTTTGACCTAAGGGGAGCTACTTATTCATCTAAAGGTTAAGATCTTTTGCTCTCACCTGAGAACAACTCACCATTCATTATATTCAACATGTCTTAATACAAGCTTGACTTCCACTTGTACCACATGCATCTACTTGCCTGACCTGTTTTGTGTGTTATTTCTGTGTATACCTTTTATGTTGCAGCGACTTGTCAGCGACAATAATAGCATGAGCATGTCTACCATCAGGAGACACTATAAAATATTGTGCGAAACTTGAAAAGCGAGTGATCATGTAATATGACAACTGGTTTGTTTAATGTCTTCTTATATTTGGGGCATATCATCAAGACAATTATCGCCGCTTTAGCGGCCGTTTTCGGCCGTAAAGCGGCGATAATTCTAACACGGTATTAACAAGGACACGCTAACAGGCTTTAGCGTGTGTTACCTTGTGTCATCACCCATTTCACTAACGCCTTGCATCTCATCGCTAATGAGATGCAAGGTAGGCGTTCCTCACATTCACTACATGGCAAAACATCGATAACGCAGCTTTGCGCTATCATCAAGGATGCCTCATACCCGCGTTGCGATTATGAAAGTCGCGCAAAGACCCAATTAACGCTGGTTTCTAATGCCAGGTTAATTTCTGATTTATCCATATTGCCCTATGGGGGGTGGATTGTCATGCTAAATCCACCATGGCTTGTTAGCAGGGATTCCCTATCGCTGACATTTTATCGTTGGATTACCAGCGATATTGCAGCATTTCGCCGCTATCGCTGGATATTTTATCGCTTTGCAGATAGGCATTGATGATAACGCGCTATCTCTGCGATATTATCCAGCGATAGCCGGCGATAATTATACTCGCTAAGTGCGCTGAGCGATAATTATCGCGAGGCCTTGTTGATATGCCCCTATATTTCTTTTTTTATTTAGGTTGGATGATCATTTTATTAAGGTACTTTCCTATAGGGGAGTACCCAACACTATATATCACTTCCTAGGTGTGGGGTAGAGATCTTTTCTGTGTCATGAGGAAGCGCCGAGGATCTGGCTGGACCATAAGGCATGAAACATGTCGACCTGACCACACTATTTGGGTACATTGAGCACTTACAATAGCCTTCCATTGTCTACTTTAACCCTGCCAAGGGAACAACCACATTAAAACTTAATTTGGTATCCCTTAGACAGCTTTGGCTTCACTTCACCTTATTCCACACACTCACTCCACCCCACGCATTGTACGCCCTTACACACGCTTACTTCATTACGGCTTAAAATAAATAGATCTCCAATAAAGTGACCATTCATGGGGTCCATAAGGAATTGCATCGCTGGCCCTACGAGGAGCACACCCTATGATGAAGCATAGATTTGTGAGGGCACGAAGAAATAATCCTAATGATCGCTTTGGATCCATGCAGCATCATCGCCATACAGCAGCAACTGGATTCATGCTTCAGTGGCATTTGTGACATTCGAGGCACCAAGGGCTTCGCACCCTCAGCTGACTTCATGGTGGCACTGAGATTCCTTGGTGATCCTGCTGAGTCTCTGCTCCCTGCTTGAGTTACGTCAAGCACCCCTCATTTCTACTTTTATAATCCTCATTCCAATTGGGAGACTGTATGGGAGAACTATCAGGAGCCAGCTCTGCATTCCAATACAGAGGTTGTGGGAACAGGGAAGGCTTTAGGGCAGTGTGGCCGGTGCAGCTGCACCTGGTGCTGATCTCGGGGGCACTGTGTTTAGAAATAACTTATGGGTTTCAAAGCACCTGCTGCAGAGTTCCTTGTTTCCAGCAGTTTTCAGGTAACAATACAATTGCCAAGATAACTCTGGTGATAAATGTTCCTTTTGGGGAGAGATCAGAGTTTTTCTCTAGTGGCAGTTTTGGCTCATCATAAAGTAGCACAAAGGGTTAATATTACTGCCGCAAAGAACATGTACCATGTAAATCACAGAACTGTTTTTTATGTGAATAGCTCAGTGGGTTACTGCTTTTGTCATAGAGAAACTTTTTGTTTCTGCAGTTCATAAGCTGCAATCTTAATAGAACACAGTGACCTATGAACTGTCATCAAATAGCTGCATACAAACTGCAAGGTATAGGTTAGAACGTTGTGTATTTTCCGCAGTCTTTCATTATTCTAATGTGCTAAAAAGGGTTTGTTTGGATAGAAATGCATTTCTATTGGTAAAGCCAACCCCAACCACTGTGGTACGTTTTAAATTCTGAGTTTGTTCTTCTACGAACCACTCTTAAAATATACAATGGATGACATGAATACGACAGCTTGTAATTCTCATTGTCTTATGTATTATTTACTAAAGACTGATTTCAGTGGTGTAGCTAGACCTTTGGGCACCTGTGACAGTCCCTGCGTTTGCTGCCCGTGGTGGGCGCATGTAAGAGCGGGGAGGGGTGCTGGAGATTCCTGTGTTTGAAACCCTGTGACAGCCGCAGGTAAGAGCGGGGAGTAGGCCGCCATGCCAAAACTCATGACACCCGTAGCAGACTGCCCCCCTTGCTACGCCACTGACGACTGATTTACACACGTATCATTCGTTGTCTATGTCTAAAGTGCTCCCACACCCTACACTGGCATGAGTCATGCTATAAAATAAATGAAATGCACATGAGAGAGGGGCTATGGAGAGATAAGAGGCACTGTTGGAGGGCAGTTGTGATGAAATCCATAGATAAGGAGGTCATTAGGCAGGTGCCAAAAAGATTGTTGCACCGTGCGTCTGCAGCACTAAAGACGGCCCTGTGTGGGAACACTTGTGATGAGCCAGTGACAGGTCTATATGTAGGTCAAGTGGGAAAATCTGTGATGATCCTATGATCCATGCTCATTAATAATCGGCCAGCATGTGCCTCAGAACAGAGATTTAAGGCGTTGAAGCAGCCAGCAAATATGTTGCTCACTGCTTGTGCCAATTGTAACTCCCCAGGCTGGTGCTTATGCTGCACCAAAACCACTTCAATGCTTCGAAAAAATGGAAAATTGGTTTTAAATCTGAAGACAGATTAAGCTTAAATATTATCTTATGCTGAATTAAATTATGTTACATTAAAGTTTTTTAGGTTTTGCCAACTTTTACTGGTGCTTTTTTAACCACTTCTCCTCAATAGTGTGTACAATTAATAGCTAGCTCCATAAATTTCAATGGACCTCAGGGATAAAACTTAAATTTCAAAACTGAAGGAGAAGTTTACCAAAGCCCCAGTTTTACTGTTAGAAATGGGGGTCTCTAGTTGGCAGAGGTAGGTACCTTTGTCCAAATAGGGACCCTTGCTTCTAGTCAGGTTAAGGGGGATACACACTTTAGATAACCCTTGTTCACCCCCTGCGTAGCTTGGCACGAGCAGACAGACTTATCCCAAAGGCAATGTGTAAAGTATTTGTACTCAAAACACACAGTAATACAGTGATAACACCACAAATGGACACCACACCAGTTTAGAAAAATAAAGTATCTTTATCTAAACTCAACAAGACCAAAACGACAAAAATCCAACATATATGTAATAAGAACATGACTTTAAAAAGGTTTCAAACAACTTGGCCAATAGAAAACTATGGATGCGTGATTTCTCTCAAAGTACCTGTAGTTGCGACAAAATTCACAAAGCCAAACAGCCGCAGAGATGGGAAGCGTCGAAACACAAAGGAATGCGTCAGTTTCTGAAAGCATGGGGAGGCGATGCAATAGTTCTGCTGCAGGCAGGAGAAATGATGCGTCGAATCCGGTCTGTAGGGGGAAGTGATGCATTGATTCAGAGACGGTTCTGGTCCGCGGGTGATGTGTCGGGAAAACTTGCCGCACAGGTACAATGCGTGGAAATCCGGGATGCGTCAGCGATCGATGCAGCGGCGCCGAGTGGCGCTGAGTCGGTTTCTTCAGCCGCGATCCCTCGATGCGTCATTTCTTGCAGCGGCGACAGGCACTGCGTCGATTTCGGCAAGCAGCGCGACGATGCGTGGAGATTCTTCTGGCACAGCGGTGCTGTATCGGAAAAACAGTCGCAAAAAGAGCGATACATCGATTTTCTTGTAGTTGTGTTGCTTTTCCAGCTCCCAACAGCAGAAACAACCTCCAAAGGCTCAACACAGTCACAGGCACCTCTTGGCAGGTCAGAACTCCCAGCAAGGAAGTTCATGGGAGCTGGGAGGGTGACGTCTTTGTGTCCCTGAGACTTTAGAACAGGAGGCAAGCTCTACTCAAGCCCTTGGAGATCTTCATCAAGCAGGTGGACACAGCACACAGCAAAGTCCTTGTCCTCTCCTTGGCAGAAACAGCTACTGCAGGCCAACCTCAGACAGCACACAGCAAAGGGGCAGTGCTTGCAAAAATATCGACTCCCTATACTTAAACAGGTAAGTACAAAAATATCGGGGAAACAAATTCGATGTCAAAAACATAGTTGTACAAAATATCAATTTATATATATATATAAATAAATATTAAATATATTAAATCATAAAATTAATTAAAAAATTAAAGTAGATTTAATATACATTTTAACAAATATAACCAATAAACTTAATTTAAAAAAGTTTAATACACATACATAATAATTAATATATATATATATATATATATATATATATATATATATTCACTGAAAAAACCACAGGTTTCAGGGACGATATAGTTAGGATGACATTTCACTCGTACAAAACCAGAGAAATTCGGCCGTTATAGTTAGCTGAGCTAACTATAACTCGCGCCCCCGCAATGCACTGCTGATGACGTCACATATTACATCACTTATGACATGGTCAGTGACATCACTGATGGCATCACTGATGACATCTCAAATGACATCACTGACATATGTGACAACTTGCAAAGGCATATAACCAGGTGTTATTCGATTCTGGCGCCCCGAGCCCGCAGCCTGCCGGGCACAATTGCTCCTGATGTGCCTTTCTGCTCCATTTGTGAGCGATGGTGAGATCACCCACCCAAGATCTCTCTGGAGGCGAGTGTCTTAATCATTGGACCGACTCCTGTCAGAGCTATGCGTGTGCTAGTTCCAATATGTATACGACTAATGGCTCCCAAGAAGTCTCACGCATGCATACCTTCACAAAGTTTGTGAAGGTATGCATGCGTGTGTCTGCTTTTACCTAGTGACATGTTACATAAAAATAAACATACAGATACTTGAATACCTGTGTTTCAAACAGCATACTCTGTAAATTTGTGTACAAAAAGGTGTATGCATTTCTTTCTGCTCACAATACAGGGTAAATGGGTATTCAATAGTATATTTAAGGGGCTCTATAACACCTATATACATAAGACATGTCTGCCTGTGCAACCGAATGACAGAGCAGGACTGAGAAGATTTGACCACCTATACGAGAAGTTAACCGCTTTTTAAGCTACCATCTTCACAAGCATAACACATATAAGAATACATATACAAGTAGACATATACCTCAGTCCTGAGAGCACGCAGACCTTTAAACTTGAGAGCTTGCACTTCCCATTTTAGTACAGAAAGAGGTGAGAGAAGTACAGAAAGAGGCAAGAGAAGTGCACAAAAATCAAGACAGGTGCAGAAAGAGTAAGAAATGTACGGAAAAAGGCAAGAGAAGTGCTGAAAGAAGCAGGAAATGTGCAGAAAGACGCAAGATAAGTGCACAAAGAGGAAACAAGTGCAGAAAGAACCAAGAGAGGTGCAGAAAGAAGCTAGAGAGGTGCAGAAAGAAGCAAGAGAAACACAGAAAGAGGCAATAGTAGTGCATAACGAGGAAGAAAGATGCAGAAACAAGCAAGAGAAAAGCAGAAAGAAGCAACAGAGGTGCAAAATGAGGCAAGGGAATTGCAGAACGAGACAAGAGAGTTGCAGAAACAGGCAAAAGAAGTACAGAAAGAAGCAAGAGCAGTGCAGAAAGAACCAACAGAGGTGCAGAAGGAGGCAAGAGGGGTGCAGAAGGAGGCAAGAGAAGTGCAAAAAGAGGCAAGAGAGTTGCAGAAAGAAGCAACAGAGGTGTAGAAAGAGGCAAGAGAAGTGCAGAAAGAGGCACAAGAGGTGCAGAAACAGGCAGGAGAGGTGGAGAAAGAGGGAACATGGGTGCAGAAAGAGGCAAGAGAGGTACAGAAAGAGGGAAGAAGGGTATGCAAAGAGGCAAGAGGGGTGCAGAATGAAGCAAGTGAGGTCCAGAAAGAGGCAATAGAGGTGCAACAAGTGGAATAGATGTGCAGAAAGAGGCAAGAGAAGTGCAGAAAAAGAAAGAAAGGTGCAGAAAGAAGCAACAGAAATGCAGTAAAAGGCAAGAGATGCGCAGAAAGAAGCAAGCGTGGTTTGCACACCATTAGTACTAATTTAACACCCACCTTTAGCAATAAGTAACAGGTGACCATTGTAGGTTTGCAAAGGCCTTCCAGCACGCTGTAACACTTGTCGCTGCAATTTTGGTAACGTTTGAACCATTTGAGCTAGAAACAAGTTTTTTTTTGTTAAAATCTGCAGATTATACAGTAGATGATGGATTATGTGGCAAATGCGGAAAATGTATAATTGTGCGAAAGTCAGTGCAGTCAAACAGTCGCATAATTCCAGTGGCCCTGCTCATACCTCTGATTAGGTCCCAAAGTGCTCCTCAGTGGTTCCTTCTTTTTTTGTCTCATGGAGTTTATCGTTTAGCTTCTATGGAAACGAGGAAGACTGAACCTGAGGTTACCACTCCACAACACAGACTACCATACCACATAATTACTCTCCATAACACATAATCCCACTCTACATAATTCCTATAGACTAAATACCACATACTTTCTATCCACATAATTTCACTGCACAACATACTACATAATTCCACTACACACAACCTACATCCACTCCACTCCAAAAAACATTAGTAAAAAACTTTTACATTTACAACACCAATAGCTCTAACTCTTGCAAATGGGAGACCTATTACATTACAAATGCTTCTTTAACTGGTAGTTGCGTTTGCAGAGTGGTGGAGAAAGGGGGCTGGGCCTCCAACCAGCGCTCAGGAATTCCGCTGCGTAGGACTTACAGGAGGTACCAGGAGGGCTTCTTGGCCCCCAAAGTCCCCCAGGAGTAAAGTGGACTTCATCTCCCAACCAGCAGTGTGCCAGGAGGCGTATTTGCAGAGTGATGGAGAAAAGGGGCGTGGTCTCCGATGACCTCTGAGCAATCCCACTTTGTGGGATTTACTGGAGGTAACAGGAGGGGTAGTTTGCCCCCAAAGGGTCCGAGGCCACACCCCTTTTTACACCACTTTGCAAACGCACCTCTTGGTGTACAGCTGGTGGGGCGACCGCCAGTATGTGATATGTATATATATATTCCCTCCCCCCTTGAACGTTGCTCGCCAATTCCCCCGCTCTCCACACAGCGGGTGCAGCAGCCGCGAGGGCGAACTCGCGTGATAGATTAAAACTAAGTTCAGAAACGCTGCGCACTCTGGCCGTAATTTTCAATGAATATTTATTTAAATAGATGCAAACTTGTGCATACTGACAAAAGCGTTTCAGCCTCCTGGCCTTCGTCAATGTCAGTGAATTCATACAAAAGGCTGCCTTATAACAACAATTCATTTCATTGGTTTGCAGCAAGAGAGAAAAGAAAAGAAAATCAAAGTGGGGACTTAATAGTTAAACCACACTCCAAGAGTAAAAAATTGTTGGCCATTTTGACACTATCAGAATTTCATGCCACATATAATGCCCAATGATACCCACATGTAGCCAAATATGTAAACATTTACAGTGACACAAAAAAGGGGTCCACGACATTTTGGTAGAATGGAATTCACATTATGAAAATGTTATGCATGTTTCATAAAGAAATAATTATTTAGTTAAGAAAGAATTAATAGCCCATAAATATAATATAATTGCAACAATTAATAAGCAAATACTTGGGCATGATCCTGCAATCAAAATCCATTACATCATTACCCCAAATCGCGTCAAAGGTACAATCAAGCTCTGAACGAGCCTAGTTCACCCTTCATAATAAAACCTGTCATTCTTTGAATAATATCTCACTGTCTCTATATAGTGCGACAAGGTGGGAATTCATTGAAAAGATTCATTAGTTTGCTTGAACTCAAGGGGATGGTTTACAGACTTTATGATCTAACCAATGTAAGACCACAGTTCTTCTTCACAGTTCAACCCCCACGGGACAAGGGTGCGCAGATCCACTTGCCTCTAGCTGCCTCAGGAGTTTGACCCTGTCTCCTCCTCTTTCTTTTGCAGGAATTTGGTCAATGCAATAGTAGACCAATTCATCACTCCTGGCCTCATGTGATGTGGAGAAATGTCTCACGACATATATATATATTTATATATATTTATATTTACTTTAAAACAATTAATTAACTATTAATTTTAATTTGTGCAGCAATAGTAACTAAAGATAGCGAGAAATGGAAACCTACGCGGCTTCATTACAATGGACCCAGACCATGAACATACCGGTGTCCACCCCATTAAAATGTCGAGTATGCCACAACAGCAAACAGACCACAACAACAATGCCCAGCTAAACCGGGGTATCATCTAAAAGCCATAACCACGTGTGGGAAAACATAAATTCATTCCTCATTGAGGAGAAGACGCAGTCCAAACGTGGCCCCGTCCCCGAACAATGTGATAGAACGCCATTTAACTATATAGATAATGTACTGGTCATCTGGAGGGGCACAGCGGCCATTTCGCTATCTTTAGTTACTATTGCTACACATTTCGGGTCGTAATTATGGTTCGAGTGTGCTAGATGGAATCTATGTCTCCTCAGGAGACACTCCTGCCTGCTTTAAATAGAGTAGAGTGCTTACCCTTATTCACAAAATAGACACATTACACTCACTCGCTGTTTTTGTTATGAATGTCATGGCAGGCTTTTCATCTCTCTATGTTTTCTTCTTCTTCTGCGATTGTCACACGCTAAATCAACTGTATAACTTGTGTGGATTCTCTGGACTATAATTCATAGTCATATTTTATCACCACCTTAATATCTCCTTTTAGGTATTAGATGCTGCCTTGAGTGGGTTAAACCGAGGTTACAGGTATCTACGCATTCACCCAACTATCCAGGTAGGTGCTTCACACTATGCTACCAATGAATAAGATATTTACATGCACTGCAATCAGAATCATGCATACAAGGGGCTGTGTGTTTTGTTGTTGTTAAAACGCACCCATTTTGTTTCTCTTTCTAGGGAGTCTGCTGACCAGTATACTCCACGGCTGAGTGATATAACACTCCACCTACTGGTTTTGTATACACACTTTACCAGTGTTTTAAAGATATACATGTGGTTACTGACACTTCACTTATCACACTTCTCTTTGGTCCTGATGAAAGACGCTGCATCTCTAAGGGGAGCACTAGGCTGAAACATGTCGACCTTTCCATTATTCTGACAGACTGAATCTCTCTCTGTGAGAGTCACTTTTCTTTTAATCCTAGCCTATGAGTGCACCATTAAAATTGTTTGGCATATCATATAGCTAGTTTTAGTCACTTTCGCTTGATCACCCCTCCTCCCCACACCATGCTCATCTAGAGCTTTAGTATACCTCATTATCTCTAATAAAAACATCCCTGAGCTCCTCCCTCTCAGAGAGGGGTTGCAGCCCGCACTACAACTAGGCTTGTAGAGAGAGGAGAACCCCTAAGATGAAGAATGTCACCCTGTGTGGGTGAGGGGAATCGTCCTAAGAAAGGGATACCCCACTACTTTATTTCCAAACTAGACCCAGAGGCCTTCTATTGTGTTTTCTATCTGCACTTGCTCTAAGACACTGATCAGCAATGGCAAAGTAACCAAAGCATCTAAGCCAGCAAAAACGAAATCCAGCACAGCATCAAAAATACAGGAGGTGGAGGCAAAAAGTCAGGGGAAAACACGCCAAAGATGCCAAGTCTAACAGTTACTCCACATGGACACCAAGCAATCCTTCATTGTTGAAGAGCTGTCCCGGAAGCTCTCCCAAGCAGAAGTCAACTAGATCAAAGCTGAGTAATTGCTCATTAAGGTGGCATTTGAAGAATGATGCCATTATCGTCTGGGGGCAAACACACACTTATGATATTCAATGACCATAGAAACATGCAGTTTCTTTAATTGGCAAAGGTGTTATCCACTGGACAGCTGTGTTGGTCAGAATACTTTAGTGACTATGATTTTGTTAACATGTTTCAACTAGATCACAAGGCCAGAAAAACTGATGCTGTTTCATGTTATGTATCTAAAGATTTGATGTTAGAAATATGCCAAGAACTGTTTTCCATCATTATAGAAGACCTCCCGCACTAGTTGGTTTCAACATTATTTTCATGGTGGCAAATGATTTAGCCAAAGTGGCACATTTTATGACCCTAAAGAGCCTACAAACCACTAAGAAATTAGCTTCAATTTTCCTACAGAACATAGTACATCTTCATGGCATGCCATCTCTATCGATTACCAATAAAGGTTTATAATTTATATCCCACTTTTGACAAGCCTTGTGCAACCTGTTGTACATCGATACCCAACTCTCCTTTAGCCACCGTCCTCAAAACAATGGTCAGACAAAGAAAACAAAATACTAGAACTTGAGTAAACCATCAAGCCTCTCCATATAGAGGTTGAAGATGATAGGGCATAGAATAGAGCCCTGGGGGACTTTGCAGGTGACAGGGACCTTTGCGACCTGTAGGTGTTGATGTGAACAAACTGGTGTTGGTTGGAAAGGTAGTAGGAGAATCAGCGGAGGGAATTACTGGTGAATCCCATTTGAGTTTTTGGTGTGTAGGAGGGTGGGATGGTCAACTGAGTCAGAGGCAGATTAGAGGTTCAGCAATATCAGGAGACAGGAGTCATCTTCACCTGTGGTAGGGGAGCATTGTCTACAATGTGTAAGGTAGTTTTCATGGTGCTGCAGCATGAGGACATTCAAATTATCCAGAAGCTTGAATAAGCATCAGTCATGGAACAAGTGCTCATGGGCTTTGCCTACAGGCACCTGAAGATTTAGTGAACATGAACCACCTCAAACTCAAACCAAAATACAGAACTCCTTGCCTATTGGGAATTGGCCTTCTGCCTATTCCTCAGTTAAGCGGTCTTCTAAACTGTGTCCTAGTACAATCTACCAAACTTGGGAACAGTGTATAAGTCCTCAGTTGGGAAGTTTCTGGCAACCTTGCATTCCACAAATTCATAAATATATAGTTCTTTTTACCCTATGAGTTATATTGTTCTGGAGGGGTGCAAACACCACACCTGTTATTACCAGTACCATTTGGTAACACCCCACAGATACCATGCAATTATGATTTAATCCCCATTGAGTGGAGAATAACTGTGTGGACCCGGTATTACCTGACATAAAATCTTTAGGCTACCCATTCCCTGGGCTCTAATGCTCCTATTTACCACTTACTCCAAAGAGGTGGTAAAATAGTGCACAGGGGTCTGTGATGGGTGGGGTTGAGGGAGGAGAGGGGTGGGGTAGGGTGCAGTGGGAAAAATGGCTCAGAGGGTAGTGTAAGGAAGGGGAAGAAATGTCGTGCTTCCATCTTATCAGAAAAGGAGGTTGAGCAGTGCCGAGGAACAAGGCCTGACTGCTGTTGCAGCCGAAGCCATAAGCAATTTTACTAGCCATTTTCCGGCCAGTGCAATTGGGTCCAGGAAAACTGGGTGCAAAATCACTGGGCCATTCGCATTGGGGCAGAGTGGAAGTCCATACAGGAGTTCTGCTCCACACACTCACAATGAGGGCCTAAGTAATGAAGCCTACTTATGGTCCTATTAATGTAATGACCTTGACATTAACGAATGTCAGACATCACCTGGAAATACTGCTCTCCTCCTGTGCTGCTATATGGGCCAAGTCAGCTTCAACACCTCACTGAAACAGGGTATCCGTGAAAACCTCACTTTCCATCTCATCTATTGCCTCCTTTGAATTAAGAACAGGAACCTACTGATGTTTTACAGTCATATACTGGATCTCCACCTCTTCCTTCTTTGCCTCATTTATTAGCTCGTTGCTGTCACCCTGCAATTTGATTCTGCCCCGACACATGGAACAGAATCAACCCACAGAAGGCCACATTTGACTTATGTTCCTCCCTTCAGAAATCCCTCCCTCTCCTCCTTTGACTGTACCTCTGTCTTGTTGCCTGAGACTAGTAAAGATCCTCATTCAGATCTGGCCTAGCCTCACTTGGCCATATTAGGCATAGGACAGGAGCCTCTGTCTTAGTTGTAATTGAATCCCCTTGACATCTATGGGCTCCCTTACCTATGCACACCATTACTGATACCTCAGATTATATGAATGCTCTGGTGTGAGAGCTCCCTTGGACTACCATTCTACTTTACTCTGACCTCCACCTCCATGGTCAGTGCAATATACAACTACCATGTCTGTCAGCACATTTACAATGTACACTAACCCACATGAAATCAAGAATAACACTACATTCAATGTTCTTGCCAGTAATACTGGAACAATTTTTGGAGAGGGTGTGCGGTCCATAAATGTAACCTCCTTTAAAGCATGGGGTTTATGAATGTTGTGCACAAAATGGGACAACGGTACTCTGTGGCACATTGATGGGGTGGTAAGGTGTCTAGTGTTAATATTGGACTGTTACTGCATTTTCAAAAATAGATCACTAAGCATGATGTGGGAGGGTAGTGACATGATGACATTTATAGATAGCACAAATTCCATACAAATTGCTTTTTTTGCAACCAAATCACCCAAACAAAACACTGGTTCAGCAACTCAGTTTAGACTGGGAATGAGAAAGTCCTTAATCACTTACACTACTTTGGATTATCTGCTTTAACAACAACCCTGAAAAATATCAAAGTCTCAACTTGTCTTAGTACATAGAGACACTGTGGTCTCAGCTCACCCAGTGAATTGTATGCCCTGCCTGTTTGGGTATCAGTGCAACTCATCACAAACACTTCCTCAACAGTGTGACACTTTCATAATTTAATTGTTTGTGGCCCAGAGTAGCCACTACAGAATACTAGAAATAGCAACTTGTTTTCTTTTTCTCTCTTTCTCCTCCGGTCTCTATCACCCACATGAAAATCCTTTAGTTTAATCTAGGGGAAATAATTCTGGCAAAGGGGAGGAAGGGACTCACTTACCATAGTCAGTGTAATTGTGGAAACATAGGGGCATATTAGCAAGACCCACGTTAAAATTATCGCCGTTTTAGCGGCAGGAAACTGCCGCTAAAACAGCGATAATGGGCTTGCTAATATGCGTTATGGAATTCCAATAGAAGCCCAGGTTAGATGTGCAGGACATCTAACCTGGGCTTCTATTGGAATTCCATAACGCATATTAGCAAGCCCATTAGCGCCGTTTTAGCGGCAGTTTCCTGCCGCTAAAACGGCGATAATTTTAACGTGTGTCTTGCTAATATGCCCCATATTTTCATAATTTTTATGCCTATTGCTGGAGGTGTGTTAGTTCTCAGTCCTCCAAAGTGGCCTCTCTACAGCATGCACATAAGAATTCCCAAATAGTGGAAAACTTAATAGATCCAATAGTGACATTCAGAAAGTGGGTTTATGCATCAGCTGTGTAGACCACCATTAGCGCAAAAAAAGGAAACAAGACCTCATAAGACATAAGGACAGATTTATTAATCTTTCACGCAATGCAGCTTGCTGTGCTGCGTTGCGTGAAGGGGAGAGAGCTGAACTGCACCATATTTACAAAGATATGGTGCTGTTCAGCTCTCTCCCTATGCAGGAGCACTTGTGGCATCCTAGCGCCAACACGGGCCCCTATCTTCCATGGTGCAAGGGTGCCTACCTTCCTGCACAAAAGCAATCCTTAGAGGCTGAGTCCTCTTTACATGTGTATTGAAGAATGTATTCTGCAGCACACATGCAAAGAAGAAGTAAGAAGGAGAAATGAAGATCTTCCTTCTTGTTATACCTTTCTCGGATTGGCGCAGCATTTTGGTGCAAACCCAGGTTACCGGCCTTAGTTAATCTGGGTTTGCGTCAAAATCCATCAGTGAATGCACAGGAACGTCCATTCTCCACCCATAGAAAGTCTCTACAATGCAAAGTAATGCTCAACTAGGCAACGAAAATTGGACTTTGAATGGCTTAGTAAATTCCGAAATACATTTTGTGTCTGAGCTGCGTTTAAAAAGTGAAACAAACCAGATGCAAACTTTTATTAAATCTGGGCCATAGCATCCACTGACACAGTACTGAACGTTCAAGATCACAAAGTCAAAAAAACACAATGGTGCCAAATTTGGAAGTAAAACCTAGGCTGTCCCTAAAAAATTAGCACTTTGGGTGTAAAAATGAGGAATGACGCACAACAGCATTATTATTTCAAGCGTTCACTCATTTGTACCTTCACATTTACCACAAGCACTTGCAGTTTGTAATGATGCAATTTTACCTTAACACTGGTATCGTAAAATGTATTATACAAGCAATTTTATAGCTAAACCCTGCTAGTATGCATGAGAGAACATGCCATATAATTGGCCTTGCCTCTTACATTTATATTACAGTGATTTTGGGGGTTTTCAATGGAGTCATTTTCAAATAAATAAGGAACACGAAGAATAAATAAATCAGTAGTTTTAACCTCTCTCAGATCACATAGGTACATTCTTATTGTAGAGAGCCATCCGGGCTCTCTCCTACAATGTAGCGATTTGCATACACGCACGCACCTCTCGGGGCGGGCTCGTCCCGAGAGTATAAATAAACGGCGGAAGACCGCTCGGGGTCTTCGCGCCAACATAGTGTGCAACACGGTGTCTGTGTGATTATTGCTGTGTCCCCGCTGCGGCCTAGAGCCTTCGGGTGACACATCACACTGGCGACGAGGCCGGTTGGACCGGCACGCGTGCACGCCTCCTGTCGCAGCGGCCGCTGCACTCGCCCTACCTGCTGTGGCGTTTCTGCCTGCTTCAGCGCGGCGCCCGCCCACGCGTCTCCTGGCCCAAAGGGAGCGCGTTCAGCTGGCGGCGCCCGTGCGGAGGCAAGACGTCGGTGTCGACTGTTCCTGCATGCGCCCGCCCACGCGTCTCCCCAGTCAGAGGGAGCGCGTTCAGCCGGCGGCGCAGAGGCAGCGTGAGGGAAGGTGAGTGCGGCCCTCCGCGCTACCGTAGGGCGGGTCACGCCCCTCGACACTCCCCTGCAGTTTTCTCTGGCCCAGGACACGTGCGCCGCTGCCTGGAGAGGCGAAAGACGGCCCAGCGCGTCGGGGGACAATAAATCACACAAAAAAAAAAAAAAAAAAAAAAGGGGGAAGAGACATTTCCCTACTGATTAAGGACAAATAACCAGGTGGCCCAGGAAAGGGGAAGAGTCCAAACTAAGGCGCAAGAGGCCCCAGCCTGCTACCTCACCGGGCCACAGCGAATACCCTGCCCCAAGCACGTGGCCAATAACCAAGAGAGGGGGAGGATGAGCGTTACCCAGTCGGCCGGCGCGACAGCTGGCGCCCAAGCGCAGGGCACAGACCAGGCCGCGCTGCACCCCAGGAGTCACCACACCGCCATCGCCCCTTTGCCGCCGTTCAGCGAGGCGTCGGACCCAGCGACGGCCGCACCACGATGGAAGGCGTGGGTAGGAAGGCTGAACCTATACTTTAAAGGGACCAGGGAGACAGATGGAACAGTCAAGAGGTCGCTCCTCATTTACTACGGCGGGCCAGAAATTTACGACCTTTCGAAACACTCCCAAACAAAGGGGAAGACGATGACTACGAAGCGGCGGTGAGGGCGCTAGATAGGCACTTCGATCCGCAGCTGAATCCAGACTTTGAAAAATTCAAATTCCGAAGAGCCTCACAGACAGATTCAGAATCTGTGGACATGTTCTATGCCAGGCTGCGCAAGCTGGCCAGCACGTGTGCATTCACAGCTCCGCAAGGGAGATCAGAGACCAGATCATCCTGGGTTGTCGCTCGAAGCTCCTGCGAAAACTCATCCTGCGACAACCAGGAATCTCACTGGATGAGATCCTGGTGTTAGCCCGCTCGCACGAGTTGTCAGATGTCCGGGCAGAAGCAATGGAGGCGGCCCTCCATACGCCCGTGTCGGCTCCAAGCGCCCCAAGATACCCGGTTATCAAGGAGGAAAGAGTGGACGCGATACAGAGGAGACCTGCCCAGGCCCGGCAAGCGCAACCGATGCCGCGAGGAGGCAAATGCGGATACTGTGGAGACGAACATGCCACTACAGCGGTCTGTGGGGCGAAAGGAAAACGTGCTCCCGATGTGGGAGGCTGAACCACTACGCGAGAGCTTGCAGGGGTGGACGGTTCCGACAGGGCCCGGCAAGGTCAAGGAACATGTCTCAGCGAATACAACAGGTGTCCCTAGAGGACTCGCCCCCGCGTGGCGACGCCAGGCAAGTGTGGGACGAGGAAGAAGATGACGTATTTGTGGTGTCCTATGTCAGTAGAACAGACAGGCGACGGAGACCTCCCCGATGTGCTCGGTGACGGTGGAGGGCACGGACGTGCAGGCCCTGATTGACACGGGTGCCTCGGTTAGCGTCATGGACGCGGAACAATACGACTGCCTGTCACCAAGGCCCGCACTGGAGCCGTCAACAGCGAGAATCTACGTATATGGGGGAACCGATCCGCTCCCGCTGAAGGGGGTCATCCAGGCCAGTGTCAGTAGTGGCACATACACCACGAACACCCGGTTCCACATAACGGAAGTGAGAAGTTTCCTGGGCATGGCAACGTATTGTGGGCGTTTCATCCCGAACCTCGCAACGTTGTCAGAGCCGCTTCGGGTTTTGACGAAACAAGGGCAACCATGGGAATGGTCGAGTGTGGCGAACAAGGCCTTCAATGACATCAAGGAAAGGCTGCAAGATAAAACAATCATGGCGTATTTCCATCCAAGGAGCCGCACAGAACTGGTTGTGGACGCTAGCCCCACAGGTCTAGGAGCGGTGCTCCTACAGGAACAGGATCCGGAAGTGTGGAAACCGGTGGCCTATGCCAGCAAGGCCCTCACGGATACCGAAACCCGGTATGCCCAGATAGAGAGGGAGGCTCTCGCCATCAAGTGGGCGTGCAAACATTTTCATCTGTACCTGTGTGGACAGGATTTTCAAGTAGTGACGGATCACAAGCCCCTGATTCCGATGTTCGCTGGTTCGTCACGGCTGGCGCCCCGAGGATTGAGCGATGGGCCGTGCAATTACAGGCATATCAGTTTAAGGTCGTGTACCGACCCGGAGCCCACAACCCCGCTGACTACCTGTCCCGTCACCCGGACCCTGCATCGCCCAGGAAGCAGGCCAGTGAAGAAATGAGCACTGAAGAATTCGTGAGGATGGTTTCTCAGCAGGCATGCCCGAAGGCAATGACCCTGGAAGAGGTCGGGCAGGCCACGGTGGGGGACGGAACACTATCAAGGGTGAAGGAAGCGCTTGCAAAGAACATGTGGGTTCGCTTCATGGATGGAAGTCGCCTGTTACGCCCGGAGGTTAGACATGACCGACAGCAGCTCTGGAGAGTGCGGCACGAGTTAAGCGTGGGAGAACATGGTGTTATCCTAAGGGGACACTTGGTCGTGATACCGGAGGCCCTGCAACAACACGTTCTCGAGCTCGCCCACGTTGGACATCAGGGCATGGCCAAGACGAAAGCTCGTTTGCGCCAAAAGGTGTGGTTCGCGGCCATGGATACGAAGGTGGATGAAATGGTCCGAAGCTGCCATGAATGCACTATCACTGGGAGAGACCCCCCGCCGGCGCCGGTGATCACCGAGGACCCGGTCACTGTTCCATGGACCCATGTCAGTCTCGACTTCGGACGTTTCCCAGATGGCCGCCAGATGCTGGTTCTAGTCGACACGTTCTCAAAATTCCCAGTGGTAGAAATTGTGGAGTCAACCGCGTTTTCCCACGTGAGAAGAGCGTTGGACCGGACCTTTGCCATGTTCGGGCTGCCGGAGGAGCTGAGGTCGGATAACGGGCCCCCATTTCAGGGCAGGGAGTTTCAGGAATATCTGAAGAACAAGGAAATCCGTCACCGGAAGATCACTCCGCTCTGGCCCCAAGCCAACGGGAGGTGGAGCGGCTGATGAGGACGCTCAACAGGGCCCTGCGCATATCTGTGGAACAAGAGAGAGATGCGGAAGCAGCGTTGGACCAATTCCTCGGAGTGTATCGATCAACGCCGCACAGTACCACCCGGTGTGCACCCTCCCACCTGATGTTTCAGAGACCACCGAGGGACAGCATACCCGTTGACCCGACATGGACTCCACCGAGGCGAGATGACGAGGCCGTCCAAGCCCGCCGAGAAATTACAAACCGGAAAGCCAGCGAAGTCCGGGGGCTCATGATTCCAACATCCAAATCGGAGACAAGGTGGTAGTCAAAGATCGACACCCTGGGTGGAAGTTTCGAACTCCGTTTGAGCCCGAAACTTGGACTGTAACAGAAAGGCAAGGAACGATGATGACAGCCCGCAAAGGACACCTCCAAGTCACCCGAAATGTGTCGTGTTTCAAACGAGTGATCAGGGGTGGTCCATGTGGTGAAGATGGTGACCACATCCCAGAAAGAGAGCTCTCGGGGACCCGAGAAGCTGTCACCCGACCAGGGTTGGACATGTCGGAACACGATGGTGGCTCACCAGGGGGCGCCTTAGAGACTGCCGGAAGCAAGGCAGTGGCCAGGAGTCAGCGATACCACCTCAGGGCTAACCCGGTGCCGAGCCAAAAGTTTAAGGACTTTCTGTGTCTGTCCCCATGAACTTTAATGACTTTGGTGACGTCAACCAAAAGAAGGAAGGGATGTAGAGAGCCATCCGGGCTCTCTCCTACAATGTAGCGATTTGCATACACGCACGCACCTCTCGGGGCGGGCTCGTCCCGAGAGTATAAATAAACGGCGGAAGACCGCTCGGGGTCTTCGCGCCAACATAGTGTGCAACACGGTGTCTGTGTGATTATTGCTGTGTCCCCGCTGCGGCCTAGAGCCTTCGGGTGACACATCACACTTATATGTATTGGTTTGTTTTGACAAACTAAAATATTTGCTCCCATGACATTTCTAGATAAATAAGTTAATGTCTGTCATGTGTACTTCACATTCTGCTGGGATATTTTGAAATATGTGGAACATATGGGGAACACCCTCTGAAGGTAGCGCTGGCGCATTAAGTGCGCCCGCGCTATCGGTATTATAGAAAGGGACACAAGCGTCTGCGCCCCCTTCTATAATACCAAGATGCCCCTGGGGCGCGCAAAGCTGGAGCAAACGCCCGTTGCGCCCCCGGGGCACCTTCTGTTCTATGGCCCCAGGTCGATTGCAGTGGCCATTTTGTGCATTCCTGACATTCCTCACAGCACACTCCTAACACGTCAGCTAAGCTTATTTTCCAGCATGAAAATAGAGATTTTACCTCAAAGCTCTTATCCCTTCTAATTTTTCATGGAACTTTAGACAATTTTCGTCTATTCAATCAATTTTCTAAGCACACCTACTACTTATTTCTACCTTATGGTGAACTTTCACTTCTAATTGAATTCCTTTGACATTTTCCATAATAGCTGCATTTTTTTTCTTCTCACTCTTTCTTTATATGGTTTTGATCCTTTTATAGCCTACCACTAGCTATCTGAATACAATAACTTTACTGTTAGGAGGAAGTATGAGTAAAACAAGGAAGTTGAAAATGTCTTCCAAAACTTCTGTTACCACTACAATAGGCAGTAGGATGCCTTCTGGTGAAACCTCAATAACGCATCTTCCTTAAATGATATTCCAGTCTGCTACTCCTCGATCTTCTTCTGCCTCATCTACCGGTTTTAAGCCACAATCATCCACTCCTGCGAAAAAGATCCTCTGTCACATGAGAAATTGCCTTCTCCTATCTCATTAGAGATTTTGCTTTAAGAAATAAGACCCTTACTCCGTTTTGTTGAGGAAGCAAACAAATGTATTCAAAGTTTGGAAGACAAATGGTCTGTTATAGAAACAAGAGTCTCAATGGTAGAACAAAGTGTTAGTGATATTCAAGATGAAACAAATAGCATTGCACTGCTGGAATGAGAGGTCATACAATTAAAAAAGCAAGCAAGAGGTTTGGAAATTGGTGTTACAACATTAGTATTAATGGACCTTACGGTAGAAATTGAAGTCAACAACCTGGTCTTCTTCTTTGCCTCTTTTCTTCCGCAACTTTTGGATTTCCCACCTTCCACAGTTCTAAATATAACAAGCATTTGCTTTAAAAAACAAAAATAACAGGCATTGTCATTTACAATGCCAATAGCTTAAACTCACGTAAATGCGAGACCTATTGCATTGCAAATGCTTGTTTTCTTTAAAAGCGGGCACCCCTAGCTGAGGCGAGAGCACTAAAAATACAGCAGTCATAGTGGGCTAATCCCAAGCGTGCGTGGTGGGGGTGGAGTGGTACCAGAGTTGAGCTGTCTCCCTCTGCCACAGGCCCGGAAAGCGAGATGGGGAGGGGCAGTGGTGAAATGAAAGAGCAACTTGAGCTGGCTTTAAGAACCCTTCACTGAAGAGGCCAGCGTCCACCACTCTAGTTATCAAAGAAAAGTGTCTGCCATTGTGTATATCGGGCTGTAGCAGAGCCAGCAAACAAACAAAACAGTACCCTTGCGTGTTGGCACTGCCGTAATGAACCGTCAGGATTTTGCTTTTCACCAGACCCTGTTCATGTAGCCCTGAGAGACCATGTGACACGCAAACTTCAGTGCAAAACAGGTGAAAGGTTCTGGCGTGAGAGTCCATTTTCGAAACGGATACAACTCCAAATTGTTGGCACTAAATAATGAAAAATAAACTATTAAAATGTATGGCTAGGGGGCCCACAAAGAAAATGGCCAAGTCACAAGTATACATGAAGACAAAAGTTCAGACACTGTCACAGGGCCAATGGACACGTTCGCACAAACTGGGCAAAAATCTGTGGTAATAATTACATTGGCGTCTCCGCCGGTCATTGAAATGTTTGTGTCCGATGTACATATATACACATCTAAACCAAAATTAGAGAATAACATGTCAGTGCAACAAAATTGTACTCATTACAGTCTCCGCCTCTCTCCTTCACAAAGAAAACATTGCTGTGTGCTCCTCCGGTTTACCTACTCCACATAGCGTTAATGGACTGCCTTATCTCCCACCGATTCTGCCGCAATTAGCAGCTTATGCAGTCAGTGGAGCACTGCAGGAAGGTGTTAGCACACAGCGAGGCCTGCAGAGAGGAGCTGCGGACGGCGGAGTAGGTATATGCAGTGGCGGCTCGCCGAGGGTGTGGTGTGGGGCTGTGGGCGGGGCGGGGAGGAGTAGGGTGGGGGGGTAGTGGACTCGGACTTACGATGGACAGAACTCCCTCTGAGTTCTGTCCGTCGTATGTCTGAGTTCACTACCCCCACCCCACCCCGGCCCTCCCCGCCCCGCCCCACCGCCCACACCACTCCCTCTGCGAGCCGCCACTGGGGATATGTTATATGCCCGCCTTCTCTTAAGCGAATGGGCAACACTGCCAGCCCATGAATTACTCCCCGGCCCCACCAGCATATACCAGCAGGGAGGCACAACTCCCCCAGCACTTGCAAGTGGATTAAGCCACCGGCGCCGCCACTTTAAAATATCGCAACATTCCCATACCACCTTGAAATAAAATGCCATTAAAGTGCTAATGCTGCCTGCACATGGGCCACTATATACCAGAAGGGAGGCACCACCCCCCTCGCTTGTAAGTGGATTCAGTCACCGATGCCGCCACTTGTAAAATATAATCACAACATACTGCCTTGATGTAAAATATGATTAGAGTGCTCATGCTGCCGCGGTTGATGTCAGACAGCTCCAGCAGTGATCAATCTTAGGTTACAGCCGCTCACAGCAGTGCAGGCTCAACTGAGGCAGCAGACCGAGCACTTCCTTATGCTGCTGTAAGCTGTGCTGTTTCAAACTGTGCACTGCAGTGCCACGCTTCCGCGCCGTCGCCGGCCCACCTATGCAGCCTCTGTATGACGCGAGTGTATATCCTCCTTGTCTCAGCAGTAACCATTGGGTAAAATCAGACTGACTCATGATGTCAGTGTTGAATGCTGTGTTGTCTGTGTACAGAGCAACTCAACTGACCTAGCCAGTAAGCCTAATCATATCTAAAGAAGATCGGTGCCCTCCTAGCAGTGACCGAACATCTGAGGGTCACACTGGATGTGGGACGTACTTCGGCACTGATTCTATTAGACCTCAGTGCCGCGTTTGATACGGTCTCCCACCAGATTCTGCTGCAACGGCTGGAGGAGGCGGGTATTGTGGGCTCCGCCCTGGAATGGTTCACCTCTTTTCTTTCTGAGAGGACCTTCTAGGTGACGGCTCCCCCTTTTTCCTCTCGGATCCATACTATCAAACAAGGGGTGCCACAGGGCTCAGCATTGAGCCCCACGCTGTTCAATCTTTACGTTCAACCACTAGCTGCTGTGGCTAGGAGCAGGGGGCTGACAATAGTATCGTATGCCGAAGATACACAGCTGGTAGTGGCACTCTCTGGCAATTCCATGCAGGATGCTTCCAAGTTTCGGAGCGATCTTGCAGCTATTGCCGAGTGGATGTCGGCCAACTGTTTGCAGCTCAACGCGAGCAAGTCTGAAGTCCTGCTGGTTGGGCGGGATGTGGAGCTGTGGAGTGAGCGTTGGTGGCCTACGACCTTGGGCTTTGCTCCCACCCCCAAACAGGTGGTAAAAAATGTGGGCGTCTGGGTGGACTCGGCCCTCAGCTTTCAGGTCCAAACCAAGAAAGTGGCAGGGACCTGCTTCGGCATTCTGCGGGGGCTCAAACCATTGTTAGGTTACTTTGATCCATCCACCCGACAGGTTATCATTCAGGCTGCCATTCTGTCTAGATTGGATTACGCCAGCTCGCTCTATCTGGGGATCAATAAGTCTGAGACTCTGAGATTACAGAGGGTTCAGAATGCGGCACCCAGAACTCTTCTTGGCCTCCCGAGAACTTGCTCTACCTCTAGTGCCATCCGCCGACTACATTGGTTGCCGGTGGCGAGACGCGTGGAGTTTAAGTCCCTTTGCATCGCTTTTAAAATCTTGAACTCTTCTTCTCCTGCCATTTTGGCCATCTTGCTCTCACCTTACACTTCCTCTCGCCAACTTCGTTCCATGGGCCAACGTCTGGTGGTTGTTCCTAGGGTAAGGAGAGTACGGGCTGGTGGGCGCTCCTTTCGCACACTGGCAGCCAAATTCTGGAACTCTCTCCCTCTGTCCATCCGCGGCCTGACCAATTACTTGGCATTCCGTAAGGTAATTAAGACACATCTCTTCCCTTCGCTGTAGGTTCTTTTATTTTTTTTCAGTGGTTCTCCTTTTAGCTGCTATCAGCGCCGGGACGCCCCTTTGCTGGGGCAGCTGTGCGCTCTATAAACAATATAACATAACATAACATAAGGCAATGTGCAAATAACGCTGCATTTTTACAGCATGTCTAAAGAATAAATAATGAAAGCAACAATATAAAGCCATGCAAGAGACTTTATTTCGGAAAAGGGTTGTCTGCTCGCTCTTCACTGCTTTCCTAACAAGCATTTGCAATGCAATAGGACTTGCATTTACGCGAGACCTATTGCATTGTAAACGGGAGTGCGGGTGGGCGGGGGGCGAGAAGGCACAAAGAACGGGAGTGCGGGGGGGTGAGAAGGCATGGACTGCGGGAGGTGGGGAAAAGGCACGGGCAGTAAGAGAACCTCATTAAAAAAAAAAGTGCTCACAATCTAAATAACACGTACCATGCAACACTCGAAGTAAAGGGGCCAGTAGCCATGGAAGGATACAAATGACGACATGGCCGTTATAAGGAGGGACTAACAAGCCTATAAACCAATCGGAAGTCAGCATTTAGGAAGGACAAAGACACAAGTCAATGAAAAAGATGGGCGGGTCTTCCCTCACGTAGTGAACTACCACAGATCAAATCCAGAGCAGCTCTTGCGCGCTGGCTCAGGGCTCGACCTAAAAAGAAAGTTGAAGTGGGAATCAATAATCAGGTCATAGATATCTTGGGCATGTTTACATAAGGAACGGGCATTAATAAGCCCCCCGCTTAGAAGATTTACTGATGGGCAGTTGTTAGGAGGGTTTGTTGGCTTAATAATGGGTCTAAGCTCAGTTCTACAGTTTCGGCAGGTTAAGGGGCCCATCATTTTATAAGGCATTAAACGGGTGTCACAATTATGAGAGCCAGTATTGAATGATTTTAAAAAGTCTGATGTCATAGAAATGCCTGCTTGACTTTGGGCAGTGTGGCTGGCGCTGGCCGCATTCCGGACGCAGACGTGCGCAAACGGGCTTGCCTTTGGCACTCCAGCGGATCGCCTGCTGCACGTCCACAGTGGCAGGCACATTAAATACTGGTGCCTGCCAACAGCTAGAGAACCCAACTTCCAAGATGGCCGCTCAAAAATGGACGTCCTGCCTCCCAGAAGAGGAGTGCAGTGAAAGTGCAACATGCAAATTTATGTTAATAGCGGACTAATGCAGTGTTTTTCTAACACAACATTTTTCTAAAAAGCAGATCTCAAATTCATTCTAACAAAGTTCAAATTGGTTCCCCCCACCATGTAAAAGCAATAGAATTAAAAGTACGAAACGATCAGTTCTAGCATTGTGAACTTATCTAAACCACTGATTCAAAAGAGAACCATCTTTCAATGGACCATATTCTGTGTTAGAAATGGGATTTCTGGTTGGCTAGAGTACGCACCTCAGCCTGGTAGAACCCACCACTCTAGTCAGGGTAAGGGAGTTACACACCCAAGATAACCACTGCTCACCCCCTTGGTAGCTTGGCAGAGCAGAAAGGCTTATCCCAAAGGCAATGTGTAAAGCATTTACGCAACACACACAGACACACCAGTGACACACTAGGCATACCACAAAAAGAGACTCCACACAAGGTTACATAAAAATATCCTCTGTATTATACCAAAAACACATTAGATAACAATCACTTAATTCACTTTGCCAACTAGGCAATGGTCACAACATTCCATAGGCCATAAACCACTTTTGCCAACTAGGCAATTGAAGAACACAACATTTAGTGCAATAAAGCAAAGACTTATAAGTTGCACATGTCAAAAAGAAAAGCATTGTGAAAACATTCTGCATAACATCATCACGGTACATATTATATCACTCCTGACATAAGTCACATTGTCCTGTCACTGCAGGGTATAAAACTACTCATAGCCCCACATCAGGGCACACAACTGTAGGTGAATATCAATAATCCCCTTGAATTACCAAATAACATTGTGCCCAAAGAACCACTTTGAAGGACCAGCATATCTGAACCACCACCTCTCATTCCACGTACCGACCAGACAACTTCACTCCGCCCAACTTGCCCTGGCCACTGTCCCATGGATTCACAAGACCAGAATTGGAAGAAGATCCTTCTTCTGCATCGCCACCAAGACCTGGAACACCATGCCTCTCTACCTCAGGCAATCCCCGTCGCTGACCCAATTCAGGAAGGATCTTAAGACCTGGCTCTTCAACTGATCCTCAACGCCCAGATGGATCAGCAGCCCCCCTCCACTCAGCGGCTTGAGACCCTCACGGGTGAGTAGCCGCGCTTTACAAACTCCTTATTGCTTCTGCGCTGCTTTCATAGGGTATACAGTAACTATACAGGAGCCTGAGCAGGATCGGATCCTTGGTCGAGGCTTTCCTTCCCATCCTGCAGCTGATTTCCAATCTCTCAAGGCTCCCATGGTGTGTAGCTACAACGGAGTGGGAGGGGCAGAGGGGGCAAAGAGCCCGTTCAGGCTCTTCACATTGGAGACCTTCAACGGTCTCCACCATTGGCTGAACTGACCCCTGCTAATATAAAGTAAAGAGGGACCCTGAAATAATAAAGGCAGGGGACCAGGGGAAAATATATCATGCAGTAAACAAATGAAAAATCCCCCTGCCACTAATAACTAAAAGCGGAAAGTCTCGCTCTTCACTGGGACAAATGTTTCCTCGTGAAGACCAAACCATCGAAGGGTTTAAAGAATAAACTAATATGCGTAGATTATACATTTATGCTTGTTTAATACAAATTGTTTTCAATACATATAATATCCTTTCTATCAAAGCTGATATTGAACCAATAATGTGAAAAGAAAAACAATTTTTGTCCCCCACTCGAACAACATTCATACCTCCTTAACCGTTCCTACTCGCATGACATATCACTCACACCATGCATAACCAACTCTTGATAGTGTTCTTTTAAGTGTCTACAATGTAGATACTCAGAACTAAGTAGCATGCAACCGGAGCAGCATAAAGAAAGTACATCCAAATATAATAGTGTAGTGAAGACTACGTACATTAATATATATTCTCCAATACATCCAGTATATTCATCCTGATTCAAGTGCCTTAGTAAATCACTGTAATGTCCATAATAATAACCGTTCTCCATAGGCTTCTTAGTATCTTGTTGACATCCTGATGCTACTGTTGTGGTCTGCGCCGACGTGCGTTTTGGTGACTCCCCCAATCGGGGTTACACCTTCATCAGGGCGCTAAATTAGAATGTTCCAATAATAAACGGTGGAATGAAGTGGGGGGGCAGAAGCTGAACGAACCTACAAATGAACAGGTGGTTTGGCCAACCATAAAGAATTGCATAATAAACAAAATTAAACTAATAACAGAGCCTAGGGTGGCGATCATGCTAATCATCACCCCCCAGTGCATGGATCTACTTATTGGGGTGATGTTGGTACCCAACTGAGTGCAATTCCTTCAAAGAAAGTGATCAGAAAAGATTTCAATTTCCACATTCCATTTCACAGGATGTGACCACCTGGAAAGGTGCACAGAGTAAGAACAGAGATACCAGAAAACCAGAAGAAGTGGACAAAAGTTCAACCTCGTTCCCATGCAAGCCCTGCTGGTTGTTAGCTAGTAAATCACCTAGCCACGCAATACAGTGAGGCCAGACAACTAGGGAAATACTCACGTATGTATAAGCTCAAGGGGGAACTGCAGAAGTATCACTGTGCATTGGGAACAAACCCCTATGTTCCGTCTGGAAGCAGGCACCCACCCTCTACGAGGAACACGAACAGCGGGGATGAAAACAACTAAGAAAAAAAACTGTCGGGAAGAGCTAAAATGGGCTTGATTTAACAAATCGCTCGAGGAGAGGGGGCAATAATACCTCAGGACAGACAGATGCCTTTCTGGTCCCAATTAAGCAGTGAAATTCTCGTGAGGTGTCGAGCCTCTAGTAAAAGCAAGGATGAATTGCAGAAAGTCCAATGGTGGATTGGATGAGTCTAGGAAAGCCTTACGTTCATCGCTGAAAAAAAAAATAATAATAATATATATATATATATACAATGTAGATAATCAAAGTTAGAGCAAGATTCCCAAATATATAGTCACAGTGAAAGAACTCTTCTAATAGAATAGCCGTAGTACAATAATGGTGAATCTCAACCCGATACGCTGCCGGTTAGTCCCCTTCATATCGGGTATAGAGCCTCCGGAAGCGACTGCAATGGAAGAACTCCCACTTTTTAGATCCCTGTAGTAAGTGGCGTCCCATGGAGAGAATTAGTGAGTTAGTCGGGCAAATTAGTTTACTGGGCTAACCATGGGAGAGATACGATTTGAACAAAAAGTGTCTCATAGATCTACTCGAGATCGTCCAACCTCAAGCCATCCATGCTCCTTACTAAATATATCGAAATGGAAGCGCAATGTCAAGAACTAAAATGTTTTAAAACACGGGGAACGATAAATAGCCGGTAGCTCTCCAACAAGGCTTACTCGTGGGAAGTGAAACCTTGATGGAAGCTACGTCCGGGGTACAGCGTAAGGCGATCAGTTGCCGGCATCTAGATTTAAATGGTAGTCAAGACGTGCGTGTAGCCACATCCAGCTCAATGCATCACATGACAATCCCTGATCCCATGTCAGCCACCTTAGAGTGGGGCCTCTAACAAACAAGCATTTGCAATGCAATAGGACTCGCATTTATGCGAGACTTATTGCATTGCAAACGGGAGTGCGGTCGGGCAGGGGGGCGAGAAGGCACGAACAACGGAAGGCGAGGGGGAGGGGCGAGAAGGCACGGACTGCGGGAGGGGGGAGAAGACCTTATTAAAGAAAATAGTGCTAACAATCTAAATAACACATACCGTGCAACACTCGAAGTAAAGGGGCCAGTAGCCATGGAAGGATACATATGACGACATGGCCGTCATAAGGAGGGACTGACAAGCCTATAAACCAATCGGAAGGCAGCATTTAGAAAGGACAAAGACACAAGCCAATGAAAAGGATGGGCGGGGGAGTGGGCGTGGCTTCTTTCCCGTACTCTACTACCCCAGATCAACCCCAGAGCAGCGCTTGCGCGCTGGCTCAGGGCTCAACCTAAAAAGGGCATACAGACTGGGTCAACATCTCTCTTCATATAATTCATACTTCACGCCCAAAGGCGTTATTATTTTATTTTTGGAATTTACTGACCTGTTGAAGGTTCTTAATGTGGCAGAATCCAAGAAGCAAATTGTATGGTCTGACAAACACATTTTTCTTACACAAGATGTTTTAAATGCCACAGCTAGCAGAAGAAAGGAATTTCTCAGTGTTTGTCCTACCTTTCACTCTTTCATGTCTCTTCAAAGTCACTTACCAAGACACGACTATCACTTATGAGGATCCATCAGTGCTTTGAAACTTTTTAAATCTTCATATGGCAGACTATGGACACAGCTGGTTCCACTAAACGTTGATTTTTTCTGTTTCGCCATGTTGTTTTTCAAATTTTGCAAGACAATTATTATAATCTAACCTTCTCTTTTCTTTACAGGTTTATTAATGGTGTTTTGTCCTTGCTTCTTTACATGTATATCCATAAACTCTGTTGTCAGTACTTTGTTTTCTCTGGATGTGCCATCTCCATTTGTGCTTACACCACCCTCATCCCCTTTTTCACTCCTATCAAGGTACATTTGTTAATTTGTCCTTGTTTAACAATTACTGTCCAATAAAAATAAAAGTAACCTCTGCTAGAAGAGACAAAATTCAAGAGGGTGGTTTGATACATGTCACGCCTACACACCACCTCAGTAGGAGCCGGGGAAAAGGGAAAGCAATACATTTTTATAAGTAACCCTCACCCACTCTAATAGTGGCATGCTTCATCATCGGGTTCGCCCTGACCACTAAAAGTCAAAGTCAGTGTGGGCTCGATCATGTTCCAGGGAGCTCTTTATATATTGCTATCTAGAGGCACGTAACAACTAAATAAAAATTCCTCATCCACTCCCAAGGTATCCCTTTACTGGCGAGGTGGATGGGAAAGATTAAAAATAACTATGAAAGGGTTACAAAGGATACTATGGTCCTGTGACCCTTGTAGCGTCAACATGCTCTACACTACTGCCCATTTAAGGTCTTGGGCATTCTTCAGGGCTGGTTTGTTTTTCTAGTACTCCCCCGGTAACATATATTATGTCCTCAGAAATTTTCATATTGCATGCATACTAAGGGGGACATTACGATGGCGATCAACGAGCCTCCGACTGCATCATATCGGGATTTGGACAGCCCGACAAGTAGTCGGCCGTCCCACCCGCCAGATTATGATGCGTCTGTGGTGCTATTAAATACTAATATGAAATCACATGACATAGTTTCAGGATACACAACACACTTTATGATAATGGGAATTTATGGCTGCAAAATAACCTCCTAACATAGTTAGAGTTTATGGTCCCAATAAGAAAAATTCTTGTAGGGATTACAGTAATGCCAAATGTAGGCATAGTTTATTTACCTTAGAAGAGCCAGGTGAAGGCATACTCAATTTATCTTTGAGGAACATTTTTTCGCTCCAATAGGGAATGCGACTTGTGAAAAGCCTGCTTTATAGCATGATATTCGCAAATATGAACTTAGGGCCATTGTGAGAATATAATCCCCAGAATGCATGGGCAGAATTACAGATGCACACATCAAGTAAATACCATGCGATGGCCCTACTGGGCCCCCGCACACACGTTCGCTCACACACCTGTGTTGACAATCTGCTCCACAGGCGCAAGCCCATGCATTGACGCCCAGGTCCAAAAAACAACATTCCCACGCACCTGGAGTGAGTAGCTTCATTTACAGACTACATGTGTGCCGGCCCTAAGGGATGATGAGTTCCGCTGCCCCATTGGTCTGTTTTCTTTTCTAGTGAGGTCCAGCTGGGCTGGCGTCTAATGATATAATCTCTCCTCAGCATTTCGTGACCACAAGCTGTGGAGAGCGGATGCACAGTATTGTATTGTATTGTAATTGCATTTATATACTGCTTACTACCCCTGACTAGGCGTCGAAGCACTTTTTCGGCGAGTAGCACGCTACTCCGGGACCCATAGAGGATTAGTGTTGAATTAGTATAGTGAAACATGCAAGTACATTTTAAGTGGTGGATAGGTTAGTCAGTTATTTGGATTTGGAATGATAGCAGAAGGATAGAGGAGGAAAAAAGGTTTGTATTTATATAGCGCTTGTTACCCCTGATGGGGTGTTGAAGCACGCTACTCCGGAAGCCCATAAAGGATTAGTGGTGAATTAATATGGTGAAATATGAAAGTAGTTTCAGTGGTGGATATTAGTCAGTTATTTGGAGTGAGAAGGATAGCGGAGGGATAAAAGGGAAGAAAGGTTTGCATTCATACAGCACTTGCTACCCCGGATGGGTGTTGAAGCGCTATTCTGGCGAGTAGCACGCCACTCCGGAACCCATTAAGGATTAGTGTTGAAAATTAGTATAGTAAAATATGAAGTAATTTGAGTAGTGATATGTTATTCAGTTATTTGGGTAGAGAAGAGTAGGTGGCGGGATAGAAGAGGGAAAGAGGTTTGTATTTATATAGCGCTTGCTACCCCTGATGGGGTTTTGAAGCGCAAGTAGCATGCTACTCTGGAACTCATAAGTATTAGTGTTGAATTAGTATGGTGAAACATGAAAGTAATTTTAGTGGTGGATATGTTAGTCAGTTATTTGGATTGAGAAGGGTTGGGGAGGGTAGAAAAGGGAAAAGGTTTGCATTTATATAGCGCTTGTAACCCAGATGGGGTGTTGAGACGCTTTATTGACGAGTAGCACGCTACTCTGGAACCCATAAAGGATTAGTGGTGAATTAGTATAGTTGAATATGGAATTTGAGAATTGAACATGTTAGTCTGTTAATTTTGATTGAAAAGGATAGTAGAGGGATAAAAGAGTGAATTCATTTTTTCTTTTTTTTTAGGTCTTAGCAGTAGGAGGAGGCTTTTGGATGAGTAAAAGGGAGTTTTGGAGGGGAGGAGTCAGAGGGAAGAGTTTAGAAAGGTTTGTTTTAGGGGATCGGTATAGTAAAGAGGTGTCAGATGATGCAAGGAGGGTTAGAGTAGGAGAGAGTCTAGAAAGGGTTATTTTGGGGGTTATAGTAGTGGTATGGGGTTTGGGATAAATGAGTGTGGCTGTAGAGGATATATTGATAAATGTATAGGATGAGAGATAGGGTAGTGCATTGGAAAGAGTAGTAGAAAGAAGTATGAGATGAGTCAGAAGGTTGGGCTAGAAGATATATTGAGAGAAGTATAGGCTGAGAAATAGGGTAGTGCCTTGGAAATGCTAAATTAGAAGAAAGTGATAAATATATAGATCCATAAGTACATTGAAAGTGTATAGATACATAAAGGAGGTAAGTATATGTAGATTAAAGATATTGATAGAGGCACAGGATGAGAAATAGGGTAGTGCATTGGATATGCTTTTTCAGGAGAAAAGTAACAGAGACACAGATCCAAGTACATGGAAGGTACATAGATGCACAATGGAAGTAAGTACATATAGACCAAAGATGATTTTTATTTATTTATTTATTATTATTTTTTTAATTATTTTTTTCTCTCAACAACATAATTATTCTACATGTTTATACAAAGCAATACACAAAGATAGGTACATGTCTATAGTGAAAACAGATGCTTATATACAGAGGGATATGCTGTAAATTTCTGTTTGCGTATGGTGCTTATGTGGGGAAGAGCCAATTCTTGAGTAGTTTTCTGAAGGTAAGGTGGTTGTCGGTGGATCTTATGTTGGGGGGTAAAGAGTTCCATAGTTTGGCTGCTTGAACAGAGAAGGATGTGCCACCCATGTTTTTTTTTCTTGCATCTTGGGATTTTGAGGCGAGATGCTCCTTTAGAGCGGAGGTTCCTCTGTTGAATGTGTTTGGCGATTTTATTCCTGATGAAGAGTGGTTCGTTCCATGTATTGCTTTGTGGGTGATACAAAGCAGCTTGAACGTGGATCTTCTGGCAACCGGTAACCAATGCAGGGCTTTCAAGGCAGGGGAGATGTGGTCTCGCGGTTTGATATGCAAGAGTAGTCTGGCAGCCGAGTTCTGAATCCGTTGTAGTCTTTTCATTGTTGTTAAAGGTGATCCGTGGTAGAGGCTATTGGCGTAATCGAGTTTGGACAGAACAAGGGAGATGGTAGCTTGGACCTTGTGCGGAAATCCCAAATGAGGGAAAATTTGTTGCAGCGTTTTTATAGTGACAAAGCTTGATCTTGCTAGTTTGTCCACTTGGGCATTCATCGACAGCTTGGAGTCCATGGCCATTCCAAGGTTTCTTACTTCCTTCGTGCTTTAGGTGGTGATCCCAGTTCATTAGGCCATGCGGCAAGCGGGTTGTAATGTTTCCAATCGCCACACGTGAGTATTTCCGTTTTTGAAGTATTCAATTTGAGATGGCTCCAAGTCATCCACTGATCCACGGCTCTGAGACAGCTGAAAATTGGTGATTTTCCAATGTCTTTGGGGCATTCCAGTTGAAGGAGTATTTGCGTGTCATCTGCATAGTTATAGCACGTGAGGTGAAATTGATTGATCAGTACTGGTAATGACTTCATGTAAATGTTGAAAAGCATGGGCGAGATGATAGAACCTTGAGGGACCCCTGCTTTTGTGGAGTACGGTTTGGATGAGAAAGGTGGGGTATGGATGACATTAGTTCTGTTTCGAAGGTAGGATGCGATCCAGTCTAGAGCAGTTCCCTCTATGCCGGCTTCATAGAGTCTTTGTTTCAGAGTGTCATGGTCAACCATGTCAAAGGCAGCCGAGAGGTCCAAGAGGAGTAGCGCAGCAACTCCGTTGTGGTCAACTGTATTTTTCAGGTCATCCCAGGTGGCAAAGAGGGCAGATTCAGTGCCTCTTCCCGGACAGAATCCTGTTTTGGAAGTCTGAAAGTATGTCATTCTCTTCAATAAATTGTGACATCTGGGCGAACGCTGCTCTTTCTATCAGTTTGCCCAGGAAAGGTCCATTTGTAATGGGTCTGTAGTTGTCAGGGTTCAGCGGGTCCAAGTTTGTTTTCTTCAGTAAAGGGCGTAAGTGTGATTTTTTGAGTTCTTCTGGAAATATTCCGGCAGTGAAGGAATCGTTGATGATTCTTCTTACTGGAGTGGCAGCAGAGGTTGTTAAAAGAATTGTCTTGAAAGTTTGTGGTGGACAGGGGTCAGAAGGGCTGCCGGCAGGCCTGCTTGCTTTGACCAGGTCCATAACTTCATCGTGTGAGATGTGATGGAAGGAACGGAGAGGCTTGGTTAGAGTATTCTTGGATTGTTGTTTTGTACAAGGGTTAGTGCTGGTACTTTGTTTCTGTTTTAAGTACGAGTCCAACGTGTCTGCTTTGTCCATGTAATGATTTGCCAGTTTGTCTGTGAAATCTTGAGTAACAGGATGAGTTCCTTCCAGGCAATTTGGTTTGCGAAATTCATTGAGTATTTTATAGAATTCTTTATTTGCACATTTAGCGTTTTGAATTCTGTCTGAATAGTACCTTTTCTTAGCTTTTTTGATAGCTGACTTGTATAATCTGTTAATTTTTTGTAGGTGAAGTTTGTCTTGTTTGGCGTTTGTTTTGAGCCAGGTACGTTGCAGCTTTCTAATTTGTTGTTTTATGTCTTTTATTTCTGTGTTTCTCCAAGGTGCTTTCTTTCTTTTGTTCTGTTGTGTGGTTTTGAGTGGTATCAGGATGTCAAAAGCTTCTTGTAGCCACTCATATAGTTTTTGAACAGAATTTATTGTTTCCAGATTTGTACTTGATGTTAGTTGTGTTTCTAAGTGTTCCAAATTGAGTTTGTTCCACGGCCGATAAGTGGATGGATGTAAGGTAGTTTTAGGTGAGTCGCTTAGTGTTGTTTTATGTTGGAAAGCAAGCAAGTGGTGGTCTGACCATGTGACTGGAGTTATAGTTTGAAAGGTAACTAGTTCAGTATTAGCAAAAATGACATCTAGGATATGTCCAGCGGTGTGTGTCGGTTTGTGGACAATCTGATGGAGGTTCAGTGCGTCTAGGCCAGTGATTATTGTTTTTGGATGGGTCATATTGGGTTTGTCAAACCAAATGTTGAGGTCACCCAGAACGCATAGGTTGGAGTGTATTGTTATCAGGTTTGAAACTGTGTCTAGAAGTGCGTCTGGGAATGTCGCCTTGCTAGGTGGAGGTCTGTAAAGGAGCAGGAAGTTACAGGAGGAAGACGGTGTAGTATTGCATCTTGTTAGAAGAGCCTCACAATTCTTTATGGAGATGTTGTCAATTTTAGTGATATGTATTGTTTGCCTGAATACAACAGCTAGACCACCTCCTTTTTTGGCTATACGATTTTGGGTGATTGTTTGATAGCCTAGAGGAATGGCTTCATGCAGGACTGGAGCCATATCCTCTCCCAACCATGATTCGGTTATGAATAGTATGTCTGGTTTTGCATCTGTGAGAAGGTCGTAGATGTGATGCTTGTTTTTAGAGAGGGATCGAGCATTTATTAGTAGACAGTTTAGAGAGTGGCCTTTGGTGATAGTGAGACTTTGTTTTGTAGAAGAGTGGTCAGTATTGTGTGGGTTTGTAGCAGGTGTGTTTTTAGAGCTGGCATTAGCTGTATTAGGATAGCAATCGTGTAGCTGTTCTGTATCATGTTCCTCATCCAGCATGCTAAGAAGGCATTTTGATGGGTCTGCGTGTGTATGTGGTGGAGATGGTGTTTGAGAGTGGGTTGGAGTGCTGTGCTGTTTTCGTGGTATAACATTGTTGTGAAGTAGACATGGGAAGCGAAGTTGTGAGGTATGGCATGTTGCTTATATTGTTTGCGTGTGTTTAATGCGGAAGGTGTATGAGTCAGGGGTGGTGGTGCAGCATGTGGGTCATGTAGTAAGGTTCTAAATTGTCCAATGGATGAGAGGCGGTTAGAAGAGAGTTGCTGTGTTGCTGTATCTGTGTTAGGTGTGGTGGAAGAGAGAAAGCTTGGCATTGGAGTTGGTTCCTTTGTGTTGTTTGAAAGGTGGGTGTATGTTTGTATTTTGTGATGGTAAGTATTATGAGGTGCTGTGCTTTGAAGATCTTGTGCTGGTGTGAGTGATATGCTTTGTTTTTGAGGAGTAGTGAAAAGGGGTGCTGATGTACATGTTTCATGCAATGGATTTGGTTGTATAGTATTGTTTGTGAGAGGAGGTTGTACGGTAGAGGGGTGGTGATGTGTTTATGAGTAGAGTGTATGATGTGTGTAGGTGGCAGTGAAGTAGAGGTAAGAGTGTTTGTCTTAGACTGGTTTGTTGCAAGAGTTAAAAAGTGCGGTGGTCTGCAGTGTGTGTGTTGTACGTTAGTGTTATTATGGTAGAAGGGAGAGGAGGGTGTTTGTTGGACAAATGATGGAAGGATGATTATATGTTTGTTAGTGATAAAAGGTGGTATGTTAGGTGTAATTACAGCAGGGAGCGTGTGTCTGGATGGGATGTAGTTATGTATGGTGTCGATTGGCGTTGTGTTAGTGATGAGTGTATTGGTTAGTGGTATAGGATAGGGTTGTGTACTGTTTGTAGGTGATGGTGGATATGTGTGGTAGTTGGGATAGTAGGGTGTATATAGGTGTATAGTAGGTAATATAAACAGTAGAGACCCTTGACAATGAAAATAAATCCATACTTTGGCAGCCTCTGCCTTCGCTCTTCGAGCATTTAGCCTTAAATTTACCCAGTTGAGTTTGACTTTGCTAGAAGCATAATCTGCATAGTCTTGGTATGGATATCAGTATTTTACTTGATAAGCTGGAACTGCGGCGACTTTTCTTTTCCCCTCCACGAATGTACCCTCTACAGGGAACCCAGTGTTTGACTACAGGGTCAACCCCCCCTTCACCCCTGAGAGGTAAAATATACCCAGTACTTGGGTAAGTGAAGAAATGCACAGCATGCCACTGCCTATGTATGCATCCCACAACCCTCCTGGTCTACATTTGTTTGTTTGTATGTACTCTTGAACACGACTGCTAAACCATAAGTATGTTTTGTTCAAGTCTGGTCATAAAACTGGAAAATATATTTATGAGACAGTGAATGCACCATACTGGGGATGTGAAGCATTGCATGTGCAAAATGGTATGCTATGTTGCAATGAGTGGTGCACCAGAATGTGGTGCACAATAATCACAGCTTGTGGTATGTGAGAAGAAATGCACATGAGAGTGTTGTGCGCATCATGTATATAAATGCACACTTTGGCACTAATGCTTTATGCCATATTTTTGCTCTTTTGCAGGTACCTTTGGATAGGCAAGTACATACTGCCTTGCATGCCTGACTAAATATGCAGGCCACATGAAAATTTCTGAGGACATAATATACGTCACCGGGGGAGTACTAGAAAAATAAACCTGACATTACAAATGCCCAGGACCTTAAACGGCCAGTAGTGTAGGACAGAAACATGTTGGAGCTATAAGGGTCATAGGACCATAGTATCCTTTGTGCCCCTATCATAGTTACTTTTAATCTTTCGCACCCACCCCATCAAAAAAGGGATACCTTGGGAGTGGATGAGGAATTTTTATTTAGTTGTTACATCCTGCTAGATAGAAATATACTAAGAGCTCCCTGGAACATGGTCGAGCCCACCTTGAATTTTAGGGGTCAGTGTGAACCGGATGATAAAGCATGCCACTATTAGAGTGGGTGAAGGTTACTTATAAAGAAAGATTGATTTCCCTTTTCCCCGCCTCCTACTGAGGTGGTGTATAGACATGGCATGTATCAAACCACCCTCATGAATTTTGTCTCTTCTAGCAGAGGGATACCTTTATGTTTATTTTGTAGTTTCTAGGGAGTATGTATCCCCTCACCCTTTGATACACGAAAGGGTCTCCCCACCCTCCAAGGTTCAGAAGGTCACCTGACCTCCCTTACAAAAGTTTTGAGATGACATGTCCTGTCTACTTTTCTTCTGTATCCCCTATTCATCTTTCTTTTCTCTTTCTTGTTTACTCCTTTTTTCTACCTACTCTTTCTCTTGCATTTTGCCCTGTTTGTCTATTCTGTTTTTCATAATTTTTTTCCTAATTGCATTGTTAATGTTTTATGTCTCTACAGAAGACCTACTGAATTGTATTCATCTTGATTCATTATACCTTCAGAGTAATCTCATGGCATGTAAGAGGTTTCATTCACACAATAAAAATACAGAGAGTTTTGACTAATTTAGCTAAATATAATGAAGACCTAGTTTTACTACAAGAGATGCATCTCACTGAATCTGAATCTTTAAAACTTAAACATAGTTGTGTGGGTACAGTTATGATGTCTCCACCTTCTAATACAAATAATTGTATTATTATTCAATGTACAAAACTGATAGAAATTGGGTCTCTTGTTGGCAGAGGTTTGCACCCTCTCCAAGTAGGGACAACAATTCTAGTCAGGGTAAACTAGATAAACACTTTAAATTAACCTTTGTTCATCCTCCAGTAGCTTGGCACAGAGCAGGCAGGCTTAACTTAAGAGGCAATGTGTAAAGTATGTATGCAACACACACACTATGAAAACCCCACAAAAAGACTTCCCACAGGTTTATAAAAATAGAAAATATTTATCTGAATAAAACAAGACCGGTTCCGATCAGTGGAAAGGTGACGATGTGTCACTTTTGAAGCAAAACAGCTGACCCACTTCTGATGCCCAGGACTGGAGGGGGAACCTCATGCAAGGGTAGAACTCACAGATGGCAGAGTCCAAGTGCACCCGCAGGATTGTAGGATGCCTTTTGTGTCCCTGCAAATTCAAAAAATAGGAGGCAAGCCAGCAAGCCCTTGAAGTCACTCTGGGTTCAAGTGAGATGTGTCTAGACTAGTGTAGGAAAGTAGGTTTCTGTTGCAGTAACCTCTCCCACTTTTTGTCTGACATCTGATACACTTTGACTTGATATGCCCTGGGTCCCTGCCAATGAGGTTCCCAGGGCCTGTGTTCTTTCCCAAAACTGGACTTCTGTATCCACAGTTGACACATCTCTGGCCACAGATAAGCCCCTTGTACAAGGTACCATGGGTACCAAGGGCACTGTGACCAGGGAAGGCCTCTAAGGGCTTCAGCACCTATTGTGCTACCCTTAGAGCCCTTGCACCTTAAAACCCACACACTGCAATTGCAGGCTGTGTGTTTTGGTGCAGAGGTAGGGGGTAGTAAACTCGGACATGCGACGGAACGGAGGAAAGTAATTATTACGTTCCACCGTTCCGTCGTATGTCTGAGTTTACTACCCCCCACCCTGACCCTCTCCCGCCCCACCCCATCGCCCCGCAGCACGCCCTATGCGAGCCGCCACTGCACCAGACAGGTTTCTAGACCCCTGGGTAGAGGGTCTCCACTCTCTGGGTCCCAAAACAAAGCCCATCCTGGGCAAAGGTGTCATGCCTCCTCCCCCAAAATGGGCTGGGTCCACGACGGGAAAGCTTCAAAGGCCTGCCATCTTTGTTAGCTGACCCTGCCTTTTGCTGCCCCCAGCAACTGGCTCCCACCGGTTCTGACCCCCACTTTGGGCGGGAGAATTGGTGGGAAAACCAAGTTAGGAAGAGAGGTGTGCCCATTTTTGCCAACTCCACCCCTCAGTTGGGGAAGACGAGGTGAAGCACACATCTCAGTCCCTCCATCTTGATGCTGAGGGGACACAGCCAATCAGAGAGTGGCGTATGGCCCCCTCCCACTAGAGGGTGGCATAATAGGGGGTGCAATCACCCCAAGGAAGGGACCCATTGGTCCCAATCTGCACACCCCTGTAACGCCCCTAAATGTAGTATTTAGTGGCAACCCTAAACCTTGCCTCCTAGGATTCCTGCAACCTACGAAGAAGTCGCACAGCAGATGAGACTGTAGAGAAGAACTGACTTGGCCCCAGCCCTACCGGCCCGTCTGCAGCTTTTCAGAGATCCTGCGCCAAAAGCCAACTTGTCCTGTAGCCAGTGACCTTCAGAACCCCTGGGAGGACTGACTGCCTTCAACAAAGACCGGATATCCTGTGAACAGCATCTCTGTTCAAAAGAAACTACTCTGAAGAAAGACTCTGAGCCTGCTGAGGACAAAGAAACTCGATGGCTTTAACAACAACCTCACCCGTCGCCTATGGCCCAAGTCCAAGTGGCCCAGCAAGGTCCCCCAGTGCACCAGAGTCCAAGTCTACTGTGGGTTAACCCCTCCAGGACTCCCTGACCTCGCCTGCAGCCTCTGCAATGAGACCTTCCCCAACCGCGAGTGGCCCAGTAATGTGAAATCCAGCCTCAAAAGGCACCCCTGCACCCGGCTGCCCGGCCGCCCTGCACCCTGGAGACGAGGACCAGAGGTGCACCTACGTCCCTGAGCCCTTCAACTTACCTGCCCAGCTGTTGGTTCCTCCTGGAAGACTTTGTGGAACGAGCCTGCAGTCAAAATCCAAAACCAGCATCCTCCATAGGATTGCATTGGGCTCCCGACACCTCTTAAGCACCCTGTATCAGGCCGTCCCTGCGCCGCTGGTGGTGTGGACTTGGTGCCAACCTGGGACCCTCTTTTCCATGACCTTAACCCTAGGAGCTTGGCTCCCAAGACCGAGTGGCCTGCCCGTGAGCAACCCCCAACTGAGGTGCCCCGTAGCCCCATTGGCTAGCATTGGGCTTCTGCACTCTGCACCTGCCGCCCTAGTGCCACTGTTGATGCAACTAGCGTGCCTCTTTGAACCTTGGGGAACCTTGGTTCTAACCCCAAACACTCAGCCGTGTAAGTCGCTTACTTACCTGCAAACTGATAACACTCTTTTTCCCCATAGGAATCCATGTTGTGTTTTTTCCTCTGAAAATGTTCGATGTGTCAACCTGCTTTTTCTATAGAACAAAAGTAACTGTGTCACAGTGTTCTATCTAGGCATCTCACCCCGAGTAGTCGATGTAACTGAAAGTAATGCAAAAGTAATCCAAAGTAATTTCAAAGTATTATGAACTGTTTTTAAAGCAAATACAAACCTGTAACAATACCAATGTCATCTATATTTGCATTTCTGTGTACAGCCTTGCATTTGAAAGTATATTTTACCTACCTGTGCCAAGTTAGTTCTGCATTGTGCTAGAAATAAAACTTAAGTATACCTGTTTTATACTTACCTAATTGGTCTGGATTCAGTCTCTGAGTGTGTGCCGTCAGTTCTTGTCTGGGGAATACAATAAATTCTTAACACACCCTCTGATAAGTCTAACTGCTCGACCACACTACCACACTAGAGCTGTTAGTGATTATCTAATTTAGCCTCTGTTATACCTCTGCGGATAGCATCCAACATCTAATAATAGACCCTTTTTTTGATAGAAAATCTTCAGTTAAATTGCTTCCTCACAAAATGCATAAACAATTCCATTCTACCATTTCCCACAGTGCTTTAATAGATTAATGGAGGTTATGTAACCCAATCATCCCAAAATGGCATTACTGCCACCATATTTTGCTTTCGGATCATGCCCTGATGACCACAGATGTGGACTAAATTCATCCTTAGCCTCATTCGAATAGATGGAGAGTCAAGAATTCTTTATTAAGTGATGTACAGTTTCCCTCTTCCTTTCTTTCATTTTCTTCTGACTTTTTTAGAACTAATGTGTGTCCAAGCATCTCTCCACAACTTTTATGGGATACTTTTAAAGCAGCGGCATAAGGATTTATTATTAATTTTGTATCAAAGAAAAAGAAACAAAGTGGAAAAGACCATAAACTTTACTCTTGTCTATTAAAACTTTAGAGCACCTATTTTACTATAATAAATCAGAGGTTTCTCTTAAAAATGTAATCCAGACCAAATTGAAATTTAATGAACTTTCTACAAATTAGGCTTCCTTTGTCTTACTAAAAAGTAGTGCTTGATAATAAGTGGGTCGTAATAAAGTTGGATAACTGTTGGCCTAATTATCTCAAAGTAATAAAACAAACATTAAAAATGGATTCCTTACTTAGTCCTCAAGGTGCTTCAATATTTACAGATAAGGATATACTGGATGAATTTGTTGTATTTTACAGTAATCTTTATACCCTGAAAATACAATAGAGCAGCCCCAGATTGATTCCTATTTACAACATACTCCTAAACATATTGTGGATAATCTGGATTTCTTTTATCTAGAGAGTGATATATCCCTAGCAGAAATATCTCATGCACTTAAATTATTGAAGAAAAGGAAGACACCTAGCCCAGATGGTTTTATGGTTGAATTTTGTGTTCACTTCTCTAAGATCCTGCTTCCATGATTCTTGCAAGTATTTAATCTTTTTTCTAACTCTGGGATGACAAAAGGTACATTCGAGGAAGCTACAGTTTCCCTTATTTATAAAGAAGGTAAGAATCTGTCATGGCTGTGGCTGGCAGCCCTTGGGATTTGGACACTGGACAGGATGCGTATGCGGCAAAAGCCATAAGTATGATCCTTTGTGAGAAGATTCATGGGGGATATGCCTGGAGCAAGCCCTGGCTCCATTGTTACTCTCCTTCATGTTTGGCTCGTTCTGTTAATGAGGAAACTCTGGTGCTTCAGCTGCTTCATTGCTGTTCTTTATGTTTCATTTATGCCCCATTATGTATAACCTTGGTTTAATTTCCTAGTGTGAAATGGGCACAGAGACACCCAAAAGTACTACATATCCCATCATGCTGTGAGCGGTGGCCATATTGGGAGAGGGTCTTGCCTATAAATAAAGTCCTGCCCTAAACCGCAAGCTCGCTATTCTCCCGTTGTCATCTGAAGTGGTCGCAGAGGGCTCTCCGTGTATCGCGGCTTCCTAGGAGAGACTTTAGCAGCAGTTTGCGAGGTCATGCCGGGTAGGTGTAATCATGGCTCAGCTACTCAGATTACAGGTTATTTTGCCGCATTCCAGTTAAGAGCAAGATGGGCCTCACTGGTAAGAGCGCAATAGTGCTGCTATATCGATGAATGTAGAGCACCAGGAGCTTGCTAATATTTGGAACAATAGTTCATCAGGCGCTGGTTCCGGTTCTATATTAAATCATTACTGTGTGAATTAACTCAAGGGTCCTCCCCTACCCCCTCAAGGCTCCTCCCTGAGCCTTACATTTTATCATTTGTATGTAGCTATGTTGGCAAAACTGGTTTAGGACTTTCAATTATTCTTTATGTGTTAATTTGGGCGACCCACAAATTAGCCTAGAATTGGATGGACATCACAGGTGCTAACATCCTGCAGGGTCCTAAGGCAGACGCTGACTGGACGATGGTGGACTGTTGAATCTGAAGTGCTAATATTAGGTGGTTCCCTGTCCTGCTGGGCATCTGCCTGGTGACTTGGCTTGCCTGGCCTGTGCCCCATCCTGGTTAGACTGTGAGAAATCTAGGGATTCTTTTCTCCTACATATTGTGACAGTACCATCCTCTTGTTTTCAATATTAGCAGCTTGTAAGGAAATGTCTTTCTTTCTGTCCCTAAAGTGACTCCGTTTCTAATAATACAGGTATTAGTAGGAGCTCAGCTTGATTATGTTAAAGCCATATTCCTTGGACTGTCAGCATATGCACTTCAATCTCTTCAATTTGAGAGGAACTGTGCATTTCCTTTGCTCTCAGATTGCCACGTTATGCTCATAGTTCGGGCCATCTGCTAACAATACATTGGCTTCCAATGGATAAACGCATAGTTTGTAAAAATATTTGCATTGTTTTCAAGCTCTATATGACTATGCTCCAAGTTTCATTAAACGTCCTTGTATTATCCTTTTAGTGCTTAATGCTCTTCATTTGGCCCCTTATTGGGTCCCTTCCTTTTGAGAGGAAAAGTCGCAACCTTATTGACTGCCCTGTATGTGCAAATCTATAGAGGGGTGTTCAAGCTCCTACCAAACACATGGCAGACGCAGATTCACTTCCAGTATGGACTCATTAAGCAAGCGCTCGCTTTCCAAGGCGCCTTCATTAAAGTTTGTAAAAATATGAGGGACCTACCATTTAACGTACTTGAACATCTGGTGGGATATAAATAAACATGGAAAAAGAATGAAACCCATGGTCAGGTTAATTAGTCTAAACCTTCATGAACTATGGGAAACCCAGTCCCCCTAATCCAGTGAATAAAGTAGTAAAGAGTCGTTCACTTCTGCAAGACAAAGACCAGACAGTGTAAAGATGTCACTCCTGGATGATAATTAATTCTTATTAAAAACCATCACAACAGCTATAACCGAAATATCATATTCCATCTCACATCAAATGAAAATTTCTTTCTTGTAGGTTGGAGAGAATTATCCAACAAATAACTTTTTTTCTGCAGTGGAAACAAACTTGGTCTTCAGCAGTCCTGCTGTAGGTCATAAAAAAGTATCACTGATGTAAGTGTTATGCATTTGCCTTATTTAGATACCAGTGCAAAGGAAACTGTTAAAAACTCATTTTAATTCACTACAAATACAGCTAATTAGACAAGCCATAATTGAATGTCTGAACGGCACACATAGCTGAACTGGAACATGGTGAAATTTCTGGATTCTGCAGTAGACGCCTTAAATGATATTAAAAAAAAGGCTGGTTTTATTCTTTGAAACACTAATGCTTATTTTGTACAGTTTATAGCAAAGTCTGAGCGGTCCAGTGGTTTGTTAGAGCACATAACCCCTTTAGACACAATCATCTGTATAAAATGCATTAAATGTACAAGTCCAAAAATTATAATCCATCTCTACCCTCAAAGCAAAAGAGTACATTAAATTCAACTTCAGGCATGGCCTATTTGCTCGCAGAAGTATTAATGCTGATTTTGTATATTACATATGACAAGGAAGATTTTGCGATGGTCCTTAAACTCAGCATTGCATAGATCTGGTAAATGGACAGTTACAACTGTACTTACTCATTTGCATGTTTCAGAGCAGAGACTAAATGGAGATCCGTTGCCTATCTCCTCCTCAGCTCATAACTGCTTGTAGAATCAATTTAAATATATAAATCCGTTTTAATTACTGCGTCAATATGGATATATGGACGGTTTTTATACTTTTCTAGTAAAATTACTTGCTTACTTGTAATGATTTTAATTAACTGTACGAATAAAGTGATACTGATCACTAGAAGTTAGATCCTTTGGCTATCAGGCAGCAGTCCTTTGGGATGTTATTTCTTTTAGCACAAGGTGTCAAACTCATTACCCCCTCAAGGGTCCTCCCCTTCCCAGTCCTTACAAAGTGAGGCAGTCCTGCCTCCACCCAGCCAATCAAAACGCAAGACAAAACCAAAGGCTAAAGGTTACATAAACCCCTCCCACCCACCGCCATGCCTGTTTTTTTTCTGCTCCGACGGCGGTCGGAACGCTGGTGCTCCGGGTTCCTATCTCCTGTTTCCGGTTTTTCCTGCGGAATGGTTGCAGTGCCGTGAGTGTTTTTAAAACCATGTTTCTTTATTGCTATTGCTGTTTGTTTGATGTTTCTCTCTGCGCGGCCGCTCTGGTCGGCCGCGCTCCTGTTTTGGGGTCAGGACGCTCCCCGCGCATGTGCTGGGCTGGGTTCGGGGAGCTCTCCTGGTGTCCTGGCCTCGGGTCGTTCCGGCGCTGGTGATTACATGCAGCGTCCAGCCCCCGCGGCCATGTTTGAAGTATCTGGCTGTGGGTGGAGACTACAGGGCTGTCCTTTTTGTTGTGATTTCAGGTCTCACGTTACGAGACTTGCTGTTTAGGGGCAGTATTTATTGGAGGTTGCTGGGCACTTCCTTTTTTTGTGTATTGCGAGTTCCTGTGAGGTTTACTCCTTTCTGCTCGCCATGAGTGAGGGGGCTTCTTCTCCTGTGCCTGCAAAGGCGGTTTCCAAGCAGCATAATGTCCTGGATCTGCAGGAGGATGACGTTTTTCAGATTTCTAGGGCTGACTTGCAAGACTTGATCAATACAGCTGTCCAGTCTGCGCTGTTGGAGCCTGCGGCGAAGAGGTCTAAAGCTGATGAGGAGGACATGGACAATTCCCCTAAGGGGAAGTACGCCCAGGGCAAGGTTTTTTCAGACATGCTGGTCCATATTCGGGAGGTGCTTGGTTTTGACCCTAAATTATTGTCTGATGAGGGGTTTTACGCCCAGTACAGTTCCTCTGTGGTGGCTGACCTTCCCTTCCATGATGTCCTGAAGGATATCCCGACTAAGGAATGGCTTGAGGTTGATAAGCAGGGTGTTCCTCGCTTTCTGGGGAAGCGGTATCGCCTGGCGGACTTTGACACCCAGTTTCCTGCGATTCCCAAAGTCAATTCTCTTTTGTCCTCTATGGCTTCTGCCTCCTCTTCCTCTTTGTCATCTGAGGAGGCTTCCTTGACGGACCCGGTGGAGCGGAAGGTGGAGTCTGCTCTCAAACGTTCTTACGCAGCTTCTCATTTTGGGGTGCTTGCTAGCACTTATGCAGCCTATGCCTCACAGGTCCTTCTGAAGGATTTTGAGAAGTTGTTTGACTGTCTTCAGGATCAGGTGGACCCTACTCCTGTGTTGGCTAAGATGGAGGTCTTGGCGCAATTCCTCTCGGATGTGACTTTTGATTCCTAGTGGGCTTTCTCCTCGGCTGCCGGGGCGGCGATGGCTGGTAGGAGGTCTCTCTGGACCAAACCTTGGTGTCTTGAGGTTGCGCAGAAGACATTGGTCCATAAGCTGCCTTTTGAGGGTCCCCGTCTCTTTGGGGACGCTTTGAATGCGATGGTACAGCGCTCTGCGGAGGAGAAGAAGATGTTAAAGCCTTTTCAGCCTGTGCCTAAGAAGAAATCCTTTTTTCATCAACAGGGTTTTCAGGTGGCTTTGTCTTCTCAGCCCTTTCGGGCCCGTGGTCGGGGGGGCCGCGTTCCATTATAAGTCTCGGCCTCAGCATCAGCATCAGCAGAATCCCTCTGGTGCGGGGCAGAAGTGACTATGCCGTTGTGGGGGCTCGGCTCTGTTTGTTTCTGGACCGTTGGTCTGCCCTGATTTCCGACCAGTGGGTCTTGTCTGTCATCAGGTTGGGTTACCAGATTCCCTTCCAGGGCCCTCCCCCTCTGGATTACTTTCTGGTTACCCCGTTGTCAAGAGATCCCGTGAGGCAGTCTGCCATGTTGTCCGGCGTCGCCATGTTGTTGTCAAAGGGGGCTATTGTGCCGATTCCAGTGGAAGAAGTGGGCCTGGGGTTCTATTCCCATCTGTTTCTGGTCCCAAAGCCAGATGGTTGCTTCCGCCCAATTCTGAATCTCCGAACTTTGAACAAGTTGGTGCGGTTGGATCATTTTCAGATGGTCACCTTACAGTCCGTCGTTCCCCTCATCCAGGAGGGTGATTTTTTTGGCTTCTCTGGACTTGGAAGACGCCTATTTTCACGTTCCAGTCCATCCTGCCAGTCAGCGGTTCCTGATGTTTGCTGTCCAGGGGATGCATTTCCAGTTTCAGGTTTTGCCGTTCGGCCTCTCCATTGCTCCTAGGACTTTTACCAAGGTATTGGCTCCTGCTGTGGGGGTTTTGCAGCATAGGGGTTTCTCCGTGTTTCAATATATTGATGATTGTTTGATCTCTGCTTCCTCCTTTCCTAAGGCTCTTCTGGCAGTGGAGGCTACTTTGACCCTGTTCCGGGATCTGTGGTTCAAGTTGAATCTGGCCAAGTCTCATCTGGATCCTGTTCAGAGACTTCAGTTCATTGGGGTCTGTTCGACACCTCTCTGGGGGCGGTGTTTCTCCCTCCTGTTCGGATCCTTTCCCTGCAGACTCTGTTGCAGGATCTGTTGAGTCGCCCCTCTGCCCCGGCTCGTGTTTGGTTGCGGGTCCAAGGGTTGATGGCTGCCACCACTGCTGTGGTTCCTTGGGCTCGCCTACATCTCAAGCCATTGGTGACTCATCTGTTGGCTCGGTGGGACTCCTCCCAGTCGGATTATGAGACTCTGGTTCCTCTCTCTCCTGCTCTGGTTCAGGACTTGGCCTGGTGGCTTTACACTCCCAATCTGGAGAAGGGGGTGCAGTTTTGTCTTCTGCCTCCCCTTTTGTTGACCACGGATGCCAGTCTTTGGGGTTGGGGGGCCACATTGGGGTCCTTGGAGGCCAAGGGTCGGTGGTCTCGGAGGGACAGCGCCCGTTCCTCAAACTGGCGGGAGTTGGCGGCCATCTGGGAGGCGGTGCGGTTCTTTCAGGTTCATCTCCACGGGGCGAATCTGTTGGTTCGTACCGACAATCAGGTGGCTTGTTGTTACTTGAACCGTCAGGGGGGGACCAAGTGCGCGTCTCTGATCCTGCTGGCCTCCATGATTTGTGCTTGGGCGGAATCTCATCTGTTGGCCTTGAGGGCGGTGTACATTCTGGGACAGTTGAATTTTCATGCGGACGCTCTGAGCCGCAATCTTCCTTCCTCTGTTCTGTACCATCTCGCTCTTCCCCTGTTCAAGTGCCTTTGTCTTCGGTTCGGGACTCCCTGGATCGATCTCTTTGCCTCTCCTCACAATGCTCTTCTCCCCCGGTTTTGTTCGGAGGTGATGTGTCCTCAGGCTTGGGCTGTGGATGCTCTTTCGATTCTCTGGCCTTCGGGCCTTCTGTATGCCTTCCCTCCTATTCCCCTCCTCCCGAGGGTGCTGCAGAAGATTCGGGGGAGAGTTTGTCGGTCCTGTTGATTGCTCCTTTATGGCCTCGCCGCCTTTGGTTTCCTCTCCTGTGGCGGCTGGCAGAGGGTCGGATTGTCCGGCTTCCTTTGATTCCGGCTCCTCTTCAGTTTCCGCTCCTGTCTCTGCCTTGTCTTCGTCATTTGCAGCTGACGGCTTGGCTCTTGAGTGGTTGACTTTGGAGTCTTTGGGCTGTTCCTCTGTGGTGGCTCGTGATATCCAGTTGTCACGTCGGCCTTCGACCCTTAAATGCTATGGTCGTCATTGGGGCTCTTTTGTCTCTTGGTGTTCTTCCCATGGGGTGGATCCTGTGCTGGGGGATCTTGCTTCTATGTTGGATTTTCTCCGGGATGGTTTTTTAAAGGGCCTTTCCCCTTCCACTTTGTCTGCTCAGTGGGTGGCGGTTCGTGCTTGTCGGGGTCCTGGGGCCTCCTTGGAGGTTGTTGCCCCTTTGGTGAGTCGGCTTCTTCGGAGCTTTTGGCTTCGTCGACCAGTCTCTCCTGTGATCGTGCCTTCTTGGGATTTGCCTACTGTTTTGCGGGGTCTGCAGTTGCCCCTTTTGAGCCCTTGTTGGAGGCGGACTTGTTGCGGTTGTCCGCTAAGGTGGCTTTTTTGCTGGCCATCACCTCCGCTCGTCGGTTGGGTGAGTTGGGTGCCTTGCTCGTTTCTTTTCCTTATTTGCAGTTCCTGCAGGATCGGGTTGTTTTGCGGCTTGATCCGGCTTTTCTGCCTAAGATTTCTTCGAGTTTCCATTTGCAGCAGGAGGTGATACTTCCTGATTTGCCTGCCGATGGGGATTCCCTTGTTCCCCCTTCTTTGGATGTTCACAGGGCTCTTCAGATTTACCTCCAGCATTTGCTGGAGTTTTGGCTTTCTCCTGCCCTGTTTGTCTCCTGTGGGGGTGTGGCTAAGGGGAGGAAGGTTTCCACTTCTACGATCAGTCGGTGGGTGCGTTTGGCGGTCTGCTAATCCTATAAGTCTGTGGATCTGCCTCCTCTGTCTCAGGTGCAGGGTCGTTCGACGCGTTCTGTGTCTGCTTCCTGGGCTGAGGTGGCGGGGGTCTCTATCCAGGAGATTTGTAGGGCGGCCACCTGGCAGTCCCATCACACTTTTGTCCGGCATTATCGACTTGATGTTTTACATGCCTCTGTTGACAGTTTTGCTGTTGGCGTTTTGAACGCTGCTGTTCGTTGATCATTTCTTTGATTAAAGTTTTGTACTATTTGCATGGATCCCTGGTGTCCTGTGTTTTCTCTTTCTGGTTCTCTGCTTGTGAGTTCCTCACTTTGTAAGGACTGGGATGGGGAGGACCCATGAGGGGGTAATGTCTTGTTACTTACCGGTAATCTTCATTACCCCGATTAGGGTCCTCCCCATCCCAGTACTCTTCCCTCCCTCCCTCCCGCTGTGTTTGTGTCTTGGTCTTGTTGATAACAGGCATGGCGGTGGGTGGGAGGGGTTTATGTAACTTTTAGCCTTTGGTTTTGTCTAGCGTTTTGATTGGCTGGGTGGAGGCAGGACTGCCTCCCTTTGTAAGGACTGGGACGGGGAGGACCCTAATCGGGGTAATGAAGATTACCGGTAAGTACCAAGACATTTGTTTAGCTGCAAGAAACACTCCAAGACTTGGGTGTTCACTGACATGTAGAGACGTCATCTTCAACATCATAAAATCTTTATTCGGTTGACAAAAACAACCATAAAAACATACAATACATATGAATATTAAACCACCTCAATAGTACATTTGCACATAAAAAATGGCAATCATTAAAAGAAGAAGGTAACCCAGCACAACAGTGTCATAGCAACTAGACATCAATGCAGCTCGTAGCAAGCATAAAACAGCGAACATGACAATTTCATTGGGGAGCATCTGTAGGTAGAGATTTCTATTAGCTGACTTATCCCATGCCAGGACCAGGGCTGTTTTAAAGCATTGGCAGAGTAGGGAATTCCCCAGGTCCCCACCTTCAAAGGACCCCCTGATAAAGTGATAATGATGGGATTAACAGATTGTTTTTAAATTTGATAGTTGGGCATGCTCAGCCTGCCCATCCTACACTTGTTAGTTTTCAGTTGGTGACAATTAAATAAAAAATATTCTTATCTCTCTCTCCCTCACCTTCATCTTGGCCTTTTTTTGTCTATCCTTACATCTCTACATCCTTTTGTGTTTACCCCAGCTCTCTGCACCTCTCTCTATCCCTCTACCTCTCTCTTATGCAGGCCAGCTTGTGCTTTCAGCTGATTCAGGGCTCCCAATTTCTGTAGGTTTTATGTATAAATCAGTATTGTTTGATTTCAGGTTGTTCTGAATAGGGGGGCCCAAAGTATGTGTTGACCAAGGCACCAGAAATCCCTAAGAGCCCACTTGCCAGGGCACCTTTGGGTATTTGCGTGCTCTAGAAATATTTAAATAAGTAAAAGAAATACCCTCACATGCTGTAGTTGGGAGCTGAGTCAATCACTTTTTTTCATACAGTGTCTTTTCATCTAGAGAATGTAAAACTTAAAAAAAAAAAATCCTCTCGAGCAGCAGTTTGACTCTTTGGCCCAGATTTACTAAGGATGTGCGCTGGTACAAAGGGATGCAACATGGTGTAAGTATTTACTATTCTCTGCAAAAGGTGTTTTGGAAAAGGTGACTTTTTTCAATTAAAATATACTTTGCACTGCTTTGCTTTTCCTTGTTCTGTTTAGTGTTGCTTTGCATAAAGAAGTTATTACTGGTGGGAACAGCACATACCCCAATAGATTTTTATTCAAAGCCTGAACTGCTAAGTTAGCTAAACGTGGCTCTGCGTCGAAAATGAACAGGCAGTACCAAAGGAAAATGCGTTTAGTTCTCCAAAAGCACAATGCATTGCATGTGTGCTGCGCACCACAGCACACTTCTAATGTGTGAAAAGCATCTCCGTTTGTGTAGGAATAGGAATGTGGACTGAAAGATATGGGACAGTACAAATCCTATGGTAAACCTCACACTCTCACTTCTGCACCATGGTGTCAAGCTATGCGTTGCTCAAGGCACCCTTGTGAGCGCGACAATACAGGGAATGGTGGTAGCAAAAAGCCAATCTTAGTAGATATGGTTCTGCCTGTTTTTCCCCCTTATTTTTTGCAACACAGCCCAGAACATGAAAATGTTTTAAATCTCAGAATACATATTGCAGAGCCAGAGAACTTTAACTTTGTGCATATTTAGACAGTGTAGCTAGACCTTGTGCCGCCCGTGGCAGTCCCTGTGTTTACCGCATGCGCAGGTAAGGGGGGGGGGGGGGGTGCTGGCAATTCCTGCGACGCCCGCCCCGCGGCGGCTGCAGGTAAGACCGGGGAGGGGGGGGAGGGGTGGCAGCCTGCCGCTCCCAAAACTTCTGGCACCCAGGACGGACCGCCCCCCTTGCTACAACACTGTATTTAGATTATTTGAGAACGCTACTATGAATTAAAGTGGACCTTTAGACTTTTTGGGGGAGATAGCGAAGTGCTTTCATAAAATGCTTGACAATGCTAATAAATGCTTGGCACAAGAAGTCAGGAGGGGTCTAGGCCTGGAAAGAATGTAAAATGTAAGTAGGATTTCCACTAAAGCAGATTTGCACCACTGGAAGTCTCGTGCATTGAGAAAGGAAATAGTGGAGCGTGCGAGCACTGACCTGGTGGTGACTACAATCATGGTTCCTATGGAGGATCATAAATGTTCTGCCACACTCTTCAATTAGAGCATTGATCTTGGACTTTTTATTAATCAGGCTGTTAAAAGAAAAGGTGCTGTGTTGGGTTCGTCCTCCTCTACATCCGACTTTTGTTGGAATCATCTTCATTATTAGCAAATTCTTTGAAAAATTCAAGAAGCAATTACACCATGAATTACAATAATGTATGCACACTCGCCAAGGCATAAATCCTGATCTGGTTATTAATGCATTAGATGTGGGTTCAGGTGTCATGGATTCAGAGCGGGGGCAGAAGCACCCCAGCAGATTTTTAAACATGCAATTATTAGTAAGCCACAGGAAAAGACCGTTTCGGTATTTTAATATTAAAAAGAGCGTTTGTGCATTTTCTTAGCGCAAAACTGTTTTGCGTCAAGTTGAATGTTTGAAATAAAAGAATATAAAACCTCAAGATTCACATGAGAGGAGACAGTTTCAGAAAAGAGTAAAAGTCATTTAGATTACCCTATTTTTAGAGATAATACGAAGTTTCCTTAATTTTGACAGCACTTATTTTTGTAAAACTAGGGGCATATTAGCAAGACAGGCGATAAAATTATCGCCGTTTTAGCGGCAGGAAACTGCCGCTAAAACGGCGATAATGGGCTTGCTAATATGCGTTATAGAATTCCAATAGAAGCCCAGGTTAGATGTCCTGCACATCTAACCTGGGCTTCTATTGAATTCTATAACGCATATTAGCAAGCCATTATCGCCGTTTTAGCGGCAGTTTCCTGTCGCTAAAACGGCGATAATTTTATCGCCTGTCTTGCTAATATGCCCCTAGATTTAAATGAGGAACTAAAGCGGAAACAGTGGCTCCGTCTTTTTTTCACATTTAACGGTGCAAATTGGTACCTGTTTTTTGATGGTGCTAAAGTGCATCGGGATCCTGCATTTTTAAGCTATAGCATGACTTTTCTCAAAATATAAATTTTTTGTTAAAGGCAAATAATGTAATCTACGTAGCTCTTGCACTGTGCAGCCATTCCACGGGTATGACGGTCTTAATTAGGAGTACGGTACTACTCAAAGCAATTCCATCTCTGACAAGGGTCACAGAGCAGATTTGCATATATTTTTATATTCTCACCCAGTGACGCTGTGTATCAGTTTCTCTAATGCAAACTGTGATGTTTTAGAAGAAAGATCAGGGTGGTATGGTATTTCCTCATTTTGGTAGCTTTATTAATAGTGCAAAATCTTTAAAAACATCCTAACTTCCGATAGTACAATGTATTTATAAACATGAAACAAGAGAAGAAATGCTTCAACCTACATCGACCTGAAGAGAAAGAAAACAATCTAACAGTTCAGTTGGGTTGACTGTAGATTTGGCCGTGATGAAGCCGAGTAATGGGTTGGGATTTGTGGAAGGAAAAGGGGAGGAGAGGAAACGAGGATGAATCGGAAAAAGTTCTGAGGAGATTCTGTCCTGCTGTAGCAAATGAGGACGAGGGATTGATTAGTTGACTTTCAAAGAGGAAAGTTTTTTTTTTTTTTACAAAGTTTGAATAGAGTCGATGTTACAGCTTCTGAAATGTTGATGGTAGTCTGTAACTGAAAGTTTTATTGCCCTAGATTCCTTATATACTGCAACAGAGAACATCTCTAACTTAAGCATCACATCATTTGAACGGTGATGCTCTCGCTACCCCATATTATGGTAAAATTTGGGCTGCGTTGCTGTGATATCAACTATTTTCTCTGTATGTTCCGTGTTTTGCCTCAATCAATCAATATGCACGCTTCAGATGCATAAATCATTACTACAACATGGAGTCCCTCCCTTTTGGTTGCCACGGTAATGTGATGTTACTGAAGATGTTCCTAAAATCTTCAGCAAGTTCATTTCTCTAGCTGATAAGACACTACTCTTAACGTTTCTGTGCTGAAATTCGTGCGGTGTTTCCCAAGAAGACATTTCTGCATTAATGGCAGTACAATGTCAGACATGGCAGGGGATGTGAAGTACTGCCAAGCACTATCATGGTCTAGTACCAAGCAATCTGGACTTGCTATCCTTGTAAATTTCCTTCAACATCCGTTTTTCACCCTTGAACCTTTTCTTTATCACTTATACCCTGTCTCCTGTCAACTTCACTCACAGGGGCATATTCTCAAGGACTTATCGCCGAGTTAGCAGCACTTTAGCGCAGCCAAAGTGGTGATAAATTCATCGCACCATTCACAAGCTGGTGCTAACAGCCAATATCGCCAGTTATCCTGCGATATCAGCCGCAAAAAACATCGCCACGGATGACACCGGCAACTAACGCTAATGAGATGCAGAGTTGGCGTTCCCGTGCAAAAACCCGCGGAAACACCACTACGCAACATTCCCAACGACCAGCCAAATCGGCGCTAAGAATTAAAAACATGCTATAAGGCGCGTTAGCAGCAGGGATTTAACACCTGCTCTTACCTGGTGTTAAGTCGGACGACAACCTGCACCATGAAAGGGAGCCCGGCCCACAGCCACACCAGAAGAACAACAGATGCCATGGAGCTACTAATCATGCAGCTCGGAGCCCCAAGAGGGCCACAACATCCACCGCCACCACACCCAGGCCCGCCACCCCCCCGGGCCCTACCCCGGGCACCCCCCCCGGACAAAGATATCTCACATCTACCGTACAAATTCATGAACACAACAATCCGCCTGATGTCGCACAAGTACAACAACCAACATCCATGTGTGGTCCGAAAAAGGAAAAACAGACATACACCTTAGAATTCCAAAAATAATCAATTTTTTCAATTTCAGCTCAACATCAATAATTGGCATAGTCATGGCGGGTCTTCTCCGGACAAACCGTAAGTCACAGCCTGCAAGACAAAATTGAAGATAAGAAGGTGTGTCATGCGCTCAACAAAGGACAGAGAGGGAGAGAAAGAGAGAGAGAAAGAAAGGGAGAGAGAGAGAGAGTGAAAGAGAAGGAGAGAGAGAAAGAGAGAGAAAGGGTGAGAGGGAGAAGGAGAGAGAGAGTAACAGAGGGAGAGAGAGTCAGCGAAAGAAAGTGAGGGAGAGTGAGAGTGAGAGAGAGAAAGAGAAAGAGAAAGAGATAGAGAAAGAGAGGGAGAGAGAGAAAGAAAGAGAGAAAGGGGGAGAGAGGGAGAGAGAGAAAGAGAGAAAGGGGTTGAGAGGGAGAAGGAGAGAGAGAGTAACAGAGGAAGAGAGAGAGACAGTGAAAGGAGGAGAGGGAGAGAGAGTGCCGACACTGCGCACCCAGGCTGCTGCACCCCAGCCCCTCCCGCCGCCCAGCGGGGATTGCCCGCCCCTGCGCACCCTGGCCACACTGCTCACCTGCTGCCACCGGTGTGTCTCCAACCATGTGCCGGTCCACACTGCAGGCCACCAGGTCCCTCATCTGAAACAGAGTCCACAGCTAATGATGGCAGAGTACATATCATTGCACACGGGAACATTGCTTGGCCGCCCCTGTGCACACAGGCCGCTGCACCCCAGCCCCTCCCGCCGCCCAGCGGGGATTGCCCGCCCCTGCGCACCCTGGCCACACTGCTCACCTGCTGCCACTGGTGTGTCTCCAACCACGTGCTGGTCCACACTGCAGGCCACCAGGTCCCTCATCTGAAACAGAGTCCACAGCTAATGATGGCAGAGTACATATCATTGCACATGGGAACATCGCTTGGCTTCCCCTGCGCACACAGGCCGCTGCACCCCTGCCCCTCCCGTCGCCCAGCAGGGATTGCCCACCCCTGCGCACCCAGGCCTCACTGCTCACCTTCCGCCACCGGCGTGTCTCCAAGAGGGCCCACCACGTCCTGGTGCAAGCTCCAAGCCCTGGGCCCGCGACCCTTGGCCAGCCTCCACATCACGCATCCCCGCAGCGCAGGCCACCAGGTCGCACACTTGATTCTGGGTCTTGATTTTGCAATGGTAGAGATCATATCAGTGCACACGTCATCATCGCAGGCTGCACACCCGCTCAGCTCTCTAGGTGCCACTAACTCTGTGAAACGCGAGGCAACGCAACGTGGTGGTAAGCCCGCACTGCCCGCTGGCTCAGGCCTACATTGCGGTCCACCAGGCGCACACTTGACTCTGGGTCTTGATATTGCAATGGCAGAGACCATATCAGTGCACACGTCATCATCGCATGCTGCACACCTGCTCAGCACTTTAGGTGCCCCTACCTCAGTGCACAGTAAGCCACCGTCCAGTGCACAGTAAGTCACTGTCCCGTGGCGATAGGCCCGTGTCAGCCGCAGTGCAACCGGTGCCACTGACTCTGTGCAATGCAAGTCATGGACCCTAAATGATTGAGTCTCATTATCGGCCAGGCGGACGCAGCCATGTCACCTCAGGCAGTGGGGAAGAACTGGGACATGTAGCATCGTCCCCCCCCCCCCCTTTATACGTAAGCTGAGTGGGCGGGCTCGACGTACACCAGGCCAGCGTAGGGGTGTGAACAATTATCCCTGGCCTCTGGGCGTGGTTCATATCTGGCTGCACAGGAAACCAACTGATGCATGTGTCTCTGTTGCAGTGTCTGTGCCACACGGTCCGCAATCAACAATGTTGCAATGTTGCATGCAGCCGGAGGGCGTCTGCGCACGAAGGGACTGTACAAGGAGCGCAAGGCCGCTCGGGGTCTTGGCTCATACATGGCAACTGTTGTGTGTGTTCATCGCTTTTGGTGCACCATAAGCCCAAGGCCTAGCCTCAATTGCAGCGCGATAGCCACATCACATTCCCAGGATACAAGCAGTAGTCTGACTAACATTATGGATAAAAGCCCCCTTGTCTCAATACAGAAGGTGGAAGGACATCTGCACCCCCGACCTTGGAAATGCATGCGGCAGCCACCCCCTAAGAGAGATACCATGGCAGATGATGACGACTCCCACACTACACACGGCGCCAATGAAAGATCAACGTCTCCACACCCCACACACAGAAGTCCTTGCTCGAGGTACTCCTGCATGGAACGGCCTTGACACTTACATACAGGACAACCCATACATACAAACTTTGCACACTCATACGACTCATTGCTCCGAGCTGTGGCATATCATCCACATAACAGCCGTAGGACAGAAGAGTGCCGGTTCTACGAGTGCGAACAACGCAATGTCAGAACATCCCGGGCGCATGCACAATGCCTGTCACGTGGCACTGTACCGTGACCGAATGCTGCATTTGTTGGGGGCACTGCCACTAGCAGTGTTGCGCATCAGTTACCGTCTGATCTTCCGTCTTGCGTACGTCACCTGCGTCCAGCCCTGGTTCCACTGCCGATCATGCATATTCGAGTGGTTCATGGATGTCTGCCTATCCAACACAACGGTAGATGAACTGGATTATGACATGTGTGTGCGCCCCCTGCTGGCCCACGACCAGGAGTGTAACCGTGATACCTGTTCATGGGATGCCTTGGTATTGGGCGTATGTGCTGGCAGTTGGGCATGTGAGATTGCACAATTCCTCATGTGCAGTGACCACATCGAAGCGCTCCCCTATTGGGCTGTGTTGCGGATTGGTGAAACGGCACGGACGGAGCACATCTGTCCGGACCAGCTAATGGATTGGCTCGCCCCGTGTTCGTTGAAGTCGACAACTAGGTACTCTTGGAACTGATTGCCCATGAAGCTGCGCTCGCTTTCATGGACGAGTAACTACGTTCCTGCAGCCACATAGGATTGTAACCCATGGCACAGGTCCCAACACCCTTTTGCATCTTGGAGAAATGGACACTTATCCCACCATGACAGTGGACAAGGCTGCATTCGCATGGACTCAGAATGCATGTGCGTGCAAGACTGCGGGTTGACACACACCTGTGCAAGGTGAGTGGACAGCGGCGCCTGGCAATGTTCCTCAAACTGACACACCGCTGGAGGGAGAGTACACACATGGCAATGTAGTACTACATGTGACCTTGTTGGACTCCCTCACCTGCTCACTGTCAGCAGAGCAGACAGTCAGCACAGTCCAGTGGTACAGGACTATGCAGATCCCATGGGCTGTGAGTGGTGTCCCCTGACACGGTGCAATGAGCATTCGCCAAACACCACATGACTCGTCCAGCAAGGCAAGGTGGGCTGAGACCGTCGGCATCCATCATGGTTGGTGTTTATTTGTGCCTCCCCATGTCTTGCACCTCCACAAGTTCCTTTGCTGCCTGTTAGTGTCTGATGCATTGGTCTGCATGTTGTGGCCCTTGTCTTGCCTGTACTGACACGCACATGCTAATAAAGTGTACGCAGCTTCACTAGTATTCAACTGTGATGAGTGTTGATTAGCATGCCAAATCGTGTTCCTCAATGTGCATTGTCCGTACACAGGGAGGGACTGACTGACACCTTTCACTTAGGGGTGAGTCCCTATTGCCAGCTCCACCTCTGTGAGCCAGACATTGCGGTTGGGAGAGTTGCTGGTGGACCTGTGCGCTTACGTGTCTTCAGCAATGTGAGTATGGTGTCCAACTTCTTGCCATGTGGATCAATGTGTTCCATCAAACCAGGCTGTGTCCACACAGTTGAGTGTGTGTAGGTATGTGAAGAGATGTTCTGTTGTCACATGTGATGTGGGACACTACTTTAGGCCTCCTACCGACTTTGACATATTTATACACAGCCCTATTTCATACATGGATGTGGGGCTACGTTGTGGGGTTGCGAGATTGTTGTTCATGATCAATGAGGCCACAGCTAGTTCACACCTTCACAGTCATCTAATTGGCCATGTGTGTCACAGTCAAACATGCGCATTGATATCATTTCCCAGGGTGTACCTTTTTGTGCAATCAATGTCCCTACAGTCATCCATACTGTTTTACTTGATTGAACATAGACATGACACATCTGTGTGATTAGGAATGTTTTATTCACATCCTGTGGAGTGTTGGAGATGGAACAGTACATGGCCATGCACACCCCACATTACATGGTTGCCCAGTGGAGGGCCAAACAGAGTCCTTTAGGGGATGACAAGTCGATCTGTAGAGGAAGGGTTGAGTCTGCAGCCTGTTTGGTGTGTCATTGGTAACCAGAGCAGATATGGCAGTCCATGTCGGGGTCCAGGTGAATGTCACAGAGTGTTTCAGGGGACAGTGGAAGGTGTTGTACCAGGGCATGATGCAGAGGGCTGTACCAAGCAGAAACAGGCCATATGGCGGGTGATGAATGCTACAACCTCATTTTTGACACAGAGTCATTACCGTCCACATCTTCGTCCTCTGATATGTCTTCTGTGTCAGGTGTGCCAGGTGTGTGTGGTGGTGTTATCGCTGCACACTGTGTGCCACAGACACATCAGGGGCGGAGGTGGCATCTGTGTGCCACTGACACATCAGGGGGCGGAGATGTGTGTGTCAAAGTTCCTGCAGCAGTCATCTGGGACAGGCTCTGTGGCAGCAATGACAAGATGAGGATCTGCAGGGCATGGTAGATCCCAGCTACATCTCGCTGGTGTTCAGCATTGACTGCCATCCTTCCTGCCTGCATCCGCTCCATGTTCTCCATTGTCCTCCGCATCTGTGCCAACTCTGTGCTGTCGTCGCTGGAGCCTCTCTGCCTAGACAGTTCTTGTATCCGAGTAATGGCTCCAGCGAGGTCAGCCAAGGATTGTTGTAGGGCATGGAGCGGACTGTGGGTGTCCGTTAGGGACTGTAAGTGGTCCCTGATGGGACTAAGACACCCACGTATGGCATCTAGTTTGGCTGCCATGAGGTCGAAACCCACCCGCAGCTGTTCAGCCAGCCCCCTCTGGCAGTCTGACACACGGCATTGGAATGCCATGTGTTCTTTGGTGAGGTGCTGAGAGCCAGCCGTGGTGGTGGGTGCTTCCTGCTGTGTGGCCTGTGCAGGGGTGGGATCAACTCGATGCAGCTGGGCTGCCCTGCTCCTGGAGGTGGGGTGCGGAGGCTGTCCACGAGCCGTTGGAGGGTGTCGGAGCAGATGGCCAGGGGTACCTCCTCCTCATCACTGAAGAGATGTCTGGTCTGCTCTGCAGGAGGTGTTGATTGTCCCTCTGCAATGTGAAGTGGAGATGCAGGTTAACAGTGTGTTACATGTATGTGCATGCATTGTACATGTTTACATACTGACTGCATGACAATGTACATTGTGACTGTTTTGGAGGAGCTGGGTATTTGATGGGGGACAGTGGACATTCCAACTACATGACGGATGTGAGGTTGTACTCGTACATTATCTGACAGTTTCCTGCTATGCCTGATGTGATTGGCCATTTTCTACGCACATGCGGCACCAGTTGTGTCCTCTGTTCTGTGGTGTTAGTGTGGCACTTTGTGCCACATTGTCGTCAATGTTGATGTGCTGTGATTGCTATGTGTGTGTGCTGCATTGTGGGAGAGTCGCTACTGCAGCTCTGATTTAGCAGCCCCTTATCCCTTTGATGCGGTGTGCCTTTGACTTGTGTGCTTTTACGGTGCTGAGATGTTGGCGACTTGGGTCATTTGTGCTCTTGGACGGATTTTGTACTCTTGTGCATTGTTTGTCTGCAGATGTGTTGTTGACGTCAGGGGTTGTATGTGCACGTGGATGTGTCAGAGTGTGACCTGCTCCTTTGAGAATGTTATCCACACTGGGCCATCTCAGTGTCGTGGCGTGCACCATGTCATGTATTTTGACTGCAGCCATGCTATTGGTCATGCAGTGTCACTTGCATTGTCAGTGTGGCTCCCAGAGCCGCTGCTTTGCTGGGTTCAGCACATGTGCATGGGTAGGTTGTGAGATTGGTGATGGGGGGGGCATTTGTGAGCATGGTGGACGGGGGCCTACTTGGTGTTTCTATGTGTGCTGCAGTGTGCCAAGGCCATCAGCGACATGTTCCACAGTCATTGTGGGTGTGCAGTATGCTGTTCTTGATTGTGCATGTGTGCCATTGTGCCCGTCTCCCCCGTCCCCCCAGTCCCTGGTGGTTACTCACCCTGTTGCTGTTGGGTCAGGTCATGACGAGCAGTGTCCGGACCCCCAACTCCTTGCACCGTCCCCGCACTGATGACTGTGGCCACCATTTCCTCCAGCTCATCCAGCACCTCCTGTGGCGCAGGACTCCCACTTCCAGTCGCCGTTGCTGCCTTCCGGTTGGCAGCGAGTTTCTGCTTAGTTTGGCTTGTCACATCATGCCAGCGCCTCTTGACCTCCTCCATTGACCTGCTCGACACTCCGACTGCATTCACGTTGTTCACGATGGACTGCCATATTTCCGTTTGTGTTGCTGATGACACAGTGGAGGTGACGAACAGTTGTTGGTAGTGTTCTGTCACCTCCGTGACGATGATCCGGTTTTCCTGCGGACTGAACCCCGTCTTCCTCTTCCTCCTTGCCCTTCCCCGGCCCCGGGGTTCCTGGCTGGTCGTCTGTGGGGCTTGTGGGGTTCGCGTTGTCCTCTGCACTCGGTCCGTGTGCGTCCATGGTGCTACGCAGTTGCATTATTTTGTCATTTTTTTCTCTGCTTTTATAGTACATTCTCATGCATGGCGCGTGGGAATCGCAGGCCTGTCGCTGGTTTCGCTGATTTTTGTATCGCCATTGGGGACATCGCAACTTTTTTTGCGTTTCGCATTTTTGGGGCTTCGCGTTCATTTTAACCTGGCATTTGTCGCGTTATCGTGAGACTATCGCATGGTGCCACCGGGTTGTGAATACTGCATTCACACAGTGTTATTTTCCCGCGATAGACTGCGATGTGAGAAGTTGCGTTAAGCGATTTTGGCGATAGTTAACACACGTTCTTGAGAATATCCCCCACACATTTCAACAACATGCGCTCAACACTCTTAGATACTGCGATACCTTCACGTAAGGCTGTGTCCCCCCCTTCAGTCATAATTGTTCTCTAATATTAACCATTGAAGAGTCTAAAAGCATTTTTAGCCAATACAATTTAAATCTTGCTCTCTGTTAATCATGTTGGGCGCCAAAAATGCAGGTCGCTGCCAAGCTTCCCAAAGCTGCAACATAGCATTTTTCTGATTTAAACTTCTTTCAAAATTCATCCCAAAATGGTACCTCTACAGAATGAGACTATAGTGGTGTCTAGTATCTTAAAAATAATAATTCGTTTTTTATAAAATGCGTCGTAACTCACTTCTGTTGATACTAAGTTCAGAAAATAGCAGGCATTACATTACCTAATTTATAGTACTGACCTCGGAAGAATGGGAGGCTGAGTCTGCCTTGCTCAGAATTCAAACTCATGAATTCTAGAGACATCATTTGTTTCCAGTGAATGTTGAGCTCACTGAGTCAACCTGACAGCTTCAAAATAATTCTAGTCCTCTGATTGCAAATCATCTTTGTTTACCTTCAGCTAAGACAATAGCCTGCGCAGCACAACAATGTAACAAGAGACCTTCTCTTCTGAGTTAAAAACTGAACAAGGCATATTCACCACATAATTTACAAAAACCCTTTTCATTTGTCGTTATTTCAAGGACGTGTCTCATGGGTTAGCAAGAACTTTGTAGGAAGCAATATGCTTCCATGGTGAGGTAGGATAATGAAACGGCAAACACACACGCAAACAGCCACACACGCAAACACAAATTCACATGCATATCCATTTACATCATTAAATGAGGCACCTGCAAAAATACCTCAGACTCATTTCTACCCCTACCATACTCGATCACATACCCACACAGAAAAGCATGAGTGGATCTCTCACCTACACCTAATCTAGACAACTGAAGAACCCCCAGTGTGTGCCTCAATTCCAGAGATAGCATTTGAGAGAGATATGGTATTGAAAATACAGTTTGCCGAACGCTTTATAGACTCCACTGTGTAGGTCCTCTGTTCACTTCAAGAGGACTCAAAAAGTGATATGCTAGCCAATTACATTAATGCTATGTCAACTAAAAAAGACATGACTCCCTCTCTGCCAGAGCACACCATCCCCATAACCTCTTGACATGCAACACAGAAGACATGGCCGACATGAACTGAAATTATGCCTCACAGCAACCAGAGGTGTGAGAACCATGAGAAAAGACAAATAGGTATGTGACCGATGCAGAAAGCATCAAAGAAACATTCATTTATTACAGGCCCATGAGTGTTATAAATCACTATTCGCAGAAGACAATAGAATAATGGGAATAGGCTGGGTAAAGGATCACTGAAAGGAAGTGGATTATTAGTTGCAAAGGATGTGAGTTCCTCACAAGTGATACGTCCACCACCTTCCCTTTACTGGTACCCAATGCCCCATTGTAGCACTAGATTCCCCAAGGGTAGCGAAGCAGAGTAGTGCAGGCATCCTCAGGGGAGATGGTGTGGGCTAGTTCTCCAGCTTGCTATTATGCAGACTTTTTTTTAGTGAAAAGGAAAAGTACATTACTACACATGCGCTGCTGAATACTACACATTAAATTTACAAATATGTACATTCAGGTAGATGGAAATAACCCAGGTGACACCGCCATAACATGTTACACCCCTAGTGGGTCCAGAAACCCATAATCACAATACACCTACCTAAACTAGACTCAATAGAGGGGGTCTCATTATCAAAAAGACAGGCATATTGGCTTTGTCATGTTGTGACCACATTGATAAAAGTAGAAATATGGCATAATCAACCAATGTAACACCATTGAATTCAACGGGAATGGTACCATCTTACATTAATGATAATTAAAACATACCATACACTGGCAGCATTATTATTGGCAATAAATAAAAAAAAACAATTCAATGTATATATGAGTCTTTATTCTACATTTACCATGCTGGTACTACAGCTTTAGGAAAAACCTAGAAGGGTCCCTACACTACAGAGCCTATATGCAAAAGCACCAGTAACAGGAGCCCTTTAAATCCAATGGAAACCTCTCTTGGGGGCATAAGTGGAATCTCAAGGGATACTTGGAGCAACTTTTGAGGTCCATTTCTGGGAGTCTGCTGTCAGACAGCCCCCCAAAAACTCTACAAGCAATGTTAGTGGTGGTCCTACCCTCGATAGGGCATCACCAGGAGTATTATCATTTTTTAGGTGCTTACAAGGGCATATGACACAATCCTCTGCCTGCGGCGGGCATATTATATGAGCTGCTTCATTTTGTTTACTTTGCAGCCTTTCACCGAACTCTTTTTGCTAAGACAGGTGCCTGTCACTACTTGGGCATGTGGATAGTAGTGGTACGTTGGAGGACGGGAGGGAACACAAAGGTGCCAGCCAGCTTTTGACACAACCCTCCAGGGGTCCTTTGTCAGTTCTCCCACCCGCTGGAGGGAGCAGGCAGTTCTGTGGTTCTCATCGATATGGGAACAGTGGTATGGGTATGCCCGAACCACAGACACAGACATGGGAGCAGGAGGAGTGCCTGTCTTGGCCTGGCTTTGGCCCCCAGCAAGATGGGGTCCCCTGGGACCCATCTAATTGCATCAGGCCCCAGAGAATTGCATCACCAGAGTCAGGATTCTCTCCTGGGGTCACCATGCATGCCCCCTCCCTAATAAAAAATGCATTTCAGATGTTGCGCCAACCCCTGGGGATTTGGATTTCCCTGTGGGAGAGTTAGAAAATGTATTGGTGTACTGTGCAGTGGTTTTCCTGCCCTGTCTCACTAAGATGATGGTTCTTCCTATCCACACTTAAGCCCCGTTTTTCTATTTGCCTGTAAGCAATACACAAACCCCCAACAGCAGAGCCATTCACAGTCATGTGATCCACAACACTGGCAGACGGCATAGTTGGTTGTGACTAGAAAATGGCAACTTTCTAAAATTGGTATTTTCAAAAGTATATTTTAAAATCTGACTTCGCCATTAAAGAGGATTTTAAATTACAATTCATTTGAGTGTAAACAGCATTTCTCTATCTGCTCTCAATCTCAATAGCACTTATTAAATGTAATAAGGTAATTGTTAATGTTAATCAATGAGATAGAGAGGCCTTAAAAAGGTGAAAAGTGACTTTAGAAGTTTACATAAGTATACATGTCCTACTTTTTAAATACAGTGCACCTTGCCCTATTAGCCTTCAAGCCTACCCTAGGGGTGACTTATAAGTATTAAAAAGGAAGGTCTAGGCCTGGCAAAAGGTTTATTTTGCTTTGTCGAAATGGCAGTTGAAAACTACACTACAGGTGGCTCTGGCAGGCCTTAGAAATGTTTTACAGTGCCACTTTAGTGGGTGGCACAATGCGTCCTGCTGCCCTCTAGTAGCATTTATGTACTGAACCTTGGTACAGGTAATACCATTTACTAGGGACTTACAAGTAAATTAAATGTTCCAGTCAGATATATGCCAATTTTACCATGTTTTAGGGAGAGAGCATAAACATGGTTAGCAGGAAAAAAGTGCACAGTCTTAATTTCAACAACACTGGTTCTGCAACCGAAGGCAAAACGCTGGGGGTGACCATGGAAAAAGGGCCAGGTTCAACAATGGGTGTTTAAGTGGTGATGAAAAGTCCTACGGTGCCACATCCTCACTCCACCCATGCCCCAACCCTTCTCCACAGCATTGAAATGAAATGAATGAAATGAAATGGAGATTTGTAGAGCGCGAAACATTCACCCGAGGGTGTCAAGGCGCTTGCTCATCAGAGACAGGATTTAAGCTAGGAGGTTCGCAGGCACTTTAAAGATTGAACAACCATGTCTTTAGCGCTTTCCTGAAAGCTAACAGATGTGTTTCTTGTTTCAATCTTATTGGGAGAGAATTACACAACCTAGTTGCGCCAACCAGGAAGCTTCTTCCCCCCCAGGAAACATTTTTTACCCTGGGAACAATCAGATCATGGGCAGAGATAACGGAGACAACGGACTGGAATATAGGGTAGCAAATTCCGCTTTAGAAAACCCGGTCCTATGTCCTGTGTGGCCTTAAAAACAATACATAGAGCCTTAAACTCAATTCGTCTTTTTATTGGCAGCCAATGTAAATCCTTGAGCACCTTCGACACAGATTTGTGTCTTGGGATGTTCAACAGGAGCCGAGCCGCTGCATTCTGCACAACCTGCAGCTTAGACAGGCACTTTTTCCGAAGATTGATAAAAAGCCCATTACAGTAGTCGGCTCTTGACAGAACAAGTGCTGAGACCACTAATTTACGTAGCTCAGCTGGGATAAATGGGAGGATCCTTCTCAAAAGCTTTAACGTGTAAAAAGAAAGGGAGGTAACGTGGTTGACGTGGTTTTCAAATGAGAGTTTAGAATCGAAGATGACTCCCAAGTTCTTAACCTTGATCACTGGCGTGGGTAGTGGCCCAAGCTCCAAGGGCCAGAGATCGGGTGACCAGAAGTTAGTGTGAGCACCGAAGAGTAAGACCTCCGTCTTACTAGAGTTAAGTTTTAGACAATTGGCAGCCATCCAGTCCCCAACCTGACGAAGGCAGGTATAGAACTGTTTCATAGTGTCAGTGGAGGATCCTGACACTGAGACGATGATCTGCGTATCGTCGGCATAGCATATAGCCGAAAAGCCTAGGGACCTGATTAGATTCGCCAGTGGTGCAACATAAACATTAAAAAGAGTCGGGCTCAAGGAAGATCCCTGTGGCACACCACATGGTAGTGTAAAATTGGGTGATTTAAAGTTATATAGGGCCACAAATTGTTCCCTGCCAGACAGGAAAGACACATAGTGACTTCATGTTGTCTAGGAAGAAACCTTCCATGGGAGCCTCAGCCCTGCCCCCAACTGGCACAGCTGCCTAATCGCGTCCAAACAAAACCTCAAAGGGGAGCCCCTCCTATGTTTGGCTCCAGAGGTCTGGCCTTTCTCCTTTGTTTCTGTGGGTTTGTGCTTTCCAAGACCAGGTATAGTGTGAGGAGTTAATTAACACATACATATTTACTGCCCTCTTCTTCTTTTTCCAGCAACTTGGTCAAGCACTGTTAATTGCTCTATTGTGCGAGGATGTCTTTGATCTTCCAGCTGGCCAATATAGTAATTAAGTTGGCCCGGCAGGGGGAAAAAGGCATGGAAAATGATTAAGCTAAATCAGGAGAATATTACAATTCTTAAAGTGCCATAAGGAGTCTAGTTATGAAGAAACTGAACAAGATTGATACCTCACAGGACCCTAATGGCCTAAGTGGGGAAAAAGGTACTTTGGTGCAGATTTCGCCTATCACATTTAATTCATTTAAACACCACAGACTTTCAGTACGTACTACTGGCCTGCAGTACCAATACCCACTCACATTATAAGGCCTACCCAAGGTTAGCACCAATCACTGAAGGGTCCCTTCTGTGATAGGCCACTTGTGCGCAGATACCAGGCTGCACAAGACAATAGACTCAAATTTGCAAGCTGCACATATGCACACACATGTGTGCTCGTATGTCCACATGTAGAAGCCTGGAGCCTCTTACTCTGCCTGTGCAGCAGTGGGCCTTATCTAACTGGTCCAACCTCACGGGGTTAAACTTGTAGGAATAACGCCAAAGCCACAGATAATTACAGTGAGAGGCATTAGTTGTGTCACACTAATAAACAAATAAAGGGCTGCGGATTTATCATGAGGTTAAGGTGTAATGGACAAGATGTATTTACACGCTGTTGATTTCTCAGGTGGGAACGACATGGTGTGTCCATAACTTTACAAAACTGCTGTGAGAATGGCTTGGGAACTAGATAATGAGACCATAGAAAACACACAGGTAACCTACTAAGAGGATAAAGAGCATGTACTCCCAGCTGATAGAGCGCCATCAACACTTTTCCCTGCTCCAAAATTCTGCATGCACATATTGTTTCCATAAGACATTCTGCATCTTGTTTATCAACAACACAGCATTCCTTTTGTGACTCTGAGTTGGAGTGTCCCAGGGCAGAGAGGGTATACTGGACCCAAAATGTAACAACAAGGGTCTTTTGCCACTGGTGTCTTTTGGCCCTGTTAGACTTGGCATTTTTTGGCGTGTTTCCCCAGTCTTTTTGCTTTCTGACCTCCTGGTTTTGACTCTGTTTTTGCTGGTTTAGTTTCTCTGCGCACTTTCTCACTGCTGGTCAGTGTTAAAGTGCAAGTGCTCCTGTTGTAAATTACTGTTATATATTGGTGATTCCATGATTGATTATTTGATTTACTAGTCAGTCCCTAGTACAGTGCACTGTGTGTACCCAGGGCCTGTAAATCAAATGCTGCTAGTGGTCTTGCAGCACTGGTTGTGCCACCCACACAAGCAGCCCTTCAAAGGTAACTCAGACCTGCCACTGAAATGTCTGTGTGCCTCCTAGTTCTGTCATGCCGACTTGACAAGTGCACCCACTTGCCAGGCCATAATCTTCCCTTTTCTTACATGTGAGTTACCCCTAAGATATGCCCAAGGGACCACTGTGGGCAGGGTGCAGTGTATGTGAAAGGTAGGACATGCCCTGATGTGTGTGGCATGTCCTGATAGTGAAATACTGTTAATGTCGTTTTTTAATTATTGAAAGGCTATCTGGCCCATAGGAAAGCATGGTAGTTAATTCATATCATCTTATAAATATAACTTCCCATTTGGGACCAGATAGGAAAATAAAGTTTAGTATGCCTGAACTCAGAATCTAAAGATGCATCTTTTAGTAAAGTGATTTTTACATTCTGTGTTTGAAAATACCACTTTTAGAAAGTAGTTATTTTCTTGCTTAGCCATCCTGTGTGCCTCCCCTAGGATGTGTATTGACTGTCTGGCTTTGGAGTGACAGGGGCGGGGGATGTGCAGTGGCTCCAGAGAGTCTGGATGAGTCAGGGCTGGGCTGAATAGACCTGCGCTGCATTCAAAGTAGTGGGAGGAGTTTTCACTAGCACCTGAATAGGCCCGATCTGCATTTAGAGTGGTGGGAGGCGATTTCCCTTGCACCTAAATAGGCCCTGTCTGCCTTGGACAATGCTGTCTCTGCCTCCTGCTGGGAAGCTGGGCCAGAGAGGACCAAACTGGTTTGGACTAAGCACAGACACTCTCTGCCTGAGAGGACAAAGGAATTTGGAGTATAAATATGGGGGCCCAGACCCCAGAACTTTAGAACTCTTTTGGACCAAGAAGACTGCCAAGAAGAAGAGCTGGAGAAGCTGTGAGGAGGAACTACAACTTTGCTCAGTGCTTTGCTGTGTTGGCCTGCAGTGGCTGCTTCTGTCTTGGGCAGTGAAATGACTGGACTAAACTTTCTGCAACTTCTTTATTGAGTTTCTCCAAGAGCTTGAGGTAGAGCTTGCCCCCTGTTTAAGAAGTCTCAGGAACAGCAAAGACTTCAAGTTCTTCTGCCATCAGCACTGGGGACTGTGTGTTTTGTGCTGCAACAGAAGCAAAAGCAACCCGACGTCATCTACGACGCCGCTGCCGACTCCGTGTCCTGAAGGCACCGCAGAGGGCACCGCCGCTCGCCGCACCGCAACCCTGGTCTCGACACCGCCAGACTCTGCAACCGAGCTGCTGCTTGCACCGCAACCTGGGGGCACCGCACTTCGCACTGCCTCGCTTCACAACGCCACTCTGGTACACCCGACGATGCCGCTCCATGCCAACATCGACGCCGCTGCTTGCACGGTGGTTCGAGGGCACCGCTCATTAGTTACACGACGCACCGTCCTCATCCCACACCGCAGCCTTGGCCTACCAATGCCGGCGCCATCGACTCCAGTTTGCCAGCTGACGACAGTGCTTCAGCAATGACGACACCGCTGCTTGCACCGTGACCTGCCAGCACCGCGACGAGCACCGCATCACTTCGCACCACAGCCCTGGTCTCACCGACGCCACTGAACGACTGTCACCAAGCCACTGCCTGCACCGCGACCTGAGGGCAATGCATGCCGCACCACTGCACTTCGCACCGCAGCCCCGATGCCTGCCGACGCCGGCGCTCCCGACTTCAACCACAAGGAGTTCGATCTGCAACGCGTGTGACTTCAAGGGCCCGACGACTCCTCCACTGACCTCCGGAACCGACGCCTATGGAAGCCGGCCCTTTGGGGTTCATCGAGTGCTCGCCGACACCCTACATTTCTAAAGGTACTGTTTTGCGGGTCTTCCCGACACCGTAGCTAGCCCGTGACGCCGCGGCCAGCCAGAACTGTTTGGATTTGTTGTTCACGATGCCGTGATAGCTCCAGATGGAGCTATCGACTTGAAGGAACTGTATTTTAAGTCTATTTTGATTACTGAAGATTTCTGAGAACAGTATGGTGGATTTTTACCGTTCTCGGTCTTGTTTAGGATATATAAAAATATTGGATATTTTTCTAAACTGGTGTGGTGTCCTTTTGTAGTGTCTTCACTGTATTACTGTTGGTTATGTGCAAATGCTTTACACACTGCCTCTAAGATAAGCCTGACTGCTCGTGCCAAGCTACCAAGGGGGTGAGCAGGTTTTTTTTTAGAAGTGTAACTCCCTTATCCTGACAAGAAGGAAGAAAGGTGCAAACCCTTGCCAACTAGAGACCCCCATTTCTAACAGGCCCTCATATGGTGGAACCCCTAACTGGGAACCAATTATCCCTTTCTAGAACTTGCTTCCCAGGGTAGCGAGGCAGAGCAGTCCAAGACTTACTCAGGGGAGGTTCTGTGGGCTAAAGTCTTAGCACTCTGCAAACAACAACCAACACTCATAAAATCACTGTCCAGTCAGTGATTCTTCTTGTTAAACAAGAAAGTACTTTGTTGCACTCACTACTAAATATTATGCACACATTTATGAATTTGTAAAATACAATGGCATGTGGAAACACCTACAGTGACACCCTCTAAAGGGCTCCAAAACTAACAAGGTCACCCACTAAAGGAAGGACCCATGGATCGGAAAACACCCTTAATGTATCCTTTGCTCCTACCTGAAAGGCAGCTCTAATAGTCTGCACACCAGCAAGTACTGAGCCCTAAAAACACAATACCCCCCATGACTAACACAATATAGAGGGTGCAATTAGCAAAAGGCCTAGTGGCTTTGTTAGTGTGAGGTTCATGTTTCGAAAAGATACATTTGGTAGATTTTGATGCTAATATCCAAGACTCCTCCTGTAGAGAGTGACACAATTCCAGTTAACAGAACAGAACAGAGCACACTCTCTAGATTGTGAGGATTTAGGGGTAAATGTTAGAGAGAAAAACCATAGGTTTCTTCGTGGTTCGAAACAAGCTTTGTATGGGTAAGTGGCTCCACCGGCCAAAGCCTGAGGGTAAACTTCCGCCCAAAACTGTCTAGATGAAGGTAACAGTTAATACACAGTGGAACCAGGTGGCTCAGAGGGAGGGCAGCAGCTAGAGGAGCAGAGACATCTATTTAGATGCAAACAGCCCTAAATGTGTCACGTCAATGTACCTCAGAGGGGCCAAACACATGCACTTCTTGCCCATGGCCACACAAATCCATCAGCCCGCCCTGTTAATGTCACCTCAGCATCGTTGGACCCCATCTCCATTGAAAATGATGGGAACAAGCTCGGCCGTGGCGGTCCTGTCACCGCAGCGTTTAACCTGCGGAACAATGTTGTCCACATTGTTGTACAAGTACATCACAGTCTCCCAGGCTAGCAAGATCCTCATACCAGGCCACACCCCACAACATATCTAAAAGAGCCTCTAGTCATCCAAACATACCTGCAGCAAGAAGTCAAGTGCAGGCACAATGTCCATAATGACATGTCAATGGGATCAGAAACAAATGTATAGCAACAGGAGTGACGGATGAGGCAAGAGACACTTCAAAGGGGCAATAGACATCATTGCAGTGAAATCTGTGTTAATCAACATCCAAGGTGGAACAGAGGATCCCAGAGCAAACAGGGTGTGCATGTGGAGTTCACAGTAGTACAACAAGGTGTTGGATGAGTCAGAGAGAGCAAAGGTAGATGCTATATTGTTGTGTAGTTCCTATAAGACCTATATAGGATCTGCACGTTTAGACAACATACACTGCAGGACTGGTGTCCAGACTGATTCCAGACACCCCCACCTGGTATGTTGGCCTGTGTACCAGCTAGCTCGCAATGCCACTATAACATCCTCTTACCAAGGAGAGAATAGTTCTTGGCAACTATCGAACATGACAACCCTGATCCCTCAGGACCGTGGAAACAGTAACTTACTTTTCGCTCAGTCACTCGTGCTCACTTGTATTCAGAGAGATACACAGAATAAACGGTTGGGACGTTTTCAATAAGTATTTATTGAACAGTCGTTATTCTAGCGTAAAATAAGTGCACTGAAATCACCAGTAGACAGTAGCAGCATTAAGAAAGTAAACAGATGGTAAGTTTCTACCATTTTGCTAAAATCATAACTACAGGCAAGTATATAAAATACATGGCAATAAAATGCGTACTCCTACGATGCACCCTAACTAGATGTACCTCAGTGTACCTAGCATGTGAGTAGGTGTAAAGCCAAGAATCCCTCTAGGATAAAGCCAACCCCATTACCTGATGTAAGACTGCGGGACCCCGTTCTGGTCTCAAGCTGAACACCCCGCAAGGGATGTCAGACCACTGCGAGCTGGAGTATCTGCATGCAGGAACCTCAGCATCTTGCGTCAGTGTGTCGGCCGGGAAGTCCTGCTCTCCTCTAACTATCTCAGCAAGATGTGGTGTTTATATACCCTAAGGTATCCCCAGGGGTTCTACCTTGCTGTGCCAGTGTCGGACTTAGGATGACGTCGGGAATGAACTTTATACACAGTTATTATGCAGGAGATGATGGTCCTCGTGCATAATTTCTGAGGCCAGTGTCCAAGGAAAAACCCTACGTACTTGTGTGTAGTATTGTAACTGGGTAAAAGGTCAGTCCTTCAAATCCGATATGTATGTAGTATAGGAGAGAATGTAGGTGAAGGGTTATGATGTTACCTAGACCTATATCGGGTTACCTATATGAAATATAACGATATGAAGATACCCACCACTGCCACATAATCACCATTCAGCACACATCCTAAGCAGACATTGGTAGGCTCATCACATACAATGGCAGACCATACCACATAATGACAGCCCATACAATGCAACACTGTAGACTATTTGGGACTCAAAATGCTAATTCCAAGTAAGCACCAGTGTGCATTAGTCCCACTTGTGTACTGCGCAATAAATGACCCCATGTAGGTATATCCTGCACATTAACAACACTGACTACACTGCCTCTTCACTGACCACCTTCACACTATCACTCCACCTCTCCAGAGGTAGCCCCAACTCAAAAAGTAATGATGCAATGCCAACAGTTCATGGACAGTATATCTTGACAGCAGTAAACTGTGTGATAATAAGTGAACTATTAAAAAGTAGGAGGGCACAGGGCAGGAAATGTATGGAGAAATGACTAGTACTATATGGCCATGTTATTGAAGAAGTACCACATATGACAATACACTTAGGTCATCAATAAACACATTTGTGGCACAGAGATTACATTTGACTGAAAGTCATCATCACTGCTGTAACGGTGTGATCCTGGAGTGCAAGTAATGCATTGCTCCACAATGAGATGACTTGGCACAAGCCATATAGTAAGCAGCCTCTCATCTGTCTCCACCAACATGTCATGTGTATGCCACCAGCACAACACTCATGGCGACATTTCCCGACTGCCAAACTTAACAATGACCTGCACACATACCCCTCACCTAACCATCCTACACCCTCAATGCTCAACACCTGGGACCATGACTGTTAAAGGTGAAAAAAAAACTCATCTGACTTCCTTGCTACCCAATGCAACACCCTGGTGTGTATCTCCACATCTCTGACTTCAGCTGAAGGATGTGTGCTCGAATGCTTAACTTAAGGCAAGTGCCAAATACATGTATCACAGACCACATCAAAAGACGTCCAACAAGCAGGGCCATGTGCAGCAAAATAGTAGATCGCCAATGTGATCCCATTCTTACCAGGAACAGATATCATTTCACCTCTGGCCAAATGCACAAACTGCATAATCAAAAGTAATCTAAGGAAACATCCCAAAATGACACATATATACACCAAAGTGTGTGCATCTGTACAAATCAGCCAAGATAACCATAGACACTCCACCGGTACAAAGTGACCATGGTGTCAGTGTGCTGCACAAGCATTCCCACGCACAATCCTGACAAGTGACTGTTCAAATTTAGGGGGCCATAGCACAATTGGGCACACAAAACAAGTTCATTGCCAAGAATCAACAAATCCGTATCTGACATAAACACATGGTATGCACAGTACACATTCAACACCCATCTGAATGCCTACAAATACATCCCATAGCAATATCACCTGTGCATCAGGGGGAATAACACCGGCCAAGGCCAATGCATCATTCACTGACAGCAGTGCATGCACAGTAAGCAGTCTGTGAACAGCAGGAAAACCAGTATCAGACATAACTGAATTCACCACCATGAACTTGAACATCACAAATCCTCACAGCACACACATCACTTCACACTCAGGATGGGTAGCAGTGCCGCAGCAAACAGCTACACACTTTTGCTATCACCTACTGCTACACAACTCAGGCAAACATCTATGGATGGAACAGGACAAGAGGACTGTGCTGGAAACCCATCTGTACTGTACATCAGCAACCATGACGGCAATCGAGTAGGCTCAAATAGCACATATCACATATTGAAACAGTGCTGAGAGCCACTATGCTTCTGGACACAAATCATTCTCACACAGTACAATGTCACACCGTGGAGTGGTGGGGAGGGTCAACCATTTGCATGGCATGCAGTGGCACATGTTTTGACTGAAGTGGTGTATACAGGAGAATTGTACAGGTGAGGAGTGTACAGAGCAAAAAGCCATACTGGAGTATTTCACATTGTGTAGGTCTCAATGGTATGACTGTGACTGCTTTGAATCGGACTAACACATAGTGGTGCACATAAAGTGGAAACTAACAGCTATGCATGTGAAAAGTCACATATCATGTTTGTTTCCCAGAGTCATTCAGCACAGTGAGAACAAAGGTAAGCAAGAGCCAGGCCGGATCCCAAGACTCACAACACAGACATTGCAGTGAAACACTCTGCATACTCACAAATGATGTGGCTAAGATGTAGGTGTACCCTAGGACTGCGAGGTTACAATGACACACTGCTCCGGCAACAACGCAAACATGTGCACAGACACTCCACAAGGTGTCTGATCATGGAAACAAACAGGCACTCAGAAACTGGATCATACATGTGTGAAAGGGGAATTCTCAAGGGCACATACACATTGACACTTCTGCTAATGACAGGACACTCATACTGTCTGATGACTCCAGTGCGCACATGTACATCCATCCTTATGACTAAGAAGCCATACCTATCCAAGATGACAACACACCTACACTGGTGTGTACACATCAAGAAATATCCCACAGATATGTTGAACCCTGTCCACACCTCAAGTCATCATGTAATTTGGAAGAGCTGCTCTTGATGGAGATCAAACAAGCATGACATGTGTGAAAAAGTAGAGGCCAGCCAACATAATGAACAGGACCAGAGTAGACCCTCACAGGCAAGCGGCTTGCCCCCATCAATCATCAGTGTCAAAAGGGAACATGAGTTGCCGGAACCTCTGGGAACACCTGTAATATCAAATTAAGTACATGCCAATGGTAATGTTGAATTCAGAGCATGGAACTGATGAACATATACACATACATTGTACAGCATCATTAGCAAGGCCAGCGACAATGCTCAGAACATAAATATATGTTTTATTATATAAACTCTGTAAAAGCATTTGAAGTGCAAAACATTAAAGCCAAGGGCCAGTCTAAACTGAAGTCTGCACATGTGTGCTTTGAAATTTCACATAGACTATTGAAACCCAGTCCACCGTCAATGGGAGTATCACCAGGATAGGGCCAGCAAATGGGCAGGGCAGGTACCTCTCAGGGAGGAATGGGGCGTGAAGGGAGATTTTGCTTCAATTGAGTGGAGAACTGGAACTGGGAGGGGGATGACTGTCTGGGCAGTCGGAGGACTGGACCTAGAGGGGGAGAACTTGTTGAGGTGGATGGATCCCTGGATGTGTGAGCCTGAGGACTTGCTGGACCTGGTGGAGTCGTCGCACGGGGAGGTGGTGAAATGCAGTGGGGAGGCTCAGTGGCTGATGTTGCATGTGGAGGGCTGGGCCTCACTTGCTTGGGGATGCGATAGCCTACAAGTGTCTTGGGCAAAGGGATAGGTGAGGTGGCCACAACAGCTTTCTTATTCCCAGAAAGTTGAGCAGGTGCCCGTGGATCCTTCCAGGAAAAGCCTTCTGATCTGGTGGTATGCTTGGGGGGGGTGGCCTTTTACCCTGCTTCCCCTGTTTTGGAGCTACTACTACCTCACTGCTTTTCTGTCCATGCTTCCTAGGGGGGTAGGGGGTGGGAGTGGAAGTCTTGGGCACAACAGCCCTCTGAAGGGGGGGGCAGTTGTGGCAGGCACCAGGTCCACTGCAGCCAGGGCAAGTTCCTGTGCGGATTTAGGATCAGGTTTGGGGATGGGAGGGCTCTTGGAGTGCGAGGACTGTGAGGTATGCAATGTGGATGCATGTTTTTTGTGTTTCTGCTTCTCAGTGTCCTGTGATGTGCTTGTGGTGGGGCTGGCATGTGTGCTCCTTGTGTGCCTTGGGGACAATGTCTTGTGTCTGTGTCGCTTGGAATGCTGTTGTCGTGTGCTGCGTGGCTATGACTTGGTGCCTGACTGTTCTGGTGTGTGTGTGCTCTGGTCAGGTGGGGTCACTGGCAGGGTGGTTGCAGAAGGGACAGGAGCCGGACTGTGAGCTTGTGACTACAGAATGGCTGCCGTCAGTGTGGAGGCCAAAGACTGGACAGTCATGTGCAAGCCACCGACGTCCGAATGAATGCCCTCCATGAACGCAACAACCTGTGACAACTTGTTGCCATGATCCTGGAGGGCACTCAGGAGCAAAGTCTGCCCCACAGACACCTGCCGCAAGATGTCTATGGCCTCCTCACTGAGGGCAGCAGGGGACACAGGGGCTAGGGCAGTGGTGCCTGGGGGAAAAGAAACTCTACCCTTCTTAGGGCTGTGGGCCCGGATACCAGTTGGGGGAGCATCAGGGAGGGTGGACACAGGACGGGGTGTGGTGGACAACGAAGCTGAGGTAGAACTTCCTTTGCCCAACAACACCGAGGAGTCAACACTGGACTGTGAAGATGTAGAGGTAGGTGTTTCTGAAGCGGACTCCTCCAGGGCACTCCTGTCCCCCTCCGATGCGCTGGTCCCCTCAGTGTCGCTGTACTTCCGGGGAGCAGTGATGCCAGTAGCTTCTCCAACGGTTTCTGGTCCCTCTCCTTCCCTGACCTCGGTAGATCCTGTTAGAGACAGAGACACGATTCAGGCCGGATCACAATCTGTAGATGTATCAATTACATGGAAGTGCCCAACATCAATCTCGAAATGCCCCCTGACATGATGCTCACTGATGTTCACTTCCGGTTGATGCCTCAGAGCCTGACACTTATGCTGATGTTACCTGGCTACATGACAATGCAGACATTGTACAGGTGCAGAATATCTGCACTCACCACTGAGTCTACTTAGAAGTTATTACACCACACTACAGACAACTCAGAGGTTCCTGCCTTGCTCAGGGCTGGGATTCATGCAGTCTTTCATGCGCAACATCACACTTTGTACTATGCTCACCCTCAACTTGCTGCTGCTGGGCCCTCAAGCGTCCATCCAGCTCTGGCTGTGTCACTGCCAGGATGCGGGCAAATAGTGGGGTCATGCACTGGCGCGCCAAACGACCACTCCAAGAAACCAGGCCCAGCGCCATTTCTGCGTCGTTTTTGCTAAGGCGGCAGATGTCAGCCCACCTCTTGTGGCAGTGGTTATGTCGCCTGTTAGAGACCCCTAGGGCCCGCACCTTGCAGGCGATGGCTCTCCATATTGCCTTCCGCTGATGGACCTTGAGTTGTAGGTATGGGAGACAAGAGGAGACCTTATTAACACTTTGTAGTGGTACATTGTGTGTCAGTACACAGTCCATACACATGAGCGAGTCTACACATAATGACACCAGAAGAAGGATGACATGTCCACTGTAGATTTCTCAGATGTGAGAGGTTGTTTCACACTAATCTAGGCAGTTACAGGCCTTGTACTCTTGTGTATACTGGGCTCATCTCCATAGTATCCCCGTCGAATCAGTCCACCCCATAATCAGTACCCTCTGCCCAATCAACAGGTACCATCTCTCTAATGTACATATGTACGCGTAATGACCTTATGGAGGACATGGCACAGGGAATGTGTGTCCAAAATGAGATTTCATGAAGTCATCAGTCTAACTGTACTACTGATAAACCACGTAATGGCTAATTCTTCATTGCATGCACTCAGGGATCAGGGGGAACAAGGCTCTACACCATGAGCTTGAAATTGGCCGCCTACACAGACTCTCTCACATATACATTTTCCATTCTGAGATTCCCATGTGGGATGTTTGGCATCAATGGAGCAGCAACATTGAGGAGTGTCCCATCCTCCCCACATACTCCAGTGCAGCAACTACTACATCATGTATTGGACATGCCGCCGTCAAAATCAGAAAGCACGAATATTGGCTTGCAGTCTGAGGCACATAGCACTGTACAGTAACATATTGTGAGCCTTCTGAGCATTCAAAGTAAGTTTAACATTCACTTACCAGTACCTCTTGTGCACCATAGAGCCGGCCGTACTGTCCAAGGACCTCGTCCACAAGGACCTCCAGCTCCTCTGTAGTGAAAGGACTGGCCCTCAGGTTCTCAGTATGAGCCATGACTGGTTCCAGAGATGAGGTACAGCAGCAGTTCGTGGTGAGGAATGGCAGGCAGCAATGTCTCTAGGCAAGCGACAGGTGTGGACATTTCACAGACATATATATAGACCCCTAGGCTCGTTCCAGTGTTGCTCTGCTGATACCATTGGCCAGCCTGGTTCGCATTATTCAATTGGGGCCAATGCCGGGCCCCGCAGTGGCGGAGCACGCCTACCGCGATGTTAAAAAATATTAGCCACTAGCGCGCTTTGCGGTTCCCATTGGCTGATGGCTAATTCTCATTGGCGGTGACGCACTGCGGCGGTCAGGAAGCAGCGACCGCAATGCTGCATCATTCAATTGAGGCCAATGCCGGGCCCCGCAGTGGCGGAGCACGCCTTCCGCAACATTAAAAAATGTAAGCCGCTGGCGGTTCCCATTGGCTGATGGCTAATTCTCATTGGCTGTAACGCACTGCGGCGATCAGGAAGCAGCGACCGCAATGCTGCTTCATTCAATTGGGCCAATGCGTGTTACCGCAGTGGATGCCAGCTACCGCGCCTGTAAACACATTTAGCATTTCTATTCTCGCTTCGCTACTTGCATCACTCATCCCAACACATTTGACTAAAGTGATTTGTGCACCCTGTAAAGGGATTATAGAGTGTGACCTTTGAGTTAAGTCTTCACACACATGTTATGTACAAGAAAAGGTGAGTCAAATAACATTCTTTGTCATGTATTGTGGCCAGAAATGAATGAAAAAAAATTAAGGTGTCAAAAAGGACAAAGGCCTCTCGCATTGTATTAATGTCTATTGAAACACTCCAACTGTGATCACTGCTTGAATATCCCTTGCAATTTGCCTCTCGATTTCTTGTCCATGGGTTGTCTTATGAAGGGCCAGTGATGTTGCCTGCCATTTACAGGTGTCCATTGTACGGAGATCAGACATACTTGTAAGCTCTAGCACTTTCAACACACGTAGTGGTGTGGCATACAGTGTCCCTAGCTGCCATTGCCTGTATATTTTCTACACAGGTCATAGTAGTGCACATGTGTTAAAGAGACATCGGTCTGTCTGACATTACCTGTCATTTTCAGCCATGTGTGCATGTATACATATTCCATGTTTCTTTGTGTTTCATTTTGGTGAACATGGCAATGTCAGTAACACAAACTCCTCCCACAGTCATGATGGACTGACACCATAATGTGCATATATGTCTGTCCACTGTGCTGTATATTCATGTATTGTTCTCCATCTTACACTAACTGGCCTCATTTCATGATGATGTTGTGTAGTGTGGGACTGTAGGTTAAGGTCGTGCTGTGACAGCAGTGACATACAAATCGGCATTGTTGCTGTTAGCCACGTATGCTGTGTCATCTACCCACAGGGCTGGGTACACATGATGTAGCAGTGTACCATATGCCATAGACATCGACTTATTTTGATCTTGAAGTAGTTAGTATGTACACCCTGGCTAGCAGAATGACTACAGAAGATCAAGGTGTGTATGCATGTCACTTGTGCATTACACGTGTTCAAGAGTCCGGTCAATCTTGTGGTTGTGTGAGTCATTCTTTAAGCTGTTTCCCACATCTCATCTTTGACACTTTTTTACATGTGTCCCCTTCCAGAGTACGTAGGAGGAGACCACGTATCGATCGCCCTATCCCAGACCTTGCGATGATGGAGGATATCGACATCATCAAGAAATTCCGACTAAATCGCCTTACCCTGCGAGAGCTATGTGCTCAGTTGGAGCCCCATTTGAAGCCTAAGCGCACATATCCAGCAGCATTGACAGCAACTGCAAAGGTGATGGCTGCACTGCATTACTTTGCCACTGGGTCTTTCTAGTACACAGTGGCCACCGCCGGTGGGATGTCTCAGCCTATGTTCAGCATGGTGTTGCGTGATGTCCTGTCTGCATTGATGACCTACAAGGACAGCTACATTCACTTTCCAAGAAGAAATGTATTGGCAGATGTGAAGGGGGATTTTTATGATCTTGTACACATCCCAAATGTTGTAGGAGCCATTGACGGTACACACATTGGCTTTGTTCCACCACAGGCACGTGAGCACATCTACCATAACCGCAAGCATCATCGCTCCATAAGTGTGCAAGTGGTATGCCAAGCTGATCAGATCATATCCCACGTGTTTGCCAAATATCCAGGTTCGGCACATGACATACATACTGCGGAACAGCATCATTCTACAGTTGATGGCAAATCTTCATCCAGAGCGGGCCTGGCTTGTTGGTGAGTGGGCTGTGTCAATGAGTGTGGTGTATGTGTGACATGCTGCTCTCCTCACATACTTCTATTACATTGTAGGTCTGTGTTTCCAACAACTAGGTGACTCAGGGTATCCCAACCGTCCGTGGTTGCTGATCCCACTGAGGAATCCAAGTACGCCCAGGGAAGTCCACTTCAAAGATGCCCATGGGAGGACACGTCATGTGGTGGAGCACACTTTTGGACTTCTTAAGTCTAGATTTCGGTGTCTGGACAAGAGTGGTGGTGCACTACTCTACTCTCCCCAGATAATAGTAGCCTGCTGCATGCTACACAACCTGGCCTTGCGTAAAGAGATCCCCCTGATTTAGGACGATGATGAGCAGCAGGAGCCCCACGCTGCAACACCACACATGCCCAGTGACGATGATAGTGGTGAGGACGAAGGTCTTGACCAGCGTGAACAGCTCATCACCAACTACTTCCATTGAGTGTAAGTTAGCTTTGAACAACTAGGACTGGTTCTGTGCGCTTTGTTGTTCTGGGCCGAACTTTGAGGATGTGTTTGGATGCTGGCTGTTGTTGGTACACTGCTAAGGGCTACTTTGTGCAGCGCTGTGTTATTTTTTCAACTTACCTCATGTCCATGTTGATGGGGTTGATCAGTGTTATCTGGAATGCATCTTGTACAGTGTTGACTAGTGGTGTGTTTTAGCTGTCATGCCATCGTATGACAACTCACTGTTATTTGCTTGTGTTGTTCTAGGTTCCTCCCCCCTCTCAATGGATTGTCGCATTCAAAGCTTGTGGTACATTGCAATGTGAGTTAACATACTACTTACTGTGATAAACATGGTACTGACAAAAAGGCATAGGAGTGTGATTTCTGTTTATCTCAACGTGAGTGAGAGGTGAGTGTTCAAGTTGAAAGTGATGGTACATAGATAATTATGGTAGAACACACAATGGTGGAATTCCACGGTCCAACAGAAAAGTCCCATCAATGTGGCAAGGTGGGATCAGATGTACAACAAAGTCAATGCTCTGTGCAACACTGGTGACATCAACGGTGGCTCCTAGAACTGGTTTTGCGAGTTGCTTGGCCACGTGATTCTCCCGTTGTCTTTCTCGGACGTCCCCTCTGCCGTTTGGCAGGGGGGGAACCTGCTGCATGCTCAGAGGTGTCTTCTGAGGTGTTGTGAGTATCATCAGGTTGGCCACTGGGGGGGGGGCAGCTATTTGAGCTGCATGAATGTCCCTCAGAACACCCACAAGCTGGCCCATGTACTCCACTAGTTGTCCCAAATATGTGTCCATGGACCTCTGCAGCAGGCGGAGATCCTGCAGTTTTTCCACGACCTGGCCCATCTGTCCCTGGTTTTGTTGGTATGCACCAAGGACTGTGTTCTTGGTGGCCAGGGCCTCAGACTCAGGGGCCGATTCCGATCTCGGTCGGAGGCGCACCCAATACCATTCGGTCGGGAAAAAAGCCATGCGAAAGCCTGTTTCCCGACCGAACCGTACGCGGGTCCGGCCGAGCGAGTACGATGCGAGTCGCCGACCGACTCGTCCGGGCGTCCCGACAGCTCCGACCGACTCGCTCGGACTCGAACCGCTCCGACCGACTCGCTCGGACCCGATTCCGCACCGCGCAATGGAGACGTTTCCCGGCCGGGTAAGTACGATGCGCGCCGCGAGCAGTCCGACCGAGCCGCGCACTCCGGCTCGTAAGAGCTGTCGGAGCCGTACTTTGGGGGTCCGTGTCGGACCCCCCTGTACGCGTACCCGTGCGAGGCGCACACAGGGGGGACCCAAGGGTCCCCCTACCTGTGCGTATGCGAGGCGCTTCGCGGCGTACTCGCTGTAGGGGGCGCCCTTGTCCGCCTCGCACCCATTGAGGCAATGGGAGCCCGCGTACGCGTTGTACGACCGGCTCCCATTGAGTTCAATGGGAGTCCGACCGACTCGTGTCCGATAACATACGGACGCATCGGACTCGTTCGGTCGGACTGCACGGGTCCGATTCGGTCGGAAATCTCTCCGGGTCCGGCTCGGTCGGAGAAATTTCCGGCCCGAATCGGAATCGACCCCTCAGTGTCCTCCTGTGATTGTCCCCCAGTTGCCCTCCCACCTGCCCTGCAGACACGGACCTGTGGCCGCACACTGTCCCCATCCTCCCCGGGCTGCCTGGTGGTATTGGTGACAACTGCCACAGGGACAGTGTTGGAGGCAGCGGTGGTGATGGTGGAGGTGGCTGCCACACAGGTCGTTGTTGCAGGGGTTAGCGTTGTTGCTGCTGTTGTGGGAGTCGTGGTGGTGGTGGGGGGGGAAGCTCTGAGACTGAGCTTGCCCGGCCACGCCTGAGGGGCCTGGTTGGTCATCCTCGTCCGATAAACGGAGAGAATCAGCATCTGAGAGGTCACCTTCCTGGGGGGGGAGACTGGCTCGGCTCGTTGATCTCAGTGTCGCCAGGTGTTGATAGCAAATCACCTGTTGAAGAGAGGTTATATTGTCAGCATGTTCAGTACACAACACATCTTTGATGATCATAATTTGTACATTTTATTTCAGATAACCAAACTTTTGACATTGGCATTACTTGGCATTCTTAACAGTTTGTCAGCAGTCGAACATGATGTAGAGGTACATACATTGCTTGTTAGCGATGTGACATGGCGATACCAACACTTACATATGTACAGATATTGTATTTCCAAGGACATGTCCTCATGTACCAACTTGTTGCTCATCCACTTCAGTTTATGCTAGGATATCGTAGACTTTTCAGTAAGTGTCTGTCTGCTATGCTGCAAAGTCATGATTTCTGTTGGGCTTTTTGTACTGGCATCATGTGGTTTGTGAGCTATGACTGAGTCTCCATGCATGTGTTGTGTTGATGTAAGCCTTTATGCTTTGAGACAATGGGACTTGCAAATTGGATTTTGCCCATTGCATTCTTGGGCTCTGCTTTGCATTTACATGTGACTTCATGATTGACACTGTGATTCATGTGACCTCTTAATGGGATTAGCTGTGTGTGCACTGGCTACAACTTATGGAGCTTTACAGAGTTGTCTACCAAGTGCGGGATGTGGTAGTCATATACCTCCATGCTGTTTGGTAGGGAGGCCAGGGTGCATGAGCTGACTACCTACCTGTAAAGTGAAGCAGAGGAGGGAGCTGGCTGCCACATGTCTGTGGGGTGGGGAGTGGGCTCCATGCTGTTTGGGAGGGAAGACAGAGGGCCTTGTGGCAGTTGTGGTCTTGCTCTCAGGGCCCAACAACCCACTCCCCAGTAAGATGGATGCCTACCTGTTAGGGGGCACTGTCGAGGGTGATGGCTGCCACATGGCTGTGGGGTGGGGAGGGGTCTCCATGCTGTTTGGGAGGGAGGCCATGGTGCATGAGCTGACTACCTACCTATAAGGTGAAGCAGAGGAGGGAGCTGGCTGCCACATGGCTGTGGGGTGTGGAGGGGGCTCCATGCTGTTTGGAAGGGAAGACAGAGGGCCTTGTGGGAGTTGTGGTCTTGCTCTCAGGGCCCAACAACCCACTCCCCAGTAAAATAGATACCTACCTGTAAGGTGAAGCAGAGGAAGGAAATGCTAGCCATGTGAGACATTCATATTGAAAGCCTGCATTCTACATAAGTTTGATTTAATCTGGGAATTGAGGCTCAATTGTTGTGCATGACAGTACATTGCAGTGTGATGTGATATTTCTGTTGGTACTTACCAGTCTGCACTCCCCCATCTATTCCTGTGAGACTCTCGGGATGCAGTATGGCAAGCACCTTCTCCTCCTATTCGGTGAATGTTAGTGGTGGAATGGGAGGGCCGCCACCAGTTCTTTGAGCCGCCTCATGGTTCCTCTGGGCCCGAGCCTTGACCCTGCTCTTGAGGTCGGTCCACCGCTTTTTGATGTCACACAGTGTGCGCAGGGTGGTCCCTACTGCATTGACTTTGTTGTAGATCCGTCCCCACATTTGATTTTTCCTCAGAAGTGGGGTCTGTTTGACCAGGTTCCCAAACAAATGTGGTTCTACCCTAATTATCTCGTGTACCATTACTTTCAACTCTGTGTCTGTGAATTTGGGCATTTTCTTGGGGGGCATGGTGCAAATGAGTGAATAGTGCTGGGTGCAAGGTGGTGGTGAAGATATGTGAGGTGTGTCAGGTGTGTGGATGAGAAGTGGTGGAGTGTGGAGATAGGTGGGTGTGATGGTGTGCTGTGTAATGTGTTCTGTCTGCAGAATGGTGTGCTGTCTCTCTCTCTCTTTGATGCTGGTTTGCAAAGGATGCTGGTCAAGGAAGGGGTTGGTTTTATACTGTGCTATGTGGGTGTGTCCACAGGAGTGATGACTACCAGGTGTATCTTCCATGCTGCCCATGGCTTTCATTATCAGAAAAGAGCTGGGGGCTATCATTGGGGCGTGTCTGATGTGATTGAGGGCAGCGGAGAGTACAAGCACACTTTGAGCATTGTTGTGATGTTTGTTCCGACCGCCATTCATTTAGCCTGAGCGCAACCGCAGCGGTGGGAACGCAATGGTCGTTACGCTAGCTCCGCAATCTCATCGTATTTGGCCGTGCGGTCATACCGCGGCAGGAACGGCCTTTTTAGTCCATTGAACAGCTTCCGGAAAAGCTGCAAATCCGACCGCGGCGGATGGTGTTTTGTGAATTCCGTCCGCCATGGTCAGATTTTACGTGCATTGCATCGTGATCTGACTGGCGGAATTGACGCGGTACATGCGGGTGGTCTTTTACCGCGAGCACAGTGGACGGAAGGCTTTTCAGTCTGCCATCGTAATCGGCCCCTTAGTTATTAGTAGGTAAGGAGATGGCTAAGCCCCACCAGGAAAAGCATCCTTGCTGCTCAGCCCATATCTCCAACTGACACTCAATCCAAAACAAACATTCTACATGACCTCATGCACTGACTGAGCAGAAGGGACTTGGAACACTCTGGAGGACGCATTAAGTTAGAACAATTACCAACCTTGGGCGGAGTTCGCGGAGTTGCGCTACGCAAAACTCCACTAAGTGGAAAAAAAACTCCGCCGCGCTACACGGAGCTACGCAAGTGGCGGAGTGTGATAGAAAAATGCTGTTCGTGGTGATTTTCAGTGCCAGATGCTTGTCCGCACTGTGCAATCATCGCGAACGGCACCATGCACAGCGCAAGCGAGCGCTGGTTTCCTTTCTGCCACTCGAGTAGATTTTTACTCGAGCAGCAGCTTTCTCAACGCAAACGGGCAGTTTCTCAACACGAGCGGTCGCGAGCATACGCGACCACTTGCAATGAGAAACCCAACCCCCCCGCGTTGAGAAATCTCGCCGGGAGGTTTATTTTCAACGCTCGCGCTCGCCAATTTGATGTTGACTATCGCGAATGAGGAAAAATCTCGCCGGGAGGTGGATTTTCCTCGCTCGCGCTCGCCAACTTGATGTTGGTGAACGCGAGTGCAGAAAAAAACTCCGCTCGGCTGTGCGAAGCGGAGTTTTTGGGAACTCTGCGAGCTCCGCGTAATGCGGAGTGCGGAAAACTCCGCGAGCGGAGCGGAGTTCACCGCCCAGGGTTAACAATTACCCTTCCAAGGATCAGGTTCCGTAATTCGCCAAGTCAATGGCGTGCAACAAATACTGTTATTTTCAATAAAATCTCAACTATTGAATATATTTCATTAAATTAATTTTCTGGCTACCTTTTTACATGCCACAAAACCGCAGGACCTAGACACAATGATCTTTGTACCCGAAAACCATAAGAGTCAAAACACTAGCTCTGATTGTGCTTGGAAACAAAGCAAACCAATTGTCATGTCATGAATTTCTGATCCAGGAGACCTAAAGTGACAGACTCAAAATGGAAGATAAGGCTCTTGTGGGTCCCTTCCCCAGAACAGGCAGCCCCCAAAGCCATTTTAATGGGTGATCATATCCCCGCTTCTCCTAGGGCATCACTTTCCACAAATATGCACTTTTTTCTGCTCTCACAAGGGCTTGTGTGTGAAACTTTCCCACTGATTTTCTCAGCCTGCAGCACTGCTTTTGATCCATCACAGGCTTTCTGCTTTATTTTGTTAACTATTCGCTCTTGCACTCTTGTTTGTATTCTTATTTTTTTTTTTTTATGTTCGCCCCATCCCCAAGTGGGGAGTCATTGAAGCCCCTAGCGGGGCGCCTGCAGCTCCTTTTGTTAGGCATGGCAGAGGAGACAGTGAACGCCAACTCCTTCTGTCATAAACACATTTAGTGTGTCAAGACAGAGCTGGTGTCAGCTGCTGTTCCAGCATAACTCAGGTGGGGATAACAGGCTTTATCCTCTCCTGCTTCTACATGGGGGGAATGGATCAAATTCATACCAGCCTGTGGAACAACTGCCCCACAGGCCAGCTCCTTTGGCCCTCGGGCTCACTGAGACCCACATAGAGAAGCACACTGGACCTGCCCTTGCCATGATAAGTCACTTGTAGGCACTGTAGCACATTGGTTGTTTAGTCCTTCCTTCCTGCAGGTTCTACATCTTCTCAAAGTCCCTTCCTTGTGCTGTTGGAAAGTTCCAGAAAGTGGACACCTCAACCTATTCCAAATATGACACATCATCACTCTACCTCTGTCTCATCCCTTATGCATAGCAGCTTGGGTCTTTTCAAGATAGAAATTTCAAGTGGCCAATGTTCACAGCTTTCCGAGAGCTTTCAGCCTGCCGGACTAGTTGCTTCCCACCAAAACTTGAAAGGGACCTATTCTTTTTCTCGGAAGGCATGTCCAGACTTTTCAGGCAATGTGAAAATAATTACCCTATGCCAGTTCTGCACTCATCTTCTTCCTTTCCATGGAACAGTCTTAATCCCTTAAACTGAGCCTATTGTTTTGGGGAGGCTTTGATATATCGGTTGGCAGCACAGAAATTAACTTGACACAGCAGAAAAGTTCAAAACCCAAATATTATTATGCACTACCTCGAAATAATTTGATTAAATCCCAAAATATGGGAAGGAGTTAAAATATGGCTAAATTATTACCATATTTGCACTCAGAACACTTGTGAACCCAAGGAAGCACATGTTAAACTTCTTTCTAGGTCAAGCCAATGTGAAATTGTTATCTTGGTCCAGCTTACACCTACTGACTTACAGTGAAGCACTACTGATTTACATCATAGTCAAAAAGAAATGGAGATATTTCTTTTTGGGTGCCCAAATAAATTACAAGGCTTGCACAGGCCATAATCAATTTATGAATGGTCTCATCGGCGACAGGCTACCTGTCCGCCAATACGGACCTGAGTTATAGAGTAATTCCACTTGCTCAGCCCGCCCACGTTGTTAATATCGGTGAATGCGATGTCAATGTACATCATGATATATGGAGGCACAACAGCGGCAATGCCAATAAATGCAATGTCAATGTCGATGTAGCCATAAAATATGTACACATAACAATATCGAAACTAATAAAAGCAATGTCGATGCATGCTAAGACAACTGTACACACATAATGAGAATGTTGGTTAATATGATACCATTGACCGCCATGTTCTATGTACATGGCCCAAATCAAGGCCTTCCGATTGATAGGTCACTGGGGGGGTTACACTCAGCCCCAAGACAAACGCTCAACCAAGTAAAACCCTATTCCATTCCACAGATAGGCAGCTATATCAGAAAAAGGTGAGAGGAAATTGGCCCCAATAAAACACGTTTGGCCAAAAGCTCGCGTTCCCAAAATACCACAAAGTTAGATGGCACATGCATTTAGGAACACTCAGCCACACATAGTGATCACGCGTTTCCCATGCCAGACATCGGGACACATACACACTGGCCCACACTAGCTCTCCTCAAGTTTGAGGGCCATCTGTGCCCCCATTATCAGATAGTTGAACTTATAATTTATGACTAAGCCCGGACCCACATGCTCTCTAAGAATGCGAAATCAGTTTATTTGACCTCATGAACTGTGTATATGATCAGCCAAAACTTCTGTACATTGAGACCGTCTTCAGACGCTACGTTGTCGATGCTCTCCCAGCCTCTGCATTTAATTAAACCAACTTGCTGCTGTTTTGCCAAACACCTCTTGTCTTTTCATTTTTCAAGGGTAAACTCATATCAGAGCAACAACGTAATCGCATGTAACCAGCCCAGAACGACTTATACCAGCTGTGCTGCAACAGACATTATTTTAAAAGGTGGGTGCTGGTAGTTAACGTTAAAATGTTACCAGAGCTTACAGTGAGTGAGACTCAGAGAGATCCAAAAACTGGGTGGCCCAAAAGCAAAAACTCTATGGGGAGTACATTGGATCAAAACTGCATTTAGACAATATCTATATAGATGTAGACTGAAACATGCACAAACATGCAACCTAAACATCAGATAGGTGTTCAGAATAAAGTTCAAAAGCAATAAGTTCCACCTATTATTTCTCCCTAATGAACATAGGTTGAATCTTGGGACTGTAGGTTTATGTGAGAAAGATGAATGAAGTTCTCTTGAAGGGTAGATTATGTGAACAATGAATATTACATTAAATTGAATGATAATCTGAATGGAAAGTCAGTGTAGGTTTTTAGGGCTGTTTTATCCTTTCATGTGCATAGTTCTTCGCCCGGAATGCAGAGTCTCAGCAGTTGTAAACTTACTATTAAATTGCAGATTTATGAATACCAAAAACAGAGTATTCAAAAACAAACTTGTAAGTTTGACTTTGTGAATTAGGCTCATGAGGTCTAAACTCATATAGCAGATCAGGTTATTTATGTCCATCCCAATTCAGTGAGGAAAAACTCAGAGATAATTTGTTGCTAAATGAGGGTAGCCAGTGTAGAAAGTAGAATAACAGTGTGATGTGGTACCGCATATACAAAACAATAGCCACAAATAGACACTGGGCAACCATTCAATAATTGTCAGTCATGATTTTCCCTCACTCTTGCAACATCTATTGTGCATCAGGTGCCCAACAGTCAGTGTCGGCTCTTACCTCTGTTGTTAATTCGACCACAATCATTTAGGTACAAGTCAAACTCATCCCATTCCCACAAATGTTGTCAGGGCGGCTGCCCAGTCACCTGCTATTGGGCGATCACGGAGGCCCTTTCTTTCTTCTTCCCTCAGGGCTGACTCGTATACAAGCATCCGACATTAAAACTCTCTTTTCCAACTGCAGTGGCTAGGACCCCTGGGCGATCTCCAGTGCATTGCAATTCCTCTCCTAGCTAGGAGCATGGCAAGTGTTAGAAATATTGTGGCAACTCTCACCACTCATGGGATGGGGTATAGACCTATTAGGCATACTTCCACCCACAGGAGATCTGCATGATGAAAGGTTTGTCCCAACTCTCCGGTTGCAGCCCGCCAATTGAGTTATCCTGTGACAAGACCAAGTCATGTGTAGGACATGAGCAACTCTTTCACTAAATCTTGGGTACGTTGAAGCCATGGATTCTGTTCAGTTTATGTGGTGTGAGATAGGTCACATGGTTGTAATTAAATTGAGTGTATTTATTGGAATCTAGCATTTTGTGCGACTAAGTGAATGTGCTCAATAATTCCAGCCCATTCCTTGTCCCACAGATCTCAGCCTATCACAGTCTCTTGCAACCTATTTCTTCGAGGTGGAGTCTGAACACACAGCAAGCTAGCTATTGTATATGAGGCGTTATATGATACAATTCAAAATCTGGGACTCCAGCCAGCCCTCTTTAGTCGTGCACTGCATAATGTGTTAGGAAACCTGTCTCCTACCTTCGTACCATATTAAATCGCTTACTAGTGTATCCAGGACCCGGAACCAGAATTGAGGAAGCCAGATCAGGAGATTCACAAATAAGTAGAGTACCCTTGGCAACATAATCATTTTTGAAGTGTTATTGTTGTCCTAATAGGGAGCTTCAGTGTGTGCCAATAATCAACACTGTTCGTCAGTGTTACTCCGTGGACATTGCCCTCTCTACTATCCTTGTCTTGATGATAGATTTTGATCCCCCAGTATAGGAGCACTTGAGTCTTCCATTTAATACCTAGTCTCTAAACACGCACGGGATTGCTTGGTGTTACCTGGCCACTGGGAAGACACACATCTTCTCCCAGTTTGTGCAGAGGCCAGTCAATTCTTCCAGCAGCTGCAGCATCTGGATGCTCCAGGTCTCTCCTGCCCCTGCATCTCTGAGAAATAGGAACATATCATCTGCATAAAGGGAAATGGTATGTTCCCTGTTGTGCAATGGTATGCCCCACCCTTGGCCTTCTTTCCTGCTACAACTCGCAAAGGGTATTATGGCCAGTATAAACGACAAGTGGGATAATAGACATTCTTGTCTGGTGCCTGAATGTATCTCAAAGGCTTGCACCTCAGCATACAGGAGCGCTATCAATTTGTCCCACCTTGGTTGCAGGGTCATACAATGTATTACTGCACGCATATTACATCATTGAATAGTGCTGAAGGCCTAATGGATATCCACAGAGAGGACCGCAGCCCCTGAACATTTCTCCTGCAGGATCTCATCTAACACACAAAAGAGATGTCTGATATTTAAGGGGGTGTTCTGTTGAGGGATAAATTCATTTCGATCTGCATGGATTAGCTGCTGCAGATAGAGTTGTAGGTGACCAGCTAATATTTCACAGAGTATTTTGTAGTCAAGGGTTAACATCGACGATGGGCGATAGGAGGAGGTGTCCTTATGAGGTTTGCAGAGTGAAATCAATAAGGCCTCTCCACAACTAGGAAGCAGGATACCATTTCCCAGTCCACTCTAGAAATTTCTGTAAAGTGGGGAGTGATAAAGATGGTATATGTTTGATAGAACTCCGCAGCAAGGCCATCAAATCTGGGTGTCTTCTGCGTGGCTAGCTCTTTGATGGCCCCCATATCTCATGTTTCATAACCAACTGCCGTACATTATTTGGGACTCTGGGCAGTGTTGCCCTGTCGAGCAACCCCTCTATAGAGGCACCTGTGGCTGGGCAAGCTCCACTATATTGCTCCCTATAATGCTGCACAAATGCATTGTGGATATCTATCTACAAATGCTGCAATACCCCTCTGATGTCTCTGGGCATCTGCACCATGCCCGTGTGTCACTCAGGGTTGTCCAACCATGCCAAGAGCTTCTGCCTCTGTCTCCTCGGAGTGTGACTTAGCTATGTATTCGTTATAAGAGAACAATCCTAGCTGCTTCACTTCTTCCCCGTGGTTGCCTTCTGCCTCTAATAACTTTGGGCGCTGGGACGGGTATACCGACGTGCAGTCCTCCAATTTTCAGCGTGTACTTTCTAATTAGTTGGGCTCTGCTTCAAAAGTGTTCTGGGCTCCAACTTATTTTCCCAGGCTATGGCCTCTAACCACCACTTTGAATGCCTTCCATACTGTGTGTGCATGCACAGAATGATCATTATATTGCAGAACTCCCTAACCGGGTTCACCAGGGAGTCCCTAAATATGGGATCTTGCAACAATTTAGGGCATAGTCTTAGGGTAAGGATTGAGGGCAACCTTTTCCCCCAACCAATTCACATCAGTAGTGGGTTGTGGTCTGAGAATGTGCGGGCTACTTCACTTCAGTAACCATTTACCCCACCTGTGGCGAGACAAGCAGTTTGTTCAATCGGACATGCACACCATGTATAGGGGAATAGTATGAATATTCCCTCACCAACCCATATCTGTCCCTCCAAAGATATTGAAGGTTTCAATTTTGTGCCCACACCCAGAAGAAACATGCCACCCTATGTGTCAGAGAATCAGGCAGCAGGGGGTGTAGTGGTAGATTGGTCCAGCAAGACAACTGCCAAGCAGTTAAATTCTCCACCCTGTATTTGTTCTCTTGGGGTGTAATTGCTCAACAGCGGCACAAGAGAATCTGAGAACTGCGTTTGGTTGCTATTCAGGCAGAATATTGAGTTGGAAATGTCGACTTACACAAATATCAGGTTGGAAATATCGTGACACAGAAATATCTAAAGCAAGAATATCGTGGTCAAGAATATCAAATTTAAGGTAAGAAATATTGTTTTAAAAATATAGAAGTCATTAATATCGTTTGCAAAAATATAGTTGTTTAAAATATCGATTTTTTAATTAGTGTCATGTATTTTAGTTTATATTTTAAATGTATGTGATGTGTGATTTTTTGTATAAGTATAGTTTATGTTTTTTAATATATGTGTTACATTTTTAGTAGTTATCAATTTTATTTTTTAAGTAAATTTTGCGTTTTTTAGTTCCATAGCAGTTTGCTGGTTTATAGGGGAATAGGGTGGGAAGTAATTTAATTATAATAAATTAATTATTATTTTTTATTTATTAATATTTATTTAATTGATATTTTATAGTGTTAATTGTGGGAAGTAATTTATTTGTAATTTATTATTAATTGGTTGTTAATTAATATTAATTTTTTTTTAATTTTATTTTTAAATATTTGTTTTTATTAATACATGTTGGAAGTTGATATACAAAACGGCTATAATTCACAGTCTGCGGGAAGTGGAGAAAGAGAAAAGAACAAAGAAAATCAAAATTATGCATTACTTTTTACAAATTTTCTTCCCTTTGGCCCTGCCCAGTTGGGCTGGACCACACGCCCACCGAATACCCACCCAGCCCTCCCCCGTGGCTGGCAACAAATGACTTATTTGTCTTTGTTTGAATTCTGTCTTGTTTCCCTTTTAATGATTTGCCCCCTTTTCTTCAATCCATCTAGTCAGAGGTGCCCAAATTTTTAGACCCTTTGTTCGAGAGCGTAGTCCCCTTTTTGTATATATAGCTTTTTCGAGATTATAGTTTGCTAAAAAGCGAGATAGCCATTGCTGAAACGAGGGAGGGTTAGGGTCCAACCATGTGGATGCAAGACATAACCGTAGTATCGCCATACCAATGAACACCAATTCCTCTCCAAACGTCCCCTGAGTATTCTGGGGTACGCCAAGTCCTATCAAGGTAGGAGAGAGGACGCATTCGACGCCCAGAGATACCTTGAAAAAGTTGGTGATGTCTTGCTTAAGTTTACGGAGGGCATCACAAGAGGCAAAGATATGCATCAGATCTGCCTGGAATAATGCACACCGAGGGCAGAGGGTTCCTCTCCCCGTCCCCCATTTCGCAATTCTGTTAGGTGTATAGTTCAGCGAGAAGCAAGTTTTGTAATATTGGGCCTGGAGTCGGACCGGAATCAAGGTGTTCTGTGCTAATTTGACGGAGTGAAAGAATAGGTTTTCTGAGGCCCCAGTTTCCACGCCCCACTTTACCGCCCGAGCACCCATATCATCTGTCATTAGTGAGTTAAAAAAATTATAAACTATACATATGGATAGGTCTGTGTTCCTTCTCAGATTGTCAATTATGTCGTTACTAGCGAAGCCAATTGTCCCTCCACCTTTCTTATTTAAAAAATCTCTAATTTGAAGGTATTTGTAAAAATCCCTCCAATCTAGCGCATACCGTTCTTTAAGATTATCGAAGGAAGCCAGACCTGATGAAGAAAATAACGCTCCCAGGTTGGTCAGCCCAGCATTGCACCATTTTTGGATGACTGGGCCTTTAAAGATCTCGGGTAAATTGGGATTATTGCAGAGAGGTGTATAGTGATTGTACCCGGCCCAAACCGATCAGTTTACGTATGAATTTCCAAATTTTATGTCCCCCTTGCAGGGTTTTAAAGCGAACTTTCTTATAGTGGTTGTCACTTAAAAATCGCCAAGCCCAGCCCCACGCTTCCACACCCATTATGAGTTCTAGGGGGGTTGGCACCTCCTCAGTCATACTATCTCTTGGCTTTTCTTGTATTACGACTAAATTATATAATAGTGTTGTAGCCCAATAATAAAGTCTTATATTAGGAAGAGCCAAGCCACCCCTCTCCCTAGGTAAAGAGAGATATTTGTATGCTCTTCTTGGCTTGGCATATGCCCAGATAAAGCGGGAAAATAAATTTTCGATTTGTTTAAGACAATCCGTGGAGAATTCAAGTGGGATTGCACGCATAAAATATAAAAATTTGGGGAATAATAACATTTTGATGATATTACATCGGCCGATAATAGACAGATGTAAGTTGTGGATTCTCAACAAGTCAGGTTTAGTTTTAGCAATTAATGGGTCTATGTTATCTTTGACAAAAACCTCACCCGCAAGCTACAGAACATCCAGAACGCCGCCGCAAGACTGGTCCTCAACCTGCCAAAACACTGCCACATCTCCCAGCACCTGCGCACACTCCACTGGCTCCCCGTTGAGGCGAGAATCACCTTTAAGATGCTCACCCACGCACACAAGGCCCTCCACGGCACCGGACCAGCATACCTGAACAGCCGACTCAAATTCCACGCACCCCAAAGGACCCTACGATCAGCCCAGCTCTCCTACGCTGTCGTCCCCCGCACCAGAAAGACCAGATCGGGAGGCCGGTCCTTCTCCTTCCTCGCGGCCAAAGCATGGAACGCCCTTCCGCTCCACCTCAGACAGACAACATCGCTCCCCATCTTCGCAAGAAACCTCAAAACCTGGCTCTTCGACAGACCCCCTCCTTGATGGAATGGAACCTGCACGCCCCCCTACCCCTAGCGCCTTGAGACCCTTACGGGTGAGTAGTCGCGCTTTAACAAACCCCTGATTGATTGATTGATATTTTATCAATTTTAACAGAAATGTCAATGCCAAGATATATTGCATGTTTGACTGCGCGAGAGTCATTGATGGTTAAGTTCTCGTTAGCAATGATTTGCGTTTTGGTACGGTATAGGGAGTACGCAGAGAGTGTCCCATATCTCGCCGCCTCTGCCTCAATTTCTTGAATGGCATGGTGAGCAAAAAAACGATGGATTTAGGCCCAGATCTCTGTACTGGGGTGAATGTATGACATTGTTCTGCATTCTGTCCATCAACTGTTGTTTTTGCATCAATTTCGACCATAGCAGTTGCGGGGTCGGGAGTCACAAGGGCGATGTCGTCCGCATATGCCAGCACTTTGTTTTCCCAGCCTTGGGTGACAATGGGCCTGATCGTTTCATTCATTTCCAATAGGCGTAAAAAAGGGTCTATGTAATTTGCAAATAGAAGCGGCTAGCTTGGGCATCCCTGGCGGGTACCTCTCGTTATGTTAAAGATATCCGTGAGTGCGCCATTGACAAAGAGGCGTGCAGTAGGGTGAAAATACAGCATTTTAGAAGCTTGCAGAAGCCCTTTACCAACTCCGACCCTCAGCAGGGTCTCCCATAGAAAAAGCCGGGAGACACTGTCGAAGGCCTTTCTGCATCTAGCAAAATTAATGCCATTGGGTCACTAGAGATATTTGCAGCATCGAAGAGTGAGATAACCTGTCTTATATGGTCCGTCATCCCTCGCCCTGGTATAAACCCATGTTGCCTGATAGAGATAACCTTATGGATAACAGAGGCCAACCGAGTGGCAAGGATTTTAGAGTAAATCTTGCTATCGCTATTGATTAAGGTTATAGGGTGGTATGAACGGGGTTCAGTTGGTATTTTTTTTTTAAGAAAGACCACAATTTTGGCCTGCAAACAGGATTCCGGTGGTCTGCCACCCTTGAACACTTGTATGAATAGCTGAGTCATACAGTCTTTGAGCTGTGGCGAGAATTTTTTATAGAATTCGAGAGGTATACTATCTAATCCAGTGGCCTTGCCGTTGGAGAGGCTGTTGATGCATAATAATATCTCGATCCATTGCGGAAGTTCATCGAGCCATAGCCGGTCTTCCTGAGAGAATTGTTCTGAAGGGATCTGGTTGAGATATGCCGCAATGTCTCCCGGACTCCTAGAAGAGTCTTCACTATATAATTTCTGATAGTATGTGTGAAATACATCTCGAATTGCATCTGGGTCTGTGATCATCCCTCGCTCAGGTTCATTTATTTCTTGTATTGTATTCCGGGTGAGTTTTTGTCTTGCTCTAATTGCCAGGTGGTGCCCTACCTGTTCGCTACACTCGTATACCTCCTCCCGCCATGCTATGAGTTTATCAGCAGCTGTATTTGCTATAATCTCTATAGCCGCTGATCTAGCAACTGCTACCTTAACCTGTGCTTCAGCGGGGTCGCCCCCGGTTTGAATCGCGGAAATCAATTCTTCTTCAGCGACGGCTAATCTAGCTAGTGTATCATTTGTCAAGGAACGTTTTTTTTTATTCAGTGATAGGGAAAATCCAAGGGTTTCCCCCCGTATTCCCGCTTTTAGCGCATCCCAGTCAGTTTCAATTACTGTACTCCCCAAGTTCTCACTGAGAAATTGCGGAAGCCACATTCTCATATGATGACAGTAGTCTTCGTTGAGAAGTAGAGCTCGTTCAAAGCTCCATGTGGCACTTCTCCCACCCTTGGGCGGTTTCCCCTTTAGTTCTACCATTAGAGGGTTGTGATCAGCGAGAATGTGAGGTGCTTTTTCAATAGAGCAGTCGTGAAGAAGACAATGCGATACTAATATATAATCTAATCTGGCATCTTTGTTGTGGGGATAGGAGAAGTAAGTACAGCCGGGGTCGGAAGGATTCTGCCAGTTCCAGAGATCAGAGAGGGCATGCTCCTGGCATAATATCCTTAGCGCCCGGAACACCTTAGGTTTCCGGCCATTATATACCCATTCAGTTTCTACGTTTAGTTATCTGCGGGTATGTTGATGTTGAGGTCCCCACAAATAATTATGGGGAGTGGCCAAGTGGCTAATTCATTATTTATATAATGAAAAACTTCTGGGTCATCTAGTATGCTGCCATAGATCGAGCAAATGGTGAGCAGGTCCCCATTATCCCTGCAACATTCCGTAATTACCCATCTCCCTAGTTGATCAACTGAAGTGCGCCTAAATTGTATAGTACTGTTAGCTGTCAGGATCGCGACCCCACATGTACGTGAACTTTGTGTTGTTCCCCCACCAGAGTATATTCAAGTGTGTTGAGTAAATGCTGCTGACACCTCTCGATGTGAGTCTCTTGCATGCAAATTATGTCGGCCTTCAATAAGCGTAGACCAACTGCAGTATTCCGTCTCTTTTGGGGTCATTTAGGCCACAGATATTGATCGTAGCAATACGAAGTTTTCTCATCTAGGATTTCTCCTGAATATTAATTTTTTAATTAGTAATTAATTATGGTAATTGTGTAATTCTTTTTAGGTGCGGGTTGTGCGGGTTGTGGGGTTTGTAGGGGTAAAGGGTGGGAAGAAATGTATTTGTAATTAATTATTAATTAGTTGTTAATGTTAATTAATTAATTGGTCATTAATTATGGTAATTGTGTAATTTGTTTATTTTAGGTGCGGGTTGTGGAGTTTATAGGGGTAAAAGATGGGAAGTAATTTTTGATTAATTAATAATTAGTTGTTAATTTATATTAATTAATTGATTGAAATTAATTAAGTAAATTGTGTGATTAATTTTAGGTGCGGGTTGTGGGGTTTATAGGGATAAAAGGTGGGAAGTAATTTTTGATTAATTAATAATTAGTTGTTAATTTATATTAATTGATTCATTGATTGAATATTAAATATGGAAATTGTGTAATTAAATTTAGGTGTGGGTTATGTTTAATTAATTAATAATTAGTTGTTAGTTAATATTAATTAATTAATTGAAAATTAAATATGGAAATTGTGTAATTAATTTTAGGTGTGGTTTGTGGGGTTTATAGGGGTAAAGGGTGGGAAGTAATTTATGTTTTATTAAATAATAATTGGTTGATCATTAATATTAATTAATTAATTGATATTTAATTAGGGTATTTGATTATTTTTGTGTGTGTGAGGTTTACTTTTATAGGGATACAGTGGGGGGAATAAATTAATTTTACTTACTTTATAATTAGTTGTTAAATACTAATAGTTTTTTAATTGAAAATAAGTTTTAATTGCGTAATTAATGTTTTGACAGTTTTGTTTTAGCTGTGGATTGTGGGGTTTTTAGGGGTAAAGTGTGGGAAGTTAATGAATTTTTATGAGTTTTAATTTGTTTTTTAATTTATAATATTTTTTTAATTGGTAATTAATTATGTTAATTAAGGAAGTACATTTTTTAAAATTTAGATGTGGGTTGTGAATTGTGTGGTGTTATAGGGTAGGAAATAAAAAAAGTAAATTTATGTCATAATTAATGTTTTTGTTTCTAAATAATTTCTAATTGAAAATATTTATTTGTTTGAAAATAATTTTTTATTTCATTTAATATAATAATTGTAGGTATTTGTCATATGTATTTAACATTATAATATGTTTTAAAAAACCTTTTAATATTAAATATATTTGTATTTTAATTTTTAACATATTTATATATTTTTAAATGTATTTTGTTGTTAATATTTTGTTTGTTTTTAATTTTGAACTGACTGGAGTGAGAATATTAATTGTTACCCCTCCGCAATCCAACACTTTCCCTACTGTTGCACTCACTGGAGTGAGAATAGTAGTTTTTACACCTCTGCTATCCAACACTTTCCCTACTGTTACAATTATTGGAGTGGGAATAGTAATTTTTACCCCTCTGCTATCCAACATTTTCCCTACTGTTGCCCTGACTGGTGTGGGACTAGTAATTTTTACCCCTCCGCTATCCAACACTTTCCCTACTGTTTCACTGATTGGAGTGAGGATAGTAAATTTTATCCTGCCACTATCCAACACTTTCCCTACTGTTGCACTCCCTATAGTGGGAATGGTAATTTTTACCCCTCTGCTATCCAACACGTTCCTTACTGTTGCACTGACTGGTGTGGGAATAGTAATTTTTACCCCTTCGCTATCCAACACTTTCCCTACTGTTGAACTCACTGGAGTGAGAATAGTACATGTTATCCCGCCGCTATCCAACACTTTCCCTACTGTTGCACTCACCGGAGTGGGAATAGTAATATTTACCCCTTTGCTCTCCAACACTTTCCCTACTGTTGCACTTACTGGAGTGGGAATAGTAATTTTTACCCCTCCGCTATCCAACACTTTCCCTACTGTTACACTCACTGGAGTGGGAATAGTACATTTTATCCCGCTGCAATCCAACACTTTCCCTACTGTTGCACTGACTGGAGTGGGAAAGTTAAGTTTGAAGATTTTTAAATAGTTTAATGTTCTAATTTATATTAGAATGTTTTTTTTATTAGATTTTATGTTATTGGTACATATATATATATAAATATATAGATATGTATATATATATTTGTACATTTTTATATAATTTTAAAATTATTAAATAATTTAAAATTAATAGTTTATTAATTGTTTTAAAGCAAATATATATATATATATATATTAATTATTATGTATGTGTTTAACTTTTTAAATTAAGTTTATTTGTTATATTTGTTAAAATGTATATTAAAGCTACTTTATTTTTTATATTAATTGTATTATTTAACATATTTAATTTTTATATATATGTATATATATAAAAATCAATATTTTGTACATCTATATTTTTACACAATATTATTTTTTGATATTTTTGTACTTACCTGTTCAAGTATAGGGAATCGATATTTTTGCATTCTATATTTTTTCATCTATATTTTTTACTTCTATATTTTTTACATCAATATTCTGTCAGTGAACCGTTAGCTATCGTAGGAGCCATTTGGTACCCAAAAGACTCCACGTATACAGGCGCCAGTCCTATGTTTGGGGCACCCCGTCCACGCAGATTTGATATCTATGCATCTGAGTATCCTCCCATACTATAGTGACTGAAATAATGAATTCCTAGTTGGCTTAATCAAACTTTTGTTATACACAAATGAGGCCGCTCCCGATTTTATGACCTAAAAAGTGCTCAGGGTTGTTTTGTGTATGTGAGTGAAGACATCTCACAAAAAGTTAAGGACTGGCCTCACACACCACCTGGTGTCATGCTTCATCATCGGCCGTCCTCGCCCTCTAAAAACTTGGTTTGATAGAGGGCGGGCATTCACCTGACGACAGGGATGCACTTCTAAACTAAGTGGGGGCCCAAAGTGAGTGAGTGAGATTTAAAAACCATTACAGTTGCCTCACTAAATTTTAATGGAATAGGTAGCTGTATGGTATTAAAAACACGTGAACGGTGATATGGGGAAAGTTATTAACCCCTCACCATATAAAATTTGAGTCGACATGTTTCTGCCTAGTGTCATACAGTGGTACATGGCATTCATCAGGACCTATATTTATAAAAGGGCTCCGTTCTTACCAACTCTGTGGTGAGAAAACCACTAGGTGGGGTGACCTGTGTCACTCTCCACTTCCTGGGGGTCCTTTGTAACCCTGTAAAGGAAAAAAGAGAAGAAGCGTGCAAAACACCCATCAAGATACTTGGGTCATTCCAAGCGAAAAATAGGAACCACATCACACAAATTTAGCACGCGTTGTTAAGTGTGTAACACGTGCCTATCATACGTGAACACACAAGTAATAAAAAGTAGGAGAGTTACCTCCCACGTCTTACCCACAGACTTCACCCTACGTACTCCATGGAAGGAGGAATGAAGGGAGAGCCCTTGTTGTCAAACCCTAAAAAATTGTAAAGCACAAGTAGCCATGTTACGGGAAAAGAATCTTAAAAACAGGTCAAACATGGAGGGTGTTTCCTTCACACACATGTATACATCATACATTCTCCCAAAGTTGCCTTACTTCATCAAGGTGCGCTCTCCGCAGCATCACCTGGCGGTATTCAGCTCTCCTCCCCGGCGATAAATGAGCACGATGGAGAGAGCGGTATAAGTAGTGTGCTTAATTGGTGCGAATAGCGGGAGGGGCGATCAATTAGCGCTGATTAATGAAACCTGCAGGACATCCGGTGTCTCTGCGAGCGCCGGTGGTTTGGTGGTCAAACGTGGCCTGACCTACGTTCTAAGTGTCGCTGCGATGTGCGTAGGCATCCGGTGTCACATGCAGACCCTGTGTGGACTGCCTGGTGTGCGCCTGGATTAGGGCGGGCCAAACGGATCCTAATCGCGTCTGATCTGGATGTCGGTGCATGAAAAAACGAAAAACGGACATAGCGAAAGCGCTACTTATAAGAGAGCAACGTTGGATTTTCCGTCTCCGTTCATGGGTAACTGACCTTAATGATGAGATTCCGTGGCTACAGATGGGGCAGTAAGAACAGCCACCTTTGTATAAGTCTATCCGCGTTTATGTGGATACGGAGCTGCTTCTGCATTCACACATATAAGGGAGTTTCATGCCCTAGAAAACGACTGAATTCATGGGAGGGTTAGCCACCACGTGAGAACTGGCTGGCATTACCCACTGGGGTTTATAGACCATGTTGGTGCATACATAGTTAGAACCTGGTGTGACACACCTTATTCCCACCACGGGGTATGAGACCTGGGACCATAAAGATAATCATGTCAGCCCTACTGCTCTTTTGACTCTTTAAGTGCAGTGTAAATAACATAAACTGTTTACCGTTAACGCTTATTATTCTTCTGCAGAGGGTTGGTCTTTTGATCAATATTTTTCTCGAGCGCCGCACAGGGATGAGACGCCTTCTACAACATCCAAACACAAGACAGGCAATTCTGCCAGTCAATTCCTATCTCATACTTAGGACACGTGCACGTTTACTCAGCGCCGCAGCGCATGCATAACACACAACGTCCAATTCGTCCTTTTGTGCACTAAAGGCCGTCGCAGAGATACAGTGCGCACTTCTTGCAGGTCTAAATACACCTGGTCAGGTTAGGGCCTGACTTCCGGTTGGGACACCGGATACGAGTGCATTTTTCATATGCACCGACATCCAGATCAGACGCGCTTAGGATCCGTTTGGCACGCCCTAATCCAGGCGCACACCAGGCAGTCCTCACAGGGTCTGCGTGTGACACCGGATGCCTATGCACATCGCAGCGACACTTTGAACGTAGGTCAGGCCACGTTTGACCACCAAACCACAGGCGCTCGCAGAGACACCGGATGTCCTGCAGGTTTCATTAATCAGCGCTAATTGATCGCCCCTCCCGCTATTCGCACCAATTAAGCACACTACTTATACCACTCTCTCCACCGTGCTCATGTATCGCCGGGGAGGAGAGCTGAATACCGCCAGGTGATGCCACGGAGAGCGCACCTTGATGAAGTAAGGCAACTTTGGGAGAATGTATGATGTATGCATGTGTGTGAAGGAAACACCCTCTATGTTTGACCTGTTTTTAAGATTTTTTTCCCGTAACATGGCTACTTGTGCTTTACAATTTTTTAGGGTTTGACAACAGGGGCTCTCCCTTCATTCCTCCTTCCATGGAGTACGTAGGGTGAAGTCTGTGGGTAAGATGTGAGAGGTAACTCTCCTACTTTTTATTACTTGTGTGTTCACGTATAATAGGCACGTGTTACACACTTAACCACGCGCGCTACATTTGTGTGATGTGGTTCCTATTTTTCGCTTGGAATGACCCAAGTATCTTTATGGGTGTTTTGCACGCTTCTTCTCTTTTTTCCTTTACAGGGTTACAAAGGACCCCCAGGAAGTGGAGAGTGACACAGGTCACCCCACCTAGTGGTTTTCTCACCACAGAGTTGGTAAGAACGGAGCCCTTTTATAAATATAGGTCCTGATGAATGCCATGTACCACTGTATGACACTAGGCAGAAACATGTCGACCCAATTCTATACGGCGAGGGGTTAATAACTTTCCCCATATCACCATTCACGTGTTTTTAATACCATACAGCTACCTATTCCATTAAAATTTAGTGAGGCAACTGTAATGGTTTTTAAATCTCACTCACTCACTTTGGGCCCCCACTTAGTTTAGAAGTGCATCCCTGTCGTCAGGTGAATGCCCGCCCTCTATCAAACCAAGTTTTTAGAGGGCGAGGACGGCCGATGATGAAGCATGACACCAGGTGGTGTGTGAGGCCAGTCCTAAACTTTTTGTGAGATGTCTTCACTCACATACACAAAACAACCCTGAACACTTTTTAGGTCATAAAATCGGGAGCGGCCTCATTTGTGTATAACAGTTTATGTTGGAGGCTGGCCTGCTTGCTCCTGACGCCCTATCTGCCTCTAGTTCCCTTCCCCAGCATAGCCTGGGGCTAGTGTGGTCACTTAATCAAACTTATCCCAACTCCCATTACCCAGGGCATCCTGACAAACATCAGGTACCCAAAACTAACCCTGGGCGGAGTTCCGTGAAGTGGTAAACAAACTCCGCGAGCTACGCGGAATTCCGCGAGCACGCGGAGTTGCTTCTTCCGCCCGTTCGCGATGCGTTTTTCCTGTTCGGGAACGCGTGTTCGGCGCGCTGTTTGCGTGCTCGGGGGGAAATATCTCACGAACTTGCCCATGCTGTCGCCAATGGGCGTGGCCATCTTGTTTTTCACTTGTCCCGCCCGTTCTCAATGCGTATTTCCTGTTCCGGAACGCGTATTGCGTGGTCCCGAACGTTCGCGATGCGTGTTTCCTGTTCGGGAACGCGTATTGCGTGTTCGCGACGCTTTTGCATGCTTGGGGGGGAAATATCGCGCGAACTTGCCCATGCGGTCGCAATGGGCGCGGCCATCTTGTTTTTCACTTTTTTGCTATGGTTCTGGGCCTGCTTTTCTATCCTCCCTCTATCTTTTCAATCCTTTGTTTCTGCAAACTTTTTTTTGATCTTTTTTATTTATTATCTATCTCTCTATTTTCCTGATCCTAAATTTTGAGTTTTTTTCTACTTTTTGTGTGTTTTTCACTACTTTTTCACTCTTTTTCTATTACTTGCTTTTTTCATTTCTTTTACTTACTTTTTTAATTCCTACGTTTTCTTTTCCGCCCCCGAGTACCAGAACCATGGCAAAGGACAAGACTCGTCGTAGCCGCAGCCAGAGCCGTGACCGCCTACCTTGCGGAAGGCGGCGCCTAAAAGGGGTGCAGGCAGGGGCCTTATTTGGAGAGGCAGAGGTTGCTGCACTTGTTTTTTTTGTGCAGTGCCACCTCCTCTTAACCCTGGCAGCAGGCGGCAGGCCTGGGTCCGGGTCCGGGCTCCGGGAGCATCACCAGGGTGGGGAAGGGTGCGCCGGGCAGTGTTTCGCTGCTCTGGGGCCCGGCGCACCCATAACCAGCTTACACACCGGTGGTCCGATATTCTGGACCGGGAGCAGGACCTGCTGGACCTGCTAGGAGTTGAGGTCCCGGGGCTTGGTGAGTAGCTATTTAATATTACTACTTTGTGTTCTTCTGCTCTGTGTTATATATTGCGAATATAATTTTTTTCCGAATAGCAAGAATGCTGCTGCTTACATTGCAGGTAAATTATGTTTAAAAATCTTCTGTGATTGTTATGCCACAGGTGCTCGGCGCTACTAATCTTACTTGTTTGCAACTTTGCGCTCGCTTGGGCTGATTATGTAAGAGTTTACTTTAGAGAACTTAAGTTAGGTAATGCTAGAGAGACTCTAGTCCTTCCTTTGTCCTCCTGTCACTAAGAGATAGTGGTGGATTGATAGGTTTAGTTACTTATTAGTAGGTAATTTTTTAGCGGTCTGCGTGACGCATCCTCTGTTACGTCACATGCTGCTGAGTGCTGCTTACCCCAGTCCTTAGTCGAACCTTTTGTAGTTTGTTTAGTGAGTGGTAATAGGCTTAGCACTAGCAGAACATCAGCAGCAACTAACCAACAATCTGGTGTATGCAAAAATGTATGCATGTGTCCTCTATCTATGCATTTTTGAGGACTAAAATAAATGGAAATGCAGACTTAGTGAACAATTGGCCCGTCTGGAATAGGTGGGCTAGGTCAGGTGGTACTTAGGCTTAGTTAGTATTCTGGAATCAGAATGGAAAACTGGATTAGTGTTCATAAATAATACCTAGACGGTTCGCGAATCCCGCGATACTACTAGTCGACCAGATTAGATAGGTCAATTTTATTGCAATTGTTGTTTCCATAAATGTTTTTTTGAGCGTTTTTTAAAATATTTTATTTGTTTCACACCAATCATCAATGTTTGTCTCTTTCTTTCTTATATCTTTCATGATCAGCAGCACCCAGGGGCAAGAAGACAGGGTCGTTGGAGTCGGCGGGAGGAGATGCAGAAGATGCCAGCCAGGACCGCTCCTCTACCGAGGGCTCTACTGCTGACCCCAGTAAGTCCTCCTGTTGTTAATATTAATAATTTTACTTCCCTAACTTTTACTGCACCTTATTTTTTCCGAACTATTATTTCTATTTCCTAATTCTATTTTTTACCAATTCTTCTTCGATCTAGACTATCTGTTTCTAAATTCTTGTTATCCCTGCCTCTAACTGCCTCTGCTATGACTCTCTGTACTACTACTATTAGTCTGTCTGTAGCTAAGCTTGCCCAGTTGGCCACTCTTTATTTAAAAGGTTTTAAAACTCAGATTCACCAATAGCTGTAGCCACTGAGTCCAGTCCTTTGGGTTGTCCTCTTCTAGTCTTCTTAATCTTGAGGCTCTTCGACAATTCCCACCAACAAAATGCCCAACCAGATATTTTATTATTTTTGATAGGATAGGACATACTACTACTAGTCTACTCTACTCTAGTACCCGATTTGTACTAGTGATGTATGTTGTATATGTATGCATTAACTTTTTTTCAATCTTGCTAGTGAAAAAGAATAAATAGGGGGAGGTGTATATGGCATCTAAAAAATGTGTAATATTTTTTCTAGGCATACCAACCACCAGTGCCGGGGCCAGCGGCGAAGGCGACGCGGCCAGTAAGGAGGGAGCAGAAGATGTGGCAGCTGCAGGGGGTGAGCCAGCAGCAGTGGCATGCGGTGGTAAGTTATATTCCTTACTTATTGACATTACACTCGCTGCAAGGGTGTGCACTGTACTGTTGAGAGAGACTGAGGGGCCGATTCCGATCTCGGTCGGAGGCGTACCCAACACCATTCGGTCGGGAAAAAAGCCATGCGAAAGCCTGTTTCCCGACCGATCCGTACAGTACACCGAACGAGCAAGTACGATGCGCACAACAGCAAAAAATCCGGCCGAGCCGTACTCACCCAAACCAGGTCCTGTTCTCCGACCGAGGCGAATCCGGAAACGCCGAATCGAGTCGCAAGGAAGGAAAAATGCAGCCCCGTCCGGCCGGACAAGTACGATGCGCTTCCCGTACGCGCCGAACCCGTCGCTACGCACGGCACGTCAAAGCATCCGGGAGAGGCGCACATAAGCTCCGATTCGCGCCACAACACGATCCACGGCTACGAGACGAACACGGCACCGACGAGGACGAGGCGAAGTGACGAGGATGACGCGAAGCAACGAGAAGGACGAACGACACGAACCAACCATGAATCCCTTCGTCCCGATCATACCAATATTCTACATCTACTACCGGAACAGGCACGGACGCGTACGGCGCAGAAGGTAAGCCAGACACCAACCACAAAACACATACAACACGTACACGACACATCACACACACACACGGGGATGCTGAATATACTTACACCAGCAACAGCAGCACCATAGGGGCGGGATGCCCATCACCAATGCCACATATGCACACAGGGGCCTGAATGCGCACCACCACCCCTACCCAGGGGGGCTGGATGCCTACCACCACTACCACCCTCACCCAGGGGGGCTGGATGCCTACCACTACTACCACCCTCACCCAGGGGGGCTGGATGCCTACCACTACTACCACCCTTAGCCACGGGGGCAGGATGCCTACCACTACTACCACCCTTAGCCAGGGGGCTTGATGCCCACCACTACTACCACCCTTAGCCAGGGGGCTGGATGCCTACCACTACTACCACCCTTAGCCAGGGGGCTTGATGCCTACCACTACTACCACCCTTAGCCAGGGGGGCTGGATGCCTACCACTACTACCACCCTTAGCCAGGGGGGCTTGATGCCTACCACTACTACCACCCTTAGCCAGGGGGGCTGGATGCCTACCACTACTACCACCCTTAGCCAGGGGGGCAGGATGCCTACCACTACTACCACCCTTAGCCAGGGGGGCAGGATGCCTACCACTACTACCACCCTTAGCCAGGGGGGCAGGATGCCTACCACTACTACCACCCTTAGCCAGGGGGGCTTGATGCCCACCACTACTACCACCCTTAGCCAGGGGGCTGGATGCCTACCACTATGCCTACCACTACTACCACCCTTAGCCAGGGGGGGCAGGATGCCTACCACTACTACCACCCTTAGCCAGGGGGGGGCAGGATGCCTACCACTACTACAACCCTTAGCCAGGGGGGCTTGATGCCTACCACTACTACCACCCTTAGCCAGGGGGCTTGATGCCTACCACTACTACCACCCTTAGCCAGGGGGGCAGGATGCCTACCACTACTACCACCCTTAGCCAGGGGGGCAGGATGCCTACCACTACTACCACCCTTAGCCAGGGGGGCTGGATGCCTACCACTACTACCACCCTTAGCCAGGGGGGCAGGATGCCTACCACTACTACCACCCTTAGCCAGGGGGGCAGGATGCCTACCACTACTACCACCCTTAGCCAGGGGGGCTTGATGCCTACCACTACTACCACCCTTAGCCAGGGGGGCTTGATGCCTACCACTACTACCACCCTTAGCCAGGGGGGCAGGATGCCTACCACTACTACCACCCTTAGCCAGGGGGGCTTGATGCCTACCACTACTACCACCCTTAGCCAGGGGGGCTTGATGCCTACCACTACTACCACCCTTAGCCAGGGGGGCAGGATGCCTACCACTACTACCACCCTTAGCCAGGGGGGCTTGATGCCTACCACTACTACCACCCTTAGCCAGGGGGGCAGGATGCCTACCACTACTACCACCCTTAGCCAGGGTGGCAGGATGCCTACCACTACTACCACCCTTAGCCAGGGGGGCAGGATGCCTACCACTCTTAGCCAGGGGGGCAGGATGCCTACCACTACTACCACCCTTAGCCAGGGGGGCAGGATGCCTACCACTACTACCACCCTTAGCCAGGGGGGCTGGATGCCTACCACTACTACCACCCTTAGCCAGGGGGGCTTGATGCCTACCACTACTACCACCCTTAGCCAGGGGGGCAGGATGCCTACCACTACTACCACCCTTAGCCAGGGGGGCAGGATGCCTACCACTACTACCACCCTTAGCCAGGGGGGCAGGATGCCTACCACTACTACCACCCTTAGCCAGGGGGGCTTGATGCCTACCACTACTACCACCCCCACTCATAGGATGGACAATGCATGACACAACAAGCACACCACAACCTAGGGAATGCAAGATAAAGACATCCCCCCACCACCATGACAAACGTGTGTAGGCTGTGTCAAATGCCTACAACACCGAACATGACTTTGAACATACAATGTGACCCCCTAGCACATGTGCCACACATATATGTGTGTGGCACCCACAATGCAAGCAGCCCATGATCATTGTGGCAATGGGGCCTAAACCCCCATCATCACAGTGACCAAAAGGTAAGTGTGGGGTCCATAGCTGAAGCACATTTTGACCATTGTGGCAATGGGGTCTAAACCCCCATCATCACAGTGACCAAAAGGTAAGTGTGGGGTCCATAGCCGAAGCACATTTTGACCATTGTGGCAATGGGGTCTAAACCCCCATCATCACAGTGACCAAAAGGCAAGTGTGGGGTCCACAGCTGAAGCACATTTTGACCATTGTGGCAATGGGGTCTAAACCCCCATCATCACAGTGACCAAAAGGCAACTGTGGGGTCCATAGCTGAAGCACATTTTGATCATTGTGGCAATGGGGTCTACACCCCCATCATCACAGTGACCAAAAGGTAAGTGTTGACAAAGAAAGAGCTGCAACTGCCAAACTGCATGGATCATTCCTGGTCACAGAACCAAAAACTCATCTGTGGCAAAGTAGTGTATGTGTCCCATTGCAACATAAATTGGGTGAGCCAAATACTGCAGTGCAAATGAGACATTCCTTTGGCCATGTGCAGACAAACAACACCCATGGGGGCTGACACCGTCAACATTCATCAATGACACAATGACAGAAGTGACCATCAGAATGCAGAACCACATATTTGCACCAATGGGCACACAAATGCAGATATCCTGTGGAGACAGCAGATGTGAGGTGAACAGATACCATACCATGGCAGCAATGGGACACACAAACCATGATCACTGTGCTGACCGATGACCTAGGAGTCCCAGGGACAGCAGGGGAAACACACCAAACAACATACAGCCAATGGCACACCCAAGATATGCCAATGCAGTGGTGCAGATGCACAAACACAAACAGGCAGACCAACACTGTCATCATACACAGCAGGTGAGGGGTGGGGGTGCCAGTGTCCCCAGGCAACCACACAACACATGAGGAGAGCTGAATACCAATCATACAGATGTGCATACACTGCCACACTAAGGTAACTCATGGATCCAAATCCCCTATGTGGGCAAGCAGGCATTGTCAGATGAGAGGGAGCACAAAACACACATGTCACACAGGCACGTAGGAACAACAACTGACACAGCAAGACACAGACACACCACAGCACCACCCCCAGGGCCCCCACAATGTGGTGACCCTGGGCTGAATAAAAATCCCACTGTGATGACAAAGCTAAATGTCGTTCACACTGTGAACCACAGTCAGGTGTCCTGAGCAACAAACTACCATCACACCTACACAAGCACAAATCAATCAGCATGGCCAGTAAGCCAAGGCCAACATGGAGGCAGGGGACTAGCTGGGCAACGACTCCCATCTGCACACACTCAAGACCACACCCCTCGACCTCCAACAATGTGCAGCAGTGAAGTACACATGCACTGGTGACATTGCACATGCACCCATGACCATTCCAGGGTGGTGGGTGGGAACCAAGGTGCAGAAACACATCACACATGGCCACTCAACAAGACTCCTGAATGTCTGACACACTGCACACTACGCTGTACATGCACATGACGGCGATACCACACCAACCAATGGGATCCCAGCCACAGTCACACACCAATGAAGAAGCCAAGGTCACCCACAAAGAACACACATAGACAACAACCAACATTGCAGCCCGGACCCTGAGGAGTGCCAGCAGTCACACACACAACGTGTCACAATCACTAAAAGATAACACGAACTGAAAATCACATGACAGGGGCAAACAACAAGTGCCAAGGGGAAACCTGACTGTGACCCATCTGCGTCTGCACACAAACTCAGCCCTGACAGCAAACACACCTATGGGTGACACCCTGATGACCAGTAATGTGCCATGCACCCACATCACAGAGAACACAGGGAGAAGACTTTGGGGGAACATAGCTCAAGTCAGCAAGCATCACAAACAGGTACAACACTAGGGATCACAGCATGCGCAGATAAATGGAAGTGAACACACAGACATGCACATACAACACACACCTTGGGCGCAGGCAATGTCACACGTGTACACACTGCCATGAGGGGACTCCACTCCTGTGTGAGGAAAGCTGTGCCATATGTTGCCTCAGTAGGGCCCCATCATGTCAGCTGAGCACTTGGTCACACAATCAACAATTAGCACCAAATGAGGGCTCCCATCACATCAGCCTGGTCATGGATGTGCCAACGGAATCATCAGCACAGATCCAACACACTTGTATAGCAATGTTGCACTGACTACACGGATGAGTCCTTCCCCATTGATGCCCAAACCTGCATGTCCAGTGGAGATGGCAACACGGTCAGGGAAGTAGACAAATCCAACAATGGAAGGCACAACAGATGTGCAGGGGTGGAAGCCACAGATATGAAATTGCTAATGTAAGTAGGAAATCCCATTGCCAAATACTGAACACATGACACCCTCAGATGCTGCTATGGATGACATGGATACACCACATGATAGGACACATTCCCCCTGGACCACATGGGTTCCTGCACAGTAACACTTCATAATCATGAGACCAGATATCACCATCACTGCAGCAAGGGCATGGTTAGCAGCACCAACAACATGTACATCTGAAGCATGAGCACTAGAGAAAAGAAAGTTGCTTTATTCAGCATATGTGTTGATTGAAAACGACGTCCAGAAAAAAAGAGCAAAGGCCAATGGCCAGTCCATTGTCAAAGTTCAAACAGGGTGACACTGGCAGATGTCACCCTACGCATGCCTGCACAAAACCAGGGACAATCCACTAGGAGGGGCAACCGGGGGGCAGGCCAGGCACCGCAGGGACAGGATCAGGGCTCACCAGGGGGAGTCAGGGAAGGGGTGGTGGGTGCTGGAGAGCCACTGACAACTGCAGTGGAGGTGTCTGACATGGTGTGTGCCGGCACAACTGGGGGGCATGACTCAGATGTCGTGGGTGCCGGCACAACTGCAGTGGACCCTGCAGATGCAGTGGACAGGTCCGCCACTGCAGTGCCCAAGTCAGACAGGGCGGTAGTGGACTCCACTGCAGTGCCTACCTCCAGGGGAGGAGAATGGGGAACAGGCAAGGTGGGTTGGACAGAGGTGGAGGACACCCTCACCACATCAGTGGCACAGACAAGCGCAGCGGGGGTGTGGTGCTGGGAGAGCAAGTGGCAGGGGAGAAGGCCGGAGCATCTTGGGGATGGTATATCTGTGGGTGGGGGAACCTGGGGCAGGGTGTGGTGGGGGCACCTGTGGAGTGGGGGCCTGAGGGATGGAGGAAGGAGACCTGGTGCTTGAGCTGCAGGGCGGTGGCGGGGTCTTGCTCTTAGGACTCCGTGGGGACTTGCGGGTGGGGGCCTCAGTCCGTCTGCGCCTGGGGGAGGGTGTCCGGGGGCGAGGGGCACTCTGCTCCGTGTGGGTGGGCTTCCTCTTCCCCCGGGATGCTGGAGCAGCTTCATCGGTGGGGAAGAGGCCGAGGTCACAGAGGAAGAGCTGCTGTGACTTTGGGGTTGCAGGTGAGGCAAGGGAGGGTGCTTTGGAGGGAGAGGGAACTGAGGACTGCGCAGTGCATGTGGATGCGTGTGTGTGTTCCAGGGCCCCATCCCCTGTGAGTCTGGCTTCAGTCCCCTGAATGTGCGTGCGTGTGCGTTTTGTCATTGGCGTGCGTGTCAGTGTGCTGGATGTGTGTGTGCTGGTGTGTGCCTGTGCCAGTGTGTGTGTGCTTGGGATGGGTAAGGTGCTGGGGAGTGTGGATGGAGCAGAGGCAGGAGGGGTGAGGGACCGTTTGAGGAGGGACACTGCTGCCGTCAGGGAGGAGTCCATGGACCTATTGCCCCTCTGTAGGTCAGACATGCCCGATGAGATGCCCTCCATGAACGACACCAGCTGAGTCAACAGCGCGGTGTGCGCATGGAGGACACTCAGCATGGCTGTCTGCCCTACATGGAGCTGGCGAAGGAGGTACACAGACTCCTCACTCAGGGCAGCAGGGGACACAGGGGCAGGGGCTGCGGTGCCTGGCCCAAAGGAGACACGCTCCCGGACATGGGAGCCTCCACGGACCTGGGGAATGGGAGCCGATGGGAGGGCGGTGGTGGTGCTGGTGGTGGCGGGGACAGCAACACTAGCTGGGGTGTGGTGGCTGCTGACACCCGCCTCCACAAGGGAGTCATCCTCCGAGTTGCTCTGGTCCTCAGCTGAGGTGGATGCTGCTGAGGACTCCTCGGTGTGGCTCCCCTCGCCCTCCGTGCCACTGGGTCCCTCCGACCACTCCTCGGCTGCTGACCCAGTCTGGCTCTCTGGCTCCTCCTGGTCCGTGGAGCTGTCCCCTTCCGTGGCCGTGGATGTATCTGCAAACAATGGGGAAACAGACAGACATCAGTCACCTGCACATAACGCACACACCACTGTGAGCACAGCACATCACAGAGCAAGCCCTGGCATCATTAGTTGTACATTGCTAAAAGTGCCCTAACTGAACAGGAGAAGCCAATTGTCAGTCTGATGCCAAGCATGGCACTCACATCCCACATGGCCTTGCACCCATCTGTCTGGTGTCTGTTGGATTGCAACACCCCAGTGTGGACACATGCACCAAGTACACAGTAGTTGGACAGTGCAGAGGACACGGTGTGGACACATCACAGCTCTTGCCACTGAGTCAGTACAGGTTTCCGGATGAAAGGGATGCCCAGAGTCAAATAGGAAATGCATGTGATGCATACCAGCGACAGACACCATGATGCACCCATGTCCTGATAGCCAGCGCCACTATGGTGTGCATGTAGCACATGTCACTCCCCTGCAGGCTCAACAATCAGTAGACACATGCCATGGCGGAGGCATGACTGCAAAGTCATACATCACTGTCTCAGTGATGTATGACTTTGCAGCCAGGCAACAACACTCTGCACTGTGTCACAATAGTAGGTCATGGGGAATGCAAGTCCTGGAGCTGCACAAGTGCACATGTACATCCCCCCACAACACATCCTCTTAACCCTCATCTGTCCAGGTCATACCTATTGGACATATGGTAGACCTGTGACACTACCCTCTGAACCTGAGCCCCTCACACTCTGCTGTGCATGGGGAACAGCTGCCTGAACTTCACATTCACATGCCCCAGTCTGCATGGGCAGCTGATCAGACACCTATGTGTCACACAAGTATCGTCTCCTATGGTCACATCTCCAGTGGCATGCTGAGCCCCTACCAAGAAACTCCACAGCAGTCCTGGCGACTAATCCACAGCACACTGACACAGAGGCAGACACCTGAGGGGTCAAATCACTGCGCACAATGTGTCAGCTGATACACGGGAGTGGGAGTACAGAGTGTATTGTATGGCCTGGAGTAGGCATGACTGTCCAGCCCCACATGAATGAGGGATGAGCCCTGGACTGTAGGCAGCTGGCTAAGTATGTGTGACACACGTCATATACATACTCCTGGGGCCCAAACATTGTTCCCACCCGCAGCATGGGTGTGTGCCAGATACCCCAGCCACATGTGGTGGATCAGCTCAGCAATTGGACCACAGATCAAAGTAACACGCTGAATACATGTCAGAATACAGGCATTGTGTAAGCAATGGACCCACCCATGATGCCCACCACAGAGTCAGGGAAACAGATGCTGTCTCCCACCTTGAGTCAAGCAAACTGCAAGGACACAGTCCTAAGTGACAGAATCCCCTGCATGTAAGGGCCACACCTGGGTATCAGATGAGGAGTGGGCAGTGCACAATAGAGGGACATGGCTCCTGGACAACATGACTGCTGTACTGTGGCAGTTTAACCAGGCCCGAGGAGGGCACATAGCATGTTAGACAGAGTTCACAGTGCAGTCTTTGACTCACCCCCTCCTTGCTGCTCTCTGGCCTTCAGCTGCCCATCCAGGTCTGGAAAGACCACCGCCAGGATCCTGAGCATGTGGGGGGTCAGGGTCCGTGTTCCGCCCCTCCTGCGAGGAGGCGACAGCTTCAGCTGGACCCGTGCAATCCTCCGGGTCCAGCCCCGAAGGTCCTGCCACCTCTTTTGGCAGTTGCGGATCCGGCGCTTGTAGACCCCCACGGACCGGACAGCCCGGACGATGTCCTTCCATATCTCCTGCTTCCGATGGGCAGAAGCCTGTCAGGATGACAAAGTGATAAGGCCATTACTACACATGCAACATATCCGTGCATGACACAGTTGCATATACATGTCGCAATCACAGGGGCACATGGTGTACACAGGCAGTGCACGGCTGCCCATGGACAGTTTTCCAGAAGTCACTACATGGTATCATTGCATGGGGAGTAAAACCCTGTTCAGAAGCACTGTCACTGCACCATACCTGTCCAGTGCAAGTCACTACACACTATGGGGGGTGACAACTACTCAGTGAGCCTGCTAGCCAGTGGCGTGCAGACTCTCAGCCTTGCTAGTCTGACAAAATGCACATTCAGAAAGGCAGTGCACAGGACACTCACCTGCTCCCCTGGTGTCCCATACAGCTTGCTGTACTGTGGAAGTAGGCTGTCCAGCAGGGCCTGGTTCTCTTCAAGGCTGAAGGCTGGGGCTCTCTCCACAGTACGTGCCATTGCAGGGTCCAGAGGGGCAGAGACAGCAGCAGTGCAGTGGCAGATGTCGTCTTGGAGCATGTAGTGCAGGCAAGTGGGCTCTCAGGGGAACAGCCAGCAATATATATGTGCTGGAGAGGCAGATACTGTCCCTTGTGTCCAAAGTGATAGGTCCAAGTCGTTTGCATCTTCTGAATCTGGCCAATCCATGGAATAGCAGCACCTAAACACGCCCACAGCATCCTTCAAATCTTCAACTTCATGACATACATGATTTTGCAACATTGTTGTGGGTGACCAACTGAATTTCCAGCAACCGACTCGTTCGAAATTCGAAAACGCGTCCGTTGCCAGGCAAGCCCATTGTCAATGGGTGCGCACCGATCGGTCCATTGCAGTTCAACGCGCACAGGGGTACAACGCGTACCCGCACACATTGAAGGCAATGGGCCGGCCGGAGGCACCGATCGGTCCATTGCGGTACAACGCGCACAGGGGTACAACGCGTACCCGCACACATTGAAGGCAATGGGCCGGCCGGAGGCACCGATCGGTCCATTGCGGTTCAACGCGCACAGGGGTACAACGCGTACCCGCACACATTGAAGGCAATGGGCCGGCCGGAGGCACCGATCGGTCCATTGCGGTACAACGCGCACAGGGGTACAACGCGTACCCGCACACATTGAAGGCAATGGGCCGGCCGGAGGCACCGATCGGTCCATTGCGTTACAACGCGCACAGGGGTACAACGCGTACCCGCACACATTGAAGGCAATGGGCCGGCCGGAGGCACCGATCGGTCCATTGCGGTACAACGTGCACAGGGGTACAACGCGTACCCGCACACATTGAAGGCAATGGGACGGCCGGAGGCACCAATCGGTCCATTGCAGTTCAACGCGCACAGGGGTACAACGCGTACCCGCACACATTGAAGGCAATGGGCCGGCCGGAGGCACCGATCGGTCCATTGCAGTACAACGCATCACTGTACATGTGACTGGCATAGGTCAGCATGCCTGTCTCAGATGGACATATGCCAGACACAGATAGCTCCCAGGGAGTGAGGGGCACACCTACATCACGACAGCCTGTCCAAACCTTATCATAAGGCATGTAAGGCTGCATTTCCTATTGTGTGTATGTTGGTGTACATGTTGTCCTGTGGGTGTCACCTGTGGGCAGCCACCCCCAGGCTGTGCACGTGTTCATGGGGACAGGATCCTGGGTGTTACGTGTACGTGACCACTGTGATGTGCAACTGTTCATATCTGTGCATGTGTCATGGTCACATTTCACAGTGGTGTTTGTGTATGTCATGTCACATACCCCGTGAGTCCCATGTGGGACGGTATGTTTGAGCCAGGGTGTCCCAGTGGCACAATAGTGATGGACCTCCACAGTCTTTGTGCATGTAGTGTTTACAATGTCTCTGATTTCATGTGCACAATGGGAGACAGTCTCCACATCCACGTTGTGTGTGCATGGACTCTGATGTTGTGCGTGTGTGTCACAGACGTCCATGTCTGTCCTGCCATGGCAAGTGTGGCCACTACCTGTGGGGGTCATGTTTGTTTTGCTGTGGTGTACACATGATACTCCAGGTGATGCCAGTGTCCATGTGGCATTACAGGGTCCCTGGGAATGTACCTGTCGTTGAGCTGTGGTGCCTGGGGCACATCTGTCCTCACATGTCACTGTGGGGGGTGACTGTGACACGGCATCATGATATCCAATGGGCCAACCTGGGACAAATTGATGCCACCTGTAGGACCGTGTTGACAGATGTTGGCCATGTATGTACCATACATGTCCTTCCGGTACTGCACACTTCATGTAGTTGTGCCTCATGATGATGTATGTTGGGATCTTGAGTGTGTTCAATGCCGCATATGTGGGGTGACTTACGATCTTGCTTACTTCTCCTCTGCACTGCAGGGCTCCTGCTGTCCATCGGCCATTCCCAGACCTGGCAACGATGGTGGAACGGGACAGCATCCGACGGTACCGCTTCACCAGGCAGCTGATTGAGGATTTGGCAGTGCAGTTGTCCCCACATTTGCAGCCTGGCCGGCCGTATCCTACAGCGCTGACCCCCAAGGTGAAGGTGATGGCAGCCCTACACTTCTTTGCCACCGGTACCTTCCAACATACTGTGGCGTCTGCTGGTGGGATGTCACAGACCATGTTCAGCCGTGTGCTCCGCGATGTTTTGGCGGCAATGTTGCTCTTCCTGAACCGGTACATCTATTTCCCTAGACTGCGACGACTCACTGATGTGAAGAGTGACTTTTATGCCCTGGGGAGGATGCCGCATGTCATTGGCTCCATTGATGGGACACATGTGGCTTTGGTACCACCACAGGCCCAGGAGCAGGCCTACAGGAACCGCAAGCACTACCACTCGGTCAATGCACTGGTGGTGTGTCTTGCAGACATGACCATCACACACGTGTGTGCCCGTTTCCCTGGTTCAGCACACGATGCCTTTGTGATGAGGAGTAGTCGCATCCCCAGGATGATGGCACAGATGCAGAACCAGCGTGCCTGGCTTGTCGGTGTGTACTGACTTTGTGCCATTGTGTGTGATCTGATCTGTAGTATTCCGCCCACTTTTCCAAGTCAGCTAATGTGCACTTGTCTGGCCGTAGGTGACTCGGGATACCCCAACATGCCGTGGTTGCTGACACCCCTCAGGAACCCTGTGACACCTGCCCAGATGCGCTACAATGAGGCACATGGTCGGACCAGGAGAGTGATTGAGCGGACCTTTGGTCTCCTGAAGAGCCGCTTCCGCTGCCTGGACAAGACCGGAGGGTCCCTCCCATATGCCCCTGCGAAAGTGTGCAAGATTATCATCGTCTGCTGCATGCTCCACAACATGGCAGTGCGGAAGGAGTTGCCTCTCATCCAGGATGACGATGACCAACATCCGCCACCTGTGGAGGATCCTGGCCTGGACCACGATGCCAGTGACGATGATGATGATGATGGTGATGGTGATGTCCGCACACAGCTCATCACCAACTTCTTTAGCTGAATGTGAGTATCCTGAGGTGTCATGTCAATGATGTGAGTTGGCATGATGTGTGGGTGGTGCTCTGGTGCTGTTGGAGTGTGTCCATGGGCTACTTGACTGGATGTGTGTTGCGATGTGTGCTTACAGGTGGGCTGTACTCCCCAACAGTGTTGACATGCTAACTTGGTTCTGGGTGGGTATCTTGTAACATGTATTGTGCATGAGTTTTGCTGTTCTGTCCTGTACTCCATTGCTTTTGACTGTGTGTCATTTCTGTCCTTCACAGGGTACTTTCAGATTCGTTTGGTCAACTGTGTCCACCGACGACGTGATTGCACATCCAGGCTGGTAGCTGTTGTGTCCCTACAGGTGATGTGCGCCACACCCATGGACTTCCTTCCGTCTACAGTTGTTGACTGTGTGCCCGCTACCAGGTGGGGTTACCTTGCATCTGTAGTGGTTACGGCATGTTGCTACTGTGTAATAAACCTGTGCTTCACTTAGTGATGTGCGTTGTCTGTGGTCACACATTTGACTGCCATTTGCTTACTGCACCTGTGGGCTACTTGACTACAACTGGGAATGGGTGTGGTGTCTGTGCATTGCACCGTCTTCCCTGGCAACATCAGTGTAGGCAATGAGTCAGATGGCCTAGGTGTGTATGTGTCGTGTAGCCCTGGTGGTGTGTCTCCCTCATGTGTGTCACGTTGCCTGTACTCACATACCTGTGTTGTCCTTGCTGTTGCAGTTCGCATACACAGTGTAATTTTGCAGTTCATCATCCCCATAACAGCACCCACGTTGGAATCACGACAGAGGCAAGTATGGTGTATTAGTGTGTTTATTGTGATACATTTGTGTTAATAGTGCATAGGATGGGTTGTGCTGTACATGAATCTTGCAATCCCAAGTTCCTAGGTGAATTGAAAGTCCGGGTAGACAGGATCCCCAGTATCGGGGCCACAGTTGTCTGACACATTGGTCCAACTTGTACTCACCATGCAATGTGTGGGAGTAGTGTTGACGTCAACAGGGTGAACAGTCTGTGCACAAAGGCGAACATCCAGAACAGGTTCAGGCTTCCTGGGAGTTGCGCTTGGCCATCGGCCTCTCACTTTTCCCTCCTCGGACGACCCCTCTTCTTGGGGGGGGGGCCCTCAAGTGCAGGCTGCTGCGGTGCAGGGGACTCTCCGCCAGAGTCCTCCTCCCTCCCTGTGGCAGTTGCAGTTTGTTCGGCACCAGATGTTGTTGGCACACAGGGAGGTGTGGACTGGTTGCTGTTCATCTGGTGGAGGCATTGTAAAATGTCCCTGTGCACCGCCGTCATCTCATGCAGTGCATCCCACTTGGACTCCACGTGGGACATGTGGGAGTCCAAGCGGGCATGATGGGCAGCCTGCTGCTGTTTAATGTCTCTGAGGAGCCCCACTACCTGGCTGAGCTCTCCGGTGCTGGACTGGTACGCATCAGCTATGCGTACCAGTTGTGGGTCGTCATGCACACCAGCAACGTCTGCAAGCAGCGACCTCTGTCTCCCACCCCTCCCACCACCCCTGCTGACATGTGCAGTGTGTGCAGTGGCACGCACAGATAACCCTGGTCCACCTTGGGGGTTGGTGGTGGTGGTGGTGTCCATGGCCCCAGGTTGGTCCAGGGTCACTGTGCTGGTGTTGCTCCTTATTCTGTCCATGTCGGCAGGGATGGTATTCGTGGTGACAGTCGTTGTAGGGGTGGGTGCAGGGGGTGCAGCTGGTGGTCCTGCTGGTGCTGCAGCTGGTGGTCCTGCTGGTGCTGCATGTTGACTTGCACCGGATGTGCCAGGTTGTTCTTCATCGTCCGAGGAGGACAGAGGCTGTACGACGCCAGTGAGCTCGGCATCCTCTTGAGCCTGGGACTGGGACTCCTCAGCGTCTGCTGCTGTGTCCCCATCATCACCTGTTTTTGGGAGACACAAACAATGTATGTCATGTTTCTGCAGGCATCAGTGGTTGACACACATGACAGTTGTGACTGTGCCTCTGGGTGCGGGCCTGTACATTGCATTGTCCTAAGTCGTCACAGTCAGGGGTTGATATTGGTGTGGCACATTGTCCTGCATTATTTGGGCATTTCTATGTATTTTCTGGGGTGTGAACATGGTCTGCATTGCTTGTGTTTGGTTGACAGCCAGACCTCCTTCCCACCCAGCCAGCCAGTCAGTTATCCCACCATGGAACGTGCTTGCGTTGCAGGGAGTGTAAGTTGTCTCTCAGGATGTCAGTCAGTGGTGTCCTGCTGTTTGTTGGTGCACAGTTGGCAGCAGGGCCTTGTGCTCCCCACAGCAGTAGCCAGTGTCAGCCATCTTGTGAGTCCTTCTCCACTCCCTGTGATGTGAGCATGGTTCAGGGTGGTGTTGATGGGCCAGTTGTGAGGCTGAGCAATGTCTGTGACTACGACTCCCATCATGCTATTGCCTCCACCCCCTTCCCAGCATGCCCATGCTTCCTTCCTTTTGACTCTGCTTCCCTGTGGGGTGGGCTGGCTGTGCTGACAGGATGGCTGGGAGTGTTGTCCTGGCAGTTGTTTGGCTAAGAGTCCCAAGAGTGTCCCTGTGCTTCACACAACATAACCCAGGGTGGTGGTGCTTTGTGGGATCTTGTGTTAGGATGGAGGGCATTGCATTCTACCAGGTGGGTACTGTGGAGTTTGTGTTGGGGGGTGTGAGGGGAGGTGCTTGTGACTATGGTTAGTGCTGCAAGTCCTCCTTCCCACCCACCCAGCCAGCCAGATATCCCACCATGGACTGTGCTTGCATTGCAGGGAGTGTAAGTTGTCTCTCAGGATGTCAGTCAGTGGTGTCCTGCTGTTTGTTGGTGCACAGTTGGCAGCAGGGCCTTGTGCTCCCCACAGCAGTAGCCAGTGTCAGCCATCTTGTGAGTCCTTCTCCACTCCCTGTGATGTGCGCATGGTTCATGGTGGTGTTGATGGGACAGTTTTGGGGCGGGCAATATGTGTGACTGCGACTCCCATGATGCTATTGGCTACACTGACTTGGCCAGCATACACAGAATTCCTTCCTTTGAGTGGTCTTCACTGTGTGTTGGTGTTGTTGTGGTGGCTACATGTGTGGATGTGTTTGTTAGTTCTATTTGTGCCACTGCCTAGCTGTAGTTGTGGTTGTGTTTGTACATGTGTTGGCACGGTTGGATGTGACTTTTTTGATGGCATGTGTTGTGTTTCTCTGACTGACATACACATTTTGGGATGATTCTGTTCTGGTTGCTGTGTGATTGCTATGAGTGCATGGTTTGACTCTCCCCTTGACAGTGATGTGTGTGTGTTTTGTGGCAGTATATTGTGTACATTTGTTGTGTACTCACCAGGCTCTGGGATGTCCTCTAGTCCATATACGCTCACTGGCGGAAGGATGGCCCGCACCTTCTCCTCCCAGGGCCTGAGGTATATTGGCTTGGCAGGAGGGCCACTGCCGGTGTGTTGGCTGTTGATGTAGTCTTTCTTCAGCATGTCCTGTACCCTCCTGCGCACGTCATACCACCTGTTCTGGATGTCCGTCTTTGTGCGCCGACATGGTGATTGGGCGTTCACCCCGTTGATGATCCTCTCCCACATCTTGGTTTTCTGCGACATGGGGGTCTGTTGGACCAGAGTGCCAAACAGCTGTGGCTCCACCCTGAGGATCTCGTCTACCATGACTTCCAATTCACTATCTAGGAACTTGGGATTCTTCTTGGGGGGCATGGTGATGGGTGGTGATGGTGGGTGATGTGTGTGTTGGTGTGCAGGTGAGGGTGTGTGAGTGTGTGTTTTGCTGGGTGTATGTGAGGTAGGTATTTGTTGGTGTGCTGATGGTGTGTGGCTTGTGTGAGGGATGAGCTGTGGGTGTGTGGTTGCTTTCTCTTGGGTGCTGGCAGTGGAATGGCATTTGCAAAGGCTCATGGTAGTGATTTGTGTCCTTTATATAGGTGGAGTTGTGGGTGTGTCTTTGTTCTCTGTCCCCACCCACCCCCAGTATTTATTGGCTTGGTAATTGCTTGTTTGGCCTTTTTTTGGGTGATTTTTCCTTTGTGCTGTTTGTGTATGTTGGAAACGTTCTTGTGACCGAGTCGGACCCTGCATTGGTCTCGTACGGTGTTTTCCGTTTCGTTCACGCTGTGTTTGTGCAGTTTTCTATGCTGCGTACGCGTCGGTCGCGGTGTATTGTGTTGCTTCGGCTCGGTTTTGTATGCGTGTCGGTCGTACGGCTTGTCCTCCGTCCGACTCGCTCGTGGTTTCGCGCCTTGCATCGTACTTAGCGGTTTGGAGTTCGCGTGTACGTTTCGGTCGGATTTGTTCCGGGTGCGTGTCGGTCGGTTGGATTCGCGTGTTTTTCCGGCCGGATTGCTGTTTTCCGTGCGGCTCGGTCGGCTTGGTTTCGTTACGTGTCGGTCGGATTTTTCGCGCCTTGCATCGTACTTGGCGTATCGGGCGCCACGGGTGCGTGTCGGTCGGTATTTTTTCCGGATCCGAGTCGGTCGGTGCTTTTTCCGGCCCGAATCGGAATCGACCCCTAAGTTGTTCAGAACAACGGTTGAAGAAGACACCCTTTACTTAGCATTAGCAATAGCATTAGCGGCTGTAGTTGAGTAACTAATGGCCTCTTCTATCTGACTTCAACTCAGCTGTGAAAGTTTTATGGAGAAGACTAAGAGTCAGATCAGATGACCTTGATGGATGGGTTGAACGAAAAGGGAAAGAAGGGTGGAAGGAGGAAGGACGGGCGAGATGTAATATTTATGACTGGCAGAGAAGGATACGCGGGATGCATGCTTAGGTGGCTGATAGGAATCAGATGCATGGGTGGTTGAAGGATGGGTGGAAGGTGAAAGAAAAGATGCCTGCCTGGGTTGGTGAAACTGTATGGGTGGATAGCAAGAATCCTCCGGGGTGTTTCATGGGTCAAATTCAAAACCAAGGCAAGCAAGGAAGGAAGGACGCATGGGTGGTGGTTTAAAAAAAAAAAAAGAATAAATGTTTGTTGTTGGTGAAACAAACTAAGGTTTGTTGAGAGATTAAGAAGAATGATAGACATGTTTACTTTGAAAGGATGGATGCCTGGATGGTATTCATCATAGATAGCATAGGTGGAGACTGTCACTGGATGAAGAGTCTTAGTTTGAAGAGAATGTACAAGAAACCGCGCCAGAGTAGCAAAGCCAAGGAGAATAGAAGTTGTATTTTCAGAATACACCCTTGACTCAAAGTAGTTTGCAAGCACAGCATATATATTGTGTATGCATGTTGTTATCAAGTGCCTCCCTCCGACTCCGAGGCCCACTCCCTACCTATGTTAATTTATTTTCGACTGTGTAAGCCTGCCATGGGTGGCCTATCGGCTGCATGTTTATTGTTTACACAATCAATCAAAACAAAGTACCTCATGTCGTCCCATATATAAGCAATGATCATTTGGATCAGATATCATCTGCCTTTGTGTAGTAGTCAGGGCAGGGTGAAAGTGAAATTGAACAGTTGCCCTTGATGTAACAGAGTATGGCCAGTGCCACCCGTAATAGAAAAATACGATGATTGTGTAGTCAGCTTCCCCACCTGCAGACAGTAGTAAATAAAACTAACGTGAGTCTGCGTCACAAGTATGTTTGTCTTGGGCGCAAGCTGACTGAGCTGGCATGCCGGCTACAACAAGGTTACGTAATTTCGCTAAACAAGAGAGAAGAAGAAGACTGGTGTACTGTGTACTCGAGTCCATAGTGCTAGTATAATGCCTGAAACTCCCACAAATGTTAGAGGCCGAGGAAGTGGGAGGATAGATACATACCACAAATGTTATGTACTGTTCTTGCTAGTGCTGCTACTGTGCCACTATGTGAAGAATTAATTTGTCTTACTGTTTTGTTAAGAGTATATTGTTACAATAGTCTTTTTTTTCTTCTTGATATAGCTAATCCTTCCAAAGGAAAATCTAAACCGGACCGGAAGGAGTTGGCAGCCATGGCCCGGCGCCGGAAGCTGGAGGCCATCCAAACTGAATACCGGCGGCTGGAGGTTCTGGCGGAGGAGGAGGAGGAGGAGGAGGTGGCAGCAGCTGCAGCCTCCTCTAATGCCCCGGCCCCAGCCAGGCCCATGCCCCTCCAGTGGTACAGCGTCGCGGTCAGGCAGCCACCCGCCGCCGCACTACTTCATCCAACACAGGTGCCCCCCCCTGTGGATGCAATTGTAGGGCATTCAAGCGCCGCATGCTCCTCCGAATGGCACGCCTAGAGGAACACCTAGAGGAGCGGGTAAAGGTCCTGGTGGATAAGCGACTCAGAGCCTGCCGATAAGAAAGACCCTGTTGGATTGCCCCTTTTTTATTCCTTTTTTTGGTGGGTGGGAATTGGGCGTTGGGGTTTTATTCACCGGACATTGGTTGGACTTTTTCTTGTTGGACATTGGTTGGGGTTAGGGAGAGGGGTGGGTCAGGTGTTGTGGGATTTTTTGCATAGTTTATTTTTGTTAGGGGATTAAAATATATTTCTTCTTAAACTTTACATACGATGTTAATGTTTTGTGGGGGGGTTACTGTTTTACGTCACACGGTTTCCCAGCTGCTGCAGGGCCGCAGCCAGTGTTTGATTTAAATAATCTGCCGATTTTGTAACACACAAACAGACAGATGCGGTACCCCTCACTGAGTGACTTGTCCTACTAGTAGTGTCAGTCTCTCCTCCTAGTCTATGCATTCTGCAACAGGAGGACTCAAGGGGTGTGTGAATTAATTAATTAATTTCCATTATTAATTATACCTCCCCCAAACTTTTTCTCTTACCTGTGATTGATGTTTAACTTAGGCACAGCGATGGCTGCATGGCGATGATGGTTTGGTTTCGCAAGATGCCATGGTTCGATTTTCCGTCTCCGTTCATGGGTAACTGGCCTTAATGATGAGATTCCTTGGCTACAGATGGGGCAGTAAGAACAGCCACCTTTGTATAAGTCTATCCGCGTTTATGTGGATACGGAGCTGCTTCTGCATTCACACATATAAGGGAGTTACATGCCCTAGAAAACGACTGAATTCATGGGAGGGTTAGCCACCACGTGAGAACTGGTTGGCATTACCCACTGGGGTTTATAGACCATGTTGGTGCATACATAGTTAGAACCTGGTGTGACACACCTTATTCCCACCATGGGGTATGAGACCTGGGACCATAAAGATAATCATGTCAGCCTTACTGCTCTTTTGACTCTTTGAGTGCGGTGTAAATAACATCAACTGTTTACCCTTTATGCTTATTATTCTTCTGCAGAGGGTTGGTCTTTTGATCAATATTTTTTTCGAGCACCGCACAGGGATGAGACGCCTTCTACAACATTCAAACACAAGACAGGCAATTCTGCCAGTCAATTCCTATCTCATACTTAGGACACGTGCATGTTTACTCGGCGCCGCAGCGCATGCATAACACACAATGTCCAATTCGTCCTTTTGTGCACTAAAGGCTGTCGCAGAGATATAGTGCGCACTTCTTGCGGGTCTAAATACACCTGGTCAGGTTAGCGCCTGACTTCCGGTTGGGACACCGGATACGAGCGCATTTTTCATATGCACCGACATCCAGATCAGATGTGCTTAGGATCCATTTGGCCCGCCCTAATCCAGGCGCACACCAGGCAGTCCTCACAGGGTCTGCGTGTGACACCGGATGCCTACGCACATCGCAGCAACACTTAGAACGTAGGTCTGGCCACGTTTGACCACCAAACCACCGGCACTCGCAGAGACACCGGATGTCCTGCAGGTTTCATTAATCAGCACTAATTGATCGCCCCTCCCGCTATTCGCACCAATTAAGCACACTACTTATACCGCTCTCTCCACCGTGCTCATTTATCGCCGGGGAGGAGAGCTGAATACCGCCAGGTGATGCCACGGAGAGCGCACCTTGATGAAGTAAGGCAACTTTGGGAGAATGTATGATGTATGCATGTGTTTGAAGGAAACACCCTCCATGTTTGACCTGTTTTTAAGATTCTTTTCCCGTAACATGGCTACTTGTGCTTTACAATTTTTTAGGGTTTGACAACAGGGGCTCTCCCTTCATTCCTCCTTCCATGGAGTACGTAGGGTGAAGTCTGTGGGTAAGACGTGGGAGGTAACTCTCCTACTTTTTATTACTTGTGTGTTCACGTATGATAGGCACGTGTTACACACTTAACCACGCGCGCTACATTTGTGTGATGTGGTTCCTATTTTTCGCTTGGAATGACCCAAGTATCTTGATGGGTGTTTTGCACACTTCTTCTCTTTTTTCCTTTACAGGGTTACAAGGGACCCCCAGGAAGTGGAGAGTGACACAGGTCACCCCACCTAGTGGTTTTCTCACCACAGAGTTGGTAAGAACGGAGCCCTTTTTATAAATATAGGTCCTGATGAATGCCATGTACCACTGTATGACACTAGGCAGAAACATGTCGACCCAATTCTATACGGTGAGGGGTTAATAACTTTCCCCATATCACCGTTCACGTGTTTTTAATACCATACAGCTACCTATTCCATTAAAATTTAGTGAGGCAACTGTAATGGTTTTTAAATCTCACTCACTCACTTTGGGCCCCCACTTAGTTTAGAAGTGCATCCCTGTCGTCAGGTGAATGCCCGCCCTCTATCAAACCAAGTTTTTAGAGGGCGAGGACGGTCGATGATGAAGCATGACACCAGGTGGTGTGTGAGGCCAGTCCTAAACTTTTTGTGAGATGTCTTCACTCACATACACAAAACAACCCTGAACACTTTTTAGGTCATAAAATCGGGAGCGGCCTCATTTGTGTTTAACAGTTTATGTTGGAGGCTGGCCTGCTCCTGACTCCCTATCTGCCTCTAGTTTCCTTCCCCAGCATAGCCTGGGGCTAGTGTGGTCACTTAATCAAACTTTTCCCAACTCCCATTACCCAGGGCATCCTGACAACCATCAGGTACCCAAAAGTAACCCTGGGCGGAGTTTGCGTAGTCGCGCTACGCTGAGTTCCGTGAGGTGGTAAAAACTCTG